>CM038351.1:2228717-2785627 GCA_021464625.1 Proterorhinus semilunaris
GTTGCATTTTCGTCTCTATTTTGACAAAAGGAAGAATGTTTCCTCGTTCCGCCTTTTGAAATGCAGCACTGATGGTTAAGACTAAAGCTTCCTTATACAGTAGAATACACAATAAAATTAATATTAATGCTATATATTAATGCTATATATTAATGCTATAGTGCACGTTGGCATAATGAACATTACTGTTACTAAGCAAACATAATGGCACTTTGCGGCGTTAGCATTAGTTAGCGGTTAGCCCAGTTAGCTGTGGTTCAAACTCAGTCCTAACTTTTCCAGCATATTTGTGGCATATACCAATTCTTCACAGTTTATAGAGTTCGGGAAATTCCACAGTTACCATGGAGATCCGCCATCTTTGCAGCGGTTAGCATACATTTCCATTGACTAACATTAGCTAAAAACAGTATAAAAAGTGGAGGAAAGCAGTGGAACGACTCCGTTAGCTGCCGAGGTAAAAACATCGAACACACTGCGGCGTCCAAGTGTTTTAATGTGAACAATAACGCCAGTATTTCGACTTTTTTTAATCCCACAATGCTTAGCTTGTCAGGGTCTCTTTCACAGAAATGCTACAAAACTAGCCTGCGCTAAACTAGCCTTGAAACATTTTTGAAATGTTATTTTTTTATTTTTTTTATTGCACTTGGGGGGTGGGCGGCCATAAGCTTTTTGCTTCAGCCCACTCCTTTTGAGCACAATGTGTACGGCTCAAATAAACAAACTAAACTAAACAAGTTGTGAGGGTTTTCCAAACCAAAGGAGGACAAAGCAAATTTAGTTCCATTAACTAGAACAAAAATCAGGTCTTGCACCTTTAAGTTTTACTCAGGACGTACAGTTAATTAATTTAGACCTAAAGTTGTAAAATGACGCCAAACTGGAGGAAATGCGCCAGGGAGATAAGAAGTTAAAGCGTATCTGACTTTCGTGTGTCACTTCCTGTCAGTGTCCAATAAGGAAGTGAAACTATAAACAGCACACGCAATGTCTGTGTAGGCTCTCAGTCGTACAGGAGGTTCTTAAGTCTTAGTCGAAGTGTCGAACGTTTTGCCTCTCGTCCAAACGGCTTCGTCAGCAACACCAAAGTTGAACCCGAATCTAAACGTTTACAGCCTGTAGGCCAGTGTGACGCCTCATTTGAAAGCTAAGCCCTACAAAACTGATATCAACCTTTTTGTCGCCGCGTTTTGTCACATTTTGCGTCGTGTTTTTGTCATTTATTCATCACGTTTTTTAAACTTTTTTTCTTATAGCCAGACCGTAGTGTTAGTTTCGTGCCTGTGTTTGTATATAAGGTCCGGCTACACGAAGGTCTGGCTATAAGACAAAAAGTAACATAATTTTTAGACATTTTTGTCACATTTAAGTTGTGTTTTAGTCACTTTTTTCCATCTTTTTTTTAAAACATAGTTGCTAATAATAATCCCGTCTGTCTGATCATTCCGACCACTAAAAGTCTCCGATGTCGTGGATTCTCTGCGTTCTAACCGATGCCTCGTTTATTCCGCTCCTAAAAATGGCCGCCGTTCCTTCTGCGTTTACGTTTGACTCAGTTCTTTCACTTCCTCAAATGAAACGACTTTTGCAAAAAGGAAACGTTTCGAAATGAGACCCGGCGCGAGCCGAAGCGGAATCGTCCGCTTCTGCTTCGCGGCGTTGTCTGTGGAGGCGGATAACGCAGCGTAATGGAGGCCGTTTGTTGATGCGGTTTTTCTCTCTGTGTTTCAGCGGGAAAAACTTCATGTGCCGCCTGCAGTGCATGTTCTCTCACTCGTCCAGCGTCGAGAGGTGAGGCTTTTATACATCTCTACAGACCTGACTCGGACTCTTATTGTGTCAATGGTCCGGTTGGCAAAGTCAAATCGATTCATGTTCTCACAAAATATTAGATTTTTTCTTTTTTTTTTATGCATGATTTGGACGTTTAACCTCTTAACCCCCGCCCCGACTGAGCACATTTTCTCCATTTTGGCTTTAACCAAATCGAAAAGCTTCCTGAAAAAAGGCTCAACATAGCGAATTAAAATGAGAAGAAAGACTACTGTATTTTCCGGACTATAAGTCGCTCTAGTCAAACGTTGCCTAATGAAAAAAACAACCGGCTGAATGGGCCGTATGCACGCAAGCTTCACGTGACTTCCGAGTGGATGCTAAGTAGTCGTTAGCATATCCTGTCTCCGTTATTTCCCTGTGAGGTCTTGTTTAAAAAAATAAATATCTGAAGATCACATGGTAGACGGTGAGTTACTGGTGGAGTCACAGCATCAGGTTAAAAACATCACGTCAGGGGCAAAACATTCACTAGAGGAAACTTCCGTGCTCATCACAGTACGTGTTTTTGTCGTGAAGCTAACGGCTAACGGCTAACGCGAATTAAAAATGAAAATAGCTACACGATTTTAAACGAGCCTGCTCAAAATATAATCTGCCCGTCTTTAGTATAAATACTTTTTAGACGTTTAATTTTTGTGGTGGTGTTTTTTGATGCTAGCCGTTAGCGCTGAGATAAAAAGTCCTACCTCAAAAAACACAGACGTTTCCTGCAGTCGAGAATTTACATCCAACGTAATGTTTTTAACACGAGTCACGTCGGATCAGTATCTCACTGTCGGTGATGTTTCCTGGAACTATACATTGTTTTAGACGAGACCTCATAGGGAAATAACGGAGACAGGAAACGGAAGCCTTAGGATCCACTTGGAAGCCACGTGTCATTTGCATAGAGCCTATAGGCGTACGCGGTATGCTAACGTAACATATTGATGGTTAGCTACACCTAAACAACGAACTAAATAGGTATGTTAAGGTCACATAAACAGACCAAACTCTCCATCTCACTCCACATCACTAAATCCGTTGAAATCTTCATCCTCTGTGTCCCTTCTGAACAGTCGCCTGGACCCGGAGGCGTATCTGCACCGTTTGACGAGCCTCTCCCGGCAGCACGTTGTTTAAGCACCCATTTGTAAACTCGTTCCTCTCGCTGTGGCTCCAGCTATTAGCCCGTGATTAGCTTTTTTTTAATTTACTTCATTGCAGTAACCGCCGCTTCTCACTCACTCCAAACGTACTTTCTGCTGCTCGATTAGCCTGCAGTGCCCTCTAGTGGCATGTTATATATATATTTGGATAAAAAAAAGGGGGGGGGGGGGACACACATATTAGTCGCTCCGGAGTATAAACTACGGAAAAAAAGGAGCGACTTATAGTCCGGAAAATACGGTAAATGATGAAAATGTGACAAAAATGTGACGACCGGTTTAGATGAGTTTTGTAGGTCTTAGCTTTCAAATGAAGCGTTACGCGATCCTATAGGCTGTACACTTGGTTAAGGCGGGAGATAAGAGGTTAAAAATATTTGTGAAAAATTGCTCACTGCAGTGACTTATCAGGTCTTTGATGTTCTTCTTTTTTTTTTTTTTACAGTGTTTCCCTTTTTCTACTTTTGTATTGTAGCACTTTAACTAGAATATTTATATATTTAAAATATATTTACAGACGGCAGTTATTTTTGTTTTAAATGGAGGGGGAAAAACTGGCCCGGCTCGATGACTGTATTGCACTTTTCAAGCCAGGCGTTGCCAAGTTTCTCAAAGGGCCGCTGGTGTGTGAAGGAGCGTGTGTGACGACGGGTTCCTTTATAAGTTGAGACTATTTACCATTTATTGTAGCCACAGCCGCCACTGGCACCTCCAACCACTCACTCACACGCTCATTCATCCTATTGTGCATGTTTTAGTGGTAGGGGAAACCGGAGGAAACGTTGTCGCGTATTATGATACTTTTTGAACAGTTCAGTTTGACCCAAATCTGAAAGCTTCTCGACTGGAGCTCACAGCCTGTAGGCCAGAGTGAAGCCTCATTTGAAAGCTAAGACCTACAAAACCTCGTGTTGTCCTCACTTTTTCGTCGTATTTTTTGACATTTTCGTAATTTTATGGCCATTTTTTTTTTTTTTAGCTTTTTGTGATTTTTACTTTTTTTAAATGTTTGTCACGTTTTCATCCTCGTTGTTGTCTCGTTTTGTGTCGCTATTTTTTCAAGGAGCTTTTAGATTTGGGTAAAGGTTGGACGTGCGGCGCGGCGAGCAGCTCGCGTGAGAAACACTTGGAGCACCGAGCGGCTCAGGGTCAGCTTTTGTATTTGAACAATGACTGGAGTATAAGCAGGAAGTGCTGAACGAGGCGCCGACGCCGTAGAAGAAGAAACAGCTACATTTGTCTTGAACCGAGTGCATCGTCTCCAGTTCGGCTTTACCCAAATCTAAAGCCTCTCGACTGGAGAGCGACAGTGCAACGCCTCATTTGAAAGAAAACTGATTGTAACTTTTTTGTCACATTTTTGAAGCGTTTTTTGTTGTGTTTTTGTTTCTTTTTATGTCGTTTTTAAAATTTTTTAATTGTTTTTTTGTCACATTTTTGAAGCGTTTTTCGTTGTGTTTTTGTTTCTTTTTATGTCGTTTTTTAATTTTTTTTATTGTTTTTTTGTCACATTTTTGAAGCGTTTTTCGTTGTGTTTTTGTTTCTTTTTATGTCGTTTTCTTTTTTTTTATTGTCTTTTTGTCACATTTTTGAAGCGTTTTTTGTTGTGTTTTTGTCTCTTTTTATGTCGTTTTTTTATTGTTTTTTTGTCACATTTTTGAAGCGTTTTTCGTTGTGTTTTTGTTTCTTTTTATGTCGTTTTTTAATTTTTTTTATTGTTTTTTTGTCACATTTTTTATGCGTTTTTCGTTGTGTTTTTGTTTCTTTTTATGTCGTTTTCTTTTTTTTTTTATTGTCTTTTTGTCACATCTGTGTCTTTTCTTGTCACTTTGTCGTCGCGTTGCTCGGTTCAGTCACTTTCTTTAACTCGGCCTCTGGACCAAACCGGCGTCAGAACTCGGTAACTTCACTTTTTTTTTTCCTCTGTACCCGTTTTGGAGGTTTTTTTGGTCAGTCCTCCGAGTCCGGCCCCGGTCTGGATCTCGGTGGCCTGGCACAGAGGAGCCGGGGCAGGTGAGACTCCAGGCCCGTTTCACACTTTAGTCTCAGAAGCGGCGGAGTTTCCCTTGTAAGGCCCGAGCGAGGCCGACCCGGGACCTCTGTTTCCTTTGGCCCGGACTTAAGCCCCTCCGCTCCTCCGATAAGGCGCCCGGACCCGTTTTGTTTGAGTGGAAGTGTAACTAATCTCCCCCGCGTGTGTATGTGTGTGTGCGTGTGTGTGTGTGTGCGTGTGTGTGTGTGTGTGTGTGTGTGTGTGTGTGTTTCAGCAGCAGACTGACACTGGAGGACACGCAGCAGTGGTCCCAGTCGCTGGAGAAACTACTCGACTCTAAATGTAAGAAGGTTTTTTCCGGTTCACACGGTTGGATTTAAGACGTTGCTAAACATTTGACGCACTTTGGCCTTTTTTGTGATGTTTATAGTTTCACTTCCTTATTTTGACCCACGCAGGAAGATGAATGGAATATGAACAGATTTATCACACATTAATAAAGTCAAGTCCAAGTCCATATGGATGTTTATTCACAGCAAATTACTGTGGCGCTAGCTAGCCGTTAGCATTAGCACGGTGCTAACATGACGCATCGTGTTAGCATTCTCCGTTATTTATGGGCTGTTGAAGCACTTTGCTCCTCCCCATGTCTTTGTATCTTTATTTAGTAGAAAACTATATCAATATCAGTTTATCTTTACTGCATTTTCAAATATCCAACCTTTTTAACGAATGCACAGAATTGTATAAACATTATAAAATAAAACAAGCTACACCTGAGCGGAAGAAATCTCCGCCAGAAGTGCATTTATACAAATACCGGCTGACTCCACACGCACAATACCTTACATTTATTGAAGTAAATTACCGATGCAGTTTAATAGAAATATAGCATCAAGAAAATCAAGAATATAAGAAAAAAAACTGTCAAATACCTACAAAAAAGAGCGCCATCTGCTGTATTTTTAGTGCACCTACCTTCTACTGTTGCTAAGGAGTTGCTAAGGACATATTCCTGTTATATTAAGCACAGTTTTGACTTTTTAATCGTACATTCTCCACAAGCTGATATGTCATGGATGTAAAACTGTGTTCCTTAACACAGGCATTATCCCACCAAATCAAGAAGAATTATAAAAACTTAACCTGTCATATGCACTTTAACTGTTTTCAAACATGGCCATATATGGGCGATTCCAGAGACTATGGAACTTACCTTCTTCTATGTCACTTCCTGTCTTAAAAATTCAAATAAAAATAACTTTTCTGCCCAACATTTCTTAAAAATAAAATGATAATGTGACAAATGTCTATGTGACAAATATTTCAGTATATTTCATTTAGGTATCGAAAAAAGTATCGTTCAGGTATCAGTATCGAAGCGTGGTTAAAGTAGTAGAACTGAAACAGATTAAAGGTGCCCAGCCCGACTAGTTACTATGACGATTGCACATTTCCCCGTCTATCTGAGCGCGGATGTAACAGGTGAAAGTCTCCATTGTCCGATCTGATCTCACACTGTTCGATAACGCTCTGTGCCGGATGCCCTTCCCCGCAGACGGCCTGGCCACGTTCCGGACCTTCCTGAAGTCCGAGTACAGCGACGAGAACATCGAGTTCTGGCTCACCTGCGAGGACTACAAGAAGATCCGCTCCTCGTTCCGGATGTCGTCCCGCGCCAAACGCATCTACGAGCAGTTCATCAAGGCCGAGTCGCCCAAAGAGGTTCGTCTGGAAAAGTAAACTCTGAATGAGTGAAACCCGAAACGAGACACATTTCCTCAAGTCAAGTCGGAAATTTACGAAATTTGGCAGAAAATTCAATTTGGTCCAATAGAAAAAAGTAAATGAAACCCTTGTCATATGTTTCATGGCGTTGCCGTAGCGATGACCAGAACTCGCCATTTACTCTCATGGGAAAATGGTATAATTGCACAATTTTACTAAATGACAAGAGCATAATGGAAATATTGTTTTTCTCATTGCTTAGACCATAAGGTTTCCAAAAAGATGACGAGGGAACAATGTTATATCAGGGTTTACGGTATGATATGTCCACTTTAAAGGGACTAGATCCGGGGTGTCCAAAGTGCAGCCCTCGGCCTTCTTGCTGACTCGGTACACATCATCAGAGACGGTCTTTTTTATTTGAAATGTAACAATTCTGCACAATTCTAACCTTTTCTAACATTTTATCGTGAGCCTGAGCTGGCATGAAGGTCTTAAGCATAAATAACGGTGTGGGGCACGATTTAAACCTCATCTAGTCGAAGGTTTCACAGCACCAGCCACCGATCCATGGCCCTTCACCCCGTGTACGCTTCAGTATGCGGCCCCCCAATGAAAACAGTTTGGACACCCTTGGACTAGATGCAAGATGTCATTTTGTACTCACCACTGCCTCCTCAGGGCTAACGCGTAACTGCAGCTTCTATATTAAGCCCGTGCATAACAGTCTGGGCTCATTCTACACATTAGGACATGGCTGGACCATGTAGGGGGAGGAACATACATCATTTTAATAATAATAATAATGCATTGCACTTCACTCCATACTTGGTGGTGGTAAGCTACTATTGTAACCACAGCTGCCCTGGGGTAGACTGACGGAAGCGAGGCAACCAGTCTGCGCCATCGGCCCCTCTGACCCCCACCGATCACTCACGACATTCACCCAGGCTCCTGGTTTTACCAAACGGTCTCCCATCCAAGTACCGCCCAGGCCCTTCCTGCTGAGCTTCTGAGGTCTGACGGGATCGGGCCGAGCAAAGCCTAGTTTCTCTCGTCCCTTTAAATCTAAATGTCATGACATTTTACTGACATTGTTCGACTGTTCATTTTGTTATCGTTAAAAGACTAAAACAACATTTCTTCACGTCTCTGATTCCAGATCAACATCGACTACCAGACGCGGGAGCAGATCAAGAGGAACGTGAAAAGTCCCACAGTGCACTGCTTCGACGAGGCGCAGAAGATCGTGTTCGGGCTGATGGAGCGCGACTCGTACCCGCGCTTCCTCCGCTCGGACATGTACAGAACGCTACTGGAAAACCTGGCGGCGGACTCGCCGAAAGGATGAACCGGAGCCGGACCGGAGCCGGACCGGAGCCGGACCACACAGGACACATAACTGGAACGAGCGCACGCACCACGGGACGGGGAGAGAAACTCCACAAACAAGGACGTCTTTTTGTCCGGGCGCCAAAAGAGCAAAAGCAAATGGAGCTGCTCACGTTAGCTTTAGCATCATGGCGGCTCTGGAACTGAACGGAAACCCGCGTGAACGCTCGAGCCAGCGCCGAAAAGAAGAGACGGCCGTGTTGAAAATGTAGTGCAATAATGTATAAAGAGCTCAACACAAGAGGACCGCCTTAAAGGGGAGGGGCCTTAAAGGGGAGGAGCTCTGTGCTGGAGCTCAGTTATTACCCACGACATTTTCTCCCAGTGCATTCTTCTCACACGGTTACAGCGATCTTCTCTCGATTTTCAAAACTGATTTCGATTCCACGGAGAAAAAAAAGATTATTTGCTGTAGAAACTTTTCATCTGCCCTGTTTTAACACATTTGTTTATTGGGTTTGCCACGTTGTTTCTTATAGTCATTTTGGTGGAGATGAAAACTTTATGGTATAAACAGTGAGAAAAACAATGTTTCCATTATGCTCTTGTCATTTGGTAAAATTGTGCAATTATTCCATTTTTCCATGAGAGTAAATGAGGAGTTCTGGTCATCGCTACGGCAACCACTTTTTTGATTAGACCAAAAGGAATTTTTGCCAAATTTCGTAAATTTCCGCCAAACTAAGTTGTTTACTTAAATTTATTATCACTAATATCGTCTAATACCTATCAGAGCAAATGGAAACATTGCTTAATTAATAAGGTTTTCAAAAATGTATAGTTTTGATCGTCTCCGGTGAAGTGTCATCGTGAACCGGACTATTATTTCACTTCCTTATTGGACACAGAATGTGACAACATGGCAGCCATGCTGTACCAATGGGCCATGAGCGAGACCTGTCTGTCTACTCCTCTTCTACATCACAACGTTTCAGAGCTGCTAAAGTGTAGAGAACAGCATCGTGTTCCGTCTGTGATGGAACGACATCCAGGAAGTACAACATCCAGCAGCAGCAGAAGAAGAAGAAGAAGAAGCAGAAGAAGAAGAAGGAGCAACCGAAGTGAACAAGATCCCTCAAATCTGTGTGAATGAAGTCAAATTCTATCAAGAGCAGAGTGCAAACTGGAGAAAAGCACTCAGCAATTTGTGGGAATGTTACACCAAATATACTTATATATATTTATATATATATATATATATATATATATATATATATATATATATATAAATATATATATAAATATATATATATATATGTATTAGAGTTTTAGGGCCTAAATCTGATCTGTAAATAAGAGAATGCTGCGTGAGTTCTTCTGCAAAGTAACTCCCTCAGTGGAAGTTCAGATCACCAGACCGGTTCCTTTGGCTTTTTAGTCCCTTTCTTTAAGTCGACTCAAGTGTTTCAAGAGTTTCGTCCCATAACTTCATTCAGTTCTAGTCGACTCAAAGGATGAGCATAAATATAGAATAAATAAGAATAATAGTTAAGCTGTGCGACCACGGCGTGTTTTCGTTAAAGGGAATGATGTTAAAACGTGGCGAGAAACCCTCCTTTGCAGGACGTGTCCCGTTTAAAGCATAAAAACGACCATAGTTTTTCTCTACGTTCACAGAGTCCTGAGTGGAGGAACGTGTAAACCACACTTGTAGCTCCTGCTGCGTGAAGAGGCCCTAATATAGACAGCGGCCTCATTGTCCTCGCGGAGCCGTCCTGATTAAATTGGACTTTTATGGCGTTGGTCCGGGGCGTCCGGCGGCTAAGAATAGAGCGGCTTTCGAGGAGACGGGAGCAAAACATCAGGGAGCTTCAGCGAGGTCCAGTTAGAGACGAGGGTTTGTTCCTCTGGTTGCCCGGGCAGCGGATGAAAAGCAAAAATCAACCTCTGAGGCTTCGAGGCTTTGAGGCGAGACGCTGCAGAGGAAAGGACTGAGGTTTTTAGCTAAAAAAAAAATCTGAAAACTGATACGATTCTTATTTTCTTTTCGTTAGTAGATTTCCCTGGATGTCAGTGTAAGTTCTCAGTCGTACAGGAGTTGTCCATCTTCCATGAAGGTACTTGATTCATTTTCTGCACTCAGTAGTTGAAGTCTTCGAACGTTTCACCTCTCATCCAAAAGGCTTCGTCAGCGACAAAGGTCACAATCTGCACGCAGCTGAATATATAGACCAACGGGGAGGAGTCAGTGTTGGCCCGGCTCCTCCCCACTAATCACATTTCCAGATTTCCCTGGAAGTAGAAACAACAAAGCTGCATTCATTCAAACATTCGGACATATGTTACGTCCACGCCATCGCCTGCGCTCTGCAGTCGGGTCGTGAAGACTGAGAACGACAGAGGTGTTTACCCACAGGTAGGGGAGGGGCTTAACCAAGCTAAACTCCTCCCACTGGTCTATATCCTGTCCTCGGTCTGTAGTGTGGCTGCAGTGTCAGGGCTAACGTAATGTTTTACAAAAATATATGAGTTTTTTAGTAACTGAGGAATATAACGTACGACTTTAGTAAAATACGGTAATATATTAGTCATTAAAATGTCACTCGAGAGCGTTTCATGGTTTGTGTTGAAAAACCAGATCGAGCTGAACTGAATGAATCTGCAGCTGCAAAACACGAGAGAAAGAGACGGGAAAGGAAATCTCTGAATCTGCATTATTACTATATTCCAGTGGTTCCCAAAGTGGGGTCCGGGGCCTGCTGGGGGGCCTCAGTAAAAGGAAAATCCGCTGTAACCGAGCACATTTCCTCCGGTCCGGCTTTACCCAAATCTAAACCACAGCCCCGAGTCCCTGAGCGGATCATTTACGAGTGGAGCGTAGCGGTTAGAGTTGTGCGTACTCCGTAGAGCATGAGTTTGACTGGTTTTTTGTTTTTAGCGGTTTTTATTAACTTATTATTTATTACCCGTCACCATCCTGTGTTCGTTGCTGTGTTTGGTTTGTGTTACAGCTCGTTGTGTCGTGTTAAATTATTTGGAAACATGAATAAAGACGACTTTTATCGGGATCCCGTGTCGCCGTGTGAGTTTTTTTTATTCGGCCACACTGGGACTGTGCTTTGGAACCGAGCGCAGTGTAAACCAACAGGAAACAGGAAGTAAAAAAATACTGACTGCGCTTAGTGGTCGCCGTGGTAATGCAGACTCGTCATCATCATTGAATACACGTGGTTCAGGTTTACTCTATTCGTGCCATGTCTCTCCGGCGTGTCCTGATGTCTGGGCCTCCTCCTTATAGGACGTGCCCACGAGGGAGGCGACCAGGAGGCTCCGAAATAGATGCCCCAGCCACCTCAGCTGCTCCTTTTGACGGCAGGAATAAATACATTCATTAATTAGTCTATTAGATTTTAGCTTTAGATTTATCTGTCATATGCAGGTCATTCCACATCAACAATGCAATGAAAAAAAAAATAATCCAGCCATTCAGGTGGGGGGTCCACAGAAGGACGGCCTCATGGTTCTACCCGGGCCTGTTGGTCTCTCATAAGGGGTTCTGAACCTGTTTGCCCTGGTAGGGAACCAGGATCATTCGGGCACTCAAACCCCTCCACCACGTTAAAGGGACTAGACAGAGTTTAAAAATGTAAAAACTATAAGTATTTCCCTCCCCCTTCATGTTCCAGCCGTGTCCTAATGTGTAGAATGAGCCCAGACCTGTTCACCACAACCGCCTCTGAAATCCTGCACTGTCAGAAAGCCGTCATGCACGAGCTTAATATAGAAACTGCAGTTACGCGTCAGACCTGAGGTGGCAGTAGTGAGTATAAAAACATTTCACCTTTTTACAGTTGTATTGCAAAGTTTATCCGTCGTTGAGTCACAGAAGGAAAGAAAATGGTCGACTGACGTCACTCTTTGCCAAACGATCCTTTAGTTTGTCTGAGCTCAGGCTGAAAGAAGAATATTTAGCCGGTGAACTTGAGACAGTGACTACACTATAGTGCTGAGAGGAAACAACACAACGACAGTGGGCACCTGCAGGATTCTAACCGCCGACCCTCTGGTCACAAGACGACCCGCTGTACTCTCTGTGCCACCGTCGCCTGAGAGTAAACCTGACTGTAAATTTATATCAACAAAAAAACCTGTTTCTATACGACTTTCTTCGCACTTGCCTAACCGGCTGATCTAGAGTTTATTAAAGACCTTTGGCTCCTTGTTAGATTCGGGAACCCCCGTGTGGCGGGGAGAGGAACTGCAGGTCCCTCGAGGACAGCAAACCAGCCCTGAGGGGGTTTTGAATACGTTCCATAGATTTGCATCTCGGAGCCGTAAAGCACGAGACGTCCACAGAGAGTCATTTATAAACCATTATCCAGAGGCAAATGCAGCTCGGAATAACATCCATGCAAACGAGTCCTTTAATATCGAGGATCCGAAGTTTCACATTTAAATGTTCATTATTGGGCACTGTGGGGCTCCATTTTGCCACAGCAGGTAAACATGGGAAATGATGTAGATTCTCAGCCTTTAAAGCAACTCCACATAACAGTTCACCCAAAGAGGATAAAATACAATCATTTCTTTTATTACAAATGTTTTTATCTTTGAAAAATACCTCAAAAAGGGAAGAAACAAACGTGAGCAGCTCGTTTCCATGGAGACGTCGACTCAAGACGGTATGAAATCCAAAGCCATTCTCGCTGGAGAATCTCAAATGTTACGCAGTGTTCCTTTAAGTCATTTATTCAAACTTTGACAGACTCCGCTAGTGTTGCCATGCAGCTTCAGATGGACAATACTGATATAAAATGATCCCTGCAATTGGTTCTCGACCCACAGGAACGGGTACCGCGGCCCACCAGTTGAGAATCACTGAAATAACATGTATCAGATTATGCAGTTCGTTAATCTGAGAACTTTAGGAATCCGATCATGATCAGATTCATGGCCTGCATGTAAACTGATATAATCTGATCTGCATGAATGTCTGGAACAGATGATCCGACACCAGGCCACGTTTAGGCTTTGTATTGAGCCATAACAGAGGTCACAGCAACATGGGCTGAACAAGCTGCTCAGGAGGTCCAGCTCTGGACTCTGTGGAGGAGGTGAGGGACAGGAGGTCCAACTCTGGACCCTGTGGAGGAGGTGAGGGACAGGAGGTCCAGCTCTGGACCCTGTGGAGGAGGTGAGGGACAGGAGGTCCAGCTCTGGGCTCTGTGGAGGAGGTGAGGGACAGGAGGTCCAGCTCTGGACTCTGTGGAGGAGGTGAGGGACAGGAGGTCCAGCTCTGGACTCTGTGGATGAGGTGAGGGACAGGAGGTCCAGCTCTGGACCCTGTGGAGGAGGTGAGGGACAGGAGGTCCAGCTCTGGGCTCTGTGGAGGAGGTGAGGGACAGGAGGTCCAGCTCTGGACTCTGTGGAGGAGGTGAGGGACAGGAGGTCCAGCTCTGGACTCTGTGGATGAGGTGAGGGACAGGAGGTCCAGCTCTGGACTCTGTGGAGGAGGTGAGGGACAGGAGGTCCAGCTCTGGACTCTGTGGATGAGGTGAGGGACAGGAGGTCCAGCTCTGGACCCTGTGGAGGAGGTGAGGGACAGGAGGTGTTAGCCAAGCTCACCTCCATCATGGACAACACCTCCCACCCACTGCACGGGACTGTAGAGGAGCTGAGCAGCTCTTTCAGTGCCAGAAGGAGCATGTCCTTCATCCCCACAGCTGTCAGACTGAACAACACTGTAAAGTAACAAGTGCAATAATCTCTGTATCAGCATCACTTATTGACATCCTGCACTAGGACTGTAAACTTTGCACCTCGATATTCTACTTTTTATTGTCTGTTCTAACTTTTATTCTATTTTTATTTATGTTTATTTCCTAATTGTTATAATTCCACCCCTTAAGATTTTTGCTTTTACTTATTGTACATAAAACACCTCTTTTTACTGTTCAACTGTCTGCACATTTCCTGTGTGTCTTGCTGATCTTGAATGCCGTCGGACTCATCCTGCACTGGCACAAAGGGGAACGCGCTGTAAACACTGCCATAACTGGATACCTGAGCTCTCGACAGACCATCTGTGAAAGAGGAAGTGAGTGTTTGCAGCTTCCTGTTCGGTGGCTTTGTGAAACTGCTTCACCTCTGACATTACGTCCAAACACAGGAAGCGGCGTGTTGTGTAATCCTGTGCAGTCCTGCCCGGTTCAGCCCGGTTCAGTCTGATTCAGCCTGATTCAGCGTGTGAAGTCTGGGACATACTTGGGCCAATTGCGCAAACTCTGTAATGGCAGCAGTTTCATTGTCCAGAGATTATTGATCAGATATTACTGTGAACCTTTTACTGAGCTGGAAGTGTCCCGGGTCGATGTGACTGAGCTTTGTTTGAGGAGAGAGCCGTTTCAATACAGTGATAATAACACGCGTGTGAAGGTTAAACAGGTGAGCCGTGTTGGAGCCTGGGATGGAGGTTCCTCGGGATGTGGGTGTGAGGAGCGCCCCCTTTGACCCATCTGTCCCACCGCTCTGCCCCGCCCTCCACGTTCTGGTCCCGCTCAGGCACACGTGTCCTCGTGCCGCTCCCTAGATCCTGGCCTTACCCCCCCGGATTCCACATAGAAACATTTCACATCAAGCTCCGAGGTTCAGACGCACCAGACAGGAAGGAGAACGGCAACGACGTCCGGATTTTCAAAGTAAACCCCCTCTGAATGGACTTTACATTTCACCAAAGGGCCACTTCCACTGCAATGGTAGAAAACTCACTTGCAAGTTTATGAAATTGATATAAGTGAGGGATCATGCACGACGCGGTGTCTTGGGCAGGAGTTATTTCACTTTTTAATTTGTTTTACTTGAAGCTAGTTCCAGCTCAATTGTTTATCGTTACTATGGAAACACTGGGGCGACAGTGGCGCAGATGGTAGAGCGGGTCGTCTCATGATCGGAGGGTCGGGGGTTCGAATCCCGCCTCCTGAAGGTGCACATTGTTGTTGTGTCCTTGGCAAGACACTTCACCCTCCTTGCCTCCAGTGTCTGCGTACACTGGTTAAATGAATGAGAGTGTGAATGGGTGAAGCCCCTATGAGAGACCAACAGGCCCGTTTGGAACCATGAGGCCGTCCTTCTGTGGACCCACCACCTGCAGGGGGCGCTATAGGGGCTGGTGCAGCTCCAACAGCTGCCCCCACGACCCGGGAACGGACAAGTGGGAGAAAATGGATGGATGGATGGATACTATGGAAACAGCTGCAGTGGAGTGATATAGGATGTGATTTAACTGTTGCCGGACTCGGCTCTCATCGTTCACGTAAAAGAGCCAGGTCTTTGCACCGACTCGTTCGCGACCGACCCATCACAGGCTAACAGGCAAAGCTAACTGTGAGCTAGCACCACTTAAACAGTATTTACAGCCACGTTTGAGTGAAACAATAACTGGATGAACAATATCCCGCTCTCCCTTTGTCTTTTCTGTCAGCGCAGGATTTACTCTCACGGACAATTAATGAGTAAAAAAACAAATCGCAACATGCTACGACACCTGCAGTGGCGCTTATGGCCTCTAGGGGCAAGAGTTACTTAGTACTGCTTTAATGTATTGTTAATGTAATTTTGTAATGTTATTGTATTGTGTTTTTAATGCTTTTTATTGCATTTTTTGTTGTGTTTGTGTGTCTGGTGTTGCTGTGAGGCACATTGAGTTGTACATGAAATGGGCCATACAAATAAACTTGTCTAAATGCTTTATAACTAGATGCACAGTTTTTTCTCCATAATTCAAGGGTATGCAATATACTAAAGGATTACTAGAAAAAATATATATAGTGCCTTTAAGTTGGCTTTGGCTGCATCTGAAACCATTAAATCAAAGCCTCTAAGTTACGAACACTAGCAACTGATCCTTAACCTTTCATGGGGTCAACTGTTAGATCTCTCTGCAGTCAGGGAACTAGAGCTTCAGCAGCGTTTGCCCAAGTCCACCATCCTTACCCAGGGGAAGGGGAAGTGACATCACCAACAGCTGTTCTTCTTCTCCTTTAAAGTTCAGTGCAGGCCAAACAAAAGCGCATAGCGCCACCTACTGTATATTGTCCAACAACAACATAGTGCCCAAATAATTTAGACATTTAAGGCGAAAAAAAATAAACATTCAAATAAACAGCAGTTTCATAAAGCTACAGTATGCAAATGAGCCATGTGGCCTAAGTTTCTACTAAAAGAAAGAAAAAACACAAAAGCACAAACTGCTTCATTCAGGCCGTTTACTGAGGAGGCTTTAAAACCACGTGACTGAGCTGTGGCGACAACATGTATTTTGTCACTTTTATAAAGTTTGGCTTGTGCAGAATCTTATATTTTTGCAGTGGTTTATGGGATGGCACATGGCTCAAAATCGCCAGTGCGTTAGCATCAGAGGTCCCTATGCTAAAGTGGCTATGCTAGTTAGCATTGAGGCTCCTTTCCCTAACTCCTTCCTCACTGACCACCCAATTCGGACGCTTCTTATCATGGTGGACGCTGACGCACATCCGGTTTGGCGTTAGACCTCTTACCAATTCACTGGGTTCGGACGGACCATTTGTGTGGACAGGGACGTAAATACGACAATTGAAAAAAAAGTTCATCAAAATTGTCCTACTTTTGCATTTTGAGTGAGGGGCCAGAACCGCCACTGCCCCCTTTGCGTCACACAGATACCGGGACCACTCGCCTGTGCTCCATCTGTTTCTTCAGCGCCTTTGAAGTCTAAAGTTTTTTCAAGATAAGCTAAAAATAAAGCGACTCCAAAACACACGAGCGGGTACAGAGGGTTCCCCCCCCCCAAACACGGACAGAACAAACTGCTCAGCTGACGGGAATCGCCTCAGAATACGGGACTCCGGCACTCCTCGGGCCTCGGTGGAAAGTTCGCTCTGGGCTTCGTCTTTTCTCGAGCTGACAGGCTTTAAACACAGATGCAGCGCCATAACAAACACTTACACGACCACGACGAAGAGCTGGCGGAGAAGGGACAGGGTTTTAAGAAAAAGAAACGCGGCAAAAATGCGGCATCAAAGCGACAAAAAAAAGTTAGCGTCACTATTGTAGGTCTTAGCTTTCAAATGAGGTGTTACATTGTTGCTCTCCTGCCGAGAAGCTTCTAGATTTGGGTAAAGCTGAACTGGAGAAGATGTGCTGGGTTCAGGCTAAAACGCCTCCGGGTCGGGGACAGGTCTCTCACCGTTGGCCTACGGGACCAGCATCAGTGCCCGGCCTTCTGGGAGTCCCGAGGGATTTTTTCTAGGTGTTCGCATCTTCAAAAATGGTCTGGAAAATATGGTGATGATGATGATGGTCTTCCCCTCCTGGAGCCGCCACCTTAACCTGGTGGAGGGTTTGAGCCCGAATGATCCTGGAGCTCTGTGGTCGGGGGCTTCGTGCCCCTGGTAGGGTCTCCCAGGGCAAACGGGTCCTAGGTGACGGGTCAGACAAAGAGCGGTTCAGAAGCCCCTTATGAGAGACCAACAGGCCCGGTTAGAACCGTGAGGCCGTCCTTCTGTGGACCCACCACCTGCAGGGGGCGCTATAGGGGCTGGTGCAGCTCCAACAGCTGCACCCACGACCCGGCAACGGACAAGTGGAAGAAGATGGATGGATGGAGATGTTGGTGGCTCATTTTACCCCTGGAGCGCGGATTTAAAGGTGAAATTGACACTAAACATCACAAAGTCTTATTTTTTGCAGATCCTGACATTGTTTCTTATGGAGCAGACGCCGCCCTGGGTCCCTTTACCCCATTGTTTCTTCTTTGAAAACACCTACATGGTAGTTTTGTGTTTTATTTAAGAAGAAATCTGCTTTTATGCCGAACAAAACCAGGCAACATCAGAAAAAGGAAATGGACCGACGTGTATTTGTTTTTTTGTGACGATCGTTTCCGTGATCAGGCCAAATATTAACTTTGAAATGTGGGGTTATTTAACATTTTCTCAGTTTTTTTTTTTTTTTTGTCTGGCAAGTTCAAATCATTTAAAGATCAAATCCATAATCTTACATAAAAATTAAAATCAATTATTTTCAAAATATAAGGGTAGTTCAACAGACCCACGGGCTCAACCCCACCCTCTCCCACTAGACGGTGCTCTGACTGGGGACTCCATTGTTCTACTGGGGGGCTTCAACACCCACGTGGGTAACCACAGTGAGACCTGGACGGGGGTGATTGGGAAGAACGGCCTCCCCGATCGGAACCCGAGCCGTGTCCTGTTATCGGACTTCGGTGCGAGTCACGGTTTGTCCATAACGAACACCCCACTACAAAAGGTAAATATCAAGCATTGAATTGAGGAACTGTATCTGGTTTTTACTTTTCTCCTGATCCGACCAAGTTTACTTTGCTAGTTTGACGACATTTCAGACGGTTCTAAAGTAAATCTCGCTTGAAATAAGAAAGTAAAACTGCCAATGGGACCAAAGCAATTTTTTTTACCCCATTGGCAAAGAAAATGACTTGAAATAAAGACGAAATGTATTGAAACGAGTCAGAAACAACACAATTATATGAAATAATCTGGGTCAAATGCTCAACTAAATCTTAACCACTTAACTGCCACTTTAGGATTAGGATTAGGGTTAAGGTTAACAATTATTTACATCCAAGTCTCAAAGCCTATTGACTGGAGAGCTTACAGTCTATATGCCAGTGTGATACCTAATTTGAAAGCCAAGACCTTCTAGTTTCTAAAAATATGTGTGAGAGCTGTGTGAGTGAAACACAACTTGCGTTACATTTGTCGTTCTTAACCCGAATTATATCCTGGTTAGGGTTAACTAACCCTAACCCCCCTAGGGAG
Organism: Proterorhinus semilunaris; assembly: GCA_021464625.1. Classification (NCBI taxonomy): domain Eukaryota; kingdom Metazoa; phylum Chordata; class Actinopteri; order Gobiiformes; family Gobiidae; genus Proterorhinus; species Proterorhinus semilunaris. The sequence goes on from CM038351.1 coordinate 2,247,593, forward strand.
ACGGCAGGGAACAGGTTAACTAGTCAAAACAATTTGGATAATTATGCTCAAATTGAGACATTTTAACCAGTCAATGACTTTTTGCCGTGGCATGTTCGAGCACGAGGGTGTCCAGAAGTGCACGTGGCTCCAGGAGGTCCATGATCGACCCTCTGACCTCCAGGAGGTCAGAGGGTCGATCATGGAGAAGGGTGGAGCTGGTGGTGAGTTGGATCCACTGGCCGGGGAGGAAGCCGGTCAGACCTGGCAGACCCACACGTGTGGTGGGGGTCTGTGGGGGCGTCTGGTGGATCCGTCAGCAGGGTCTTCAAACTCCCACCTCTGGACCAGCTTCTCCCAGATCTCTCCACCTGAAGTTATGACATGACGATCTGGAATGTCATGAAGAGTCTTTTATATGTACAGGGATAAGGTCCTCGTTGTTCTTTGTTCTTTGTCTTTTTTGCAGTACATTCCACACCTTGGAGCAGAGAAACTGAGCACAGACTTTCAAAGTTCAATCCGCGCTTCAGGAACAACGAACCGCAAAGTATATTTCGTAACACAGACGCAGAATCATGACAAACACAAGCACCTGCCGCTCCTCAGGCCTGAAGCCGACGGGAGCAAAGCCAACCATAACAAAGAGATGACGTGACGAGCTCGAACACGGTTTGTTTTGTTCTGAAACCAACAGGGAGTTTTTACGACTCTGACGAGGAGGAGACGCAGACTGTGCTCTGGAGCGCGAGGGTTAATGTGTGTTTACAGCGTCTCCAAATATAGAATCACAACAGAGCTCCGTCAAACCTGGCACGAGTTTCACGAGTACGAGTGGCTGTTATTGTCGTCAGGGCCTCGTGTATCAAATGTTAAAGCTCTCACTGTTGGGAAAGGAAGCTTTTTATGGGAATCACAATGTTTCCTCACACAAATAAAGTCAAGTCAACATCTGGTCCTTGTGATTGTCTCACGGCTACAGAAAAGGAAGCAGATTGTGCAGTAGAAGTGAAAAACCAAAGTGTCGGCCATTATTAGTAAAAGAGCTTCAGACCATGTTTCAGTGTTTACAAGCACTGGAGTTATCGTGAGGTTTTAATAGTTTGTCTTTGAGCTTATAAACGCAGATTCCCGATCATAGGAACCTAAAAATAGCATAGCAGATTTTCCCTGGCTGGATTTTCCCATCAGTAACCGGGATATAACTTCACGTTTTATTTTCCGGTTTTGAGGAACTTCCCATTGTTTAGTGCATGAGCAAAACATTTAGCCTAAAGGAGGGGATTCAAAAGAACAAGCCACAGTGGTCGCACATTTATGCTTTACTTTCACCGTATTGTGCTCAAACATATGATGTATTTGCAGGCGCGGATATACAGCAGCTTCAACGCGAGAAGCCGGGTTTCCTCATTTGATTTGAGTTTCCCAGTTTCTCAGTGACATAAACAGCATATCCCCAAAACTGCCCTAACCGGATTATACTGTGGCTAATAACCGGGAAAATCGAGCGCTTGTAAACACACTCAACGTTGCGATCTCATCAAATACAGACCTTTAAGCCGCTTGCTCCTCTTTGATTCGGCCTTGAATCATTGAATCAGTTCTCAGCAACACTCGGGCCTCCGGTCTGGTCGGTTCTCATGGGAAGATCAGTTGGCGTTTTGTCCGAGGGGAGCTGGAGATAATATCCCACATGGAGACACGTTTTCATTCACAAATACTGACATAATATGACGTCCACGTGTCCTGCGCAGGGTGACTCTATTATCCAAATATGGTCATGTCCTTACTCAGAGAAATCCACTCAAATCCCAGTTCAGGTCCATGGGTCTCTTAGGTCTACATGTCGGGACAGGAGGTTTCCTATGTAGCCTATGGGTCATATTGTCCGAGCTACAACAATGTCTTGCACCGATTAAATTTGGGCATTTTCGGATCAGGAAAATCCCGCAGGGCGATACTGGGCCTTCACGGATCATTTTCCAAAGTCTCGTCATAGTGGAGTTTTCTATAAACGCTGTGGACAGATAAGCAGCATTTTTATTTCTCCCATCCACGCATATCCAACGCGTCGGGGTCATGTGACCTGACATCAGCTGTTCTGGACTTTTGCTAAACGCTTAGTCATTAGCCGCTCTGTTTACATGAGCACGTTGTGTTGCTGAGCTCCGTCCGTGGTCACGGCCTCGTGCACCTGTGTGACGCGTGACCATGTCCATAAACACCAGGGACACGACTTTCCCATTTGTCAAAGTGGATCTGGAGCCCGCGGGCCCTCACTGTAAATGCAAACATTGATCTTACTTAACATAGTGTAGAGTTTAGACGTCACACTTGGAAAGGGCACCGAGAGGCACTGGACCATTTCAAGTGAACTCTACTTTAGTCTGTTTCCGTGTGTGTTCTGTCATCTGCAATGTGTGAATGATATGAAGTTAAGTATTTTATTTTATATGGGGGGTCGTCTCATGATCGGAGGGTCGGGGGTTCGAATCCCGCCTCCTGAAGGTGCACACTGTCGTTGTGTCCTTGGGCAAGACACTTCACCCAGCTTGCCTCCAGTGTCTGCGTACATTGGTGTAAAGCGCTTTGAGTGCCTAACGTAGGTGGAGAAGCGCTATATAAGTTGAGACCATTTACATACAGTAGTTAACTAAACTAGTATATGCATAGTGTGCTGTGTAAGAAATGAAAGTGTAAAATAAAATGGTAAATCCTATTTTGTTTAACTAGTGTACCTTGAGTTCACAATACTTGTATGCAACAGTATAGTTGAATTATGTAGACAAGTGTTCTTGAACCAGATATTTCTTGGGCATCCGGTTTCCTGGTTTCTACCAAGTAAACTCGTGCCGCTCAAATACAAACCCGGTGTGGGGGCGTCTGTGGTTGTAGCAGCTTTAGTGTCAGCGGGGTCAGCGGGGGGTGCTGGGATCCGCACATGTAGGCTATTAAAGGTTAGTGCGCCGTGCGTACGAGCAACAGGACGCTCGTTCATATTAAACTTCATCGTGTTATTGCGGTTATTGCTAAAGCAGCGCTTGTACTTGTCCCAGGGCGAGCTGTGCCTTGACTTCTGAAAGAGAGAAAACCAACTGTTGCAAACAAATAAACCATAATCGACGATATAATCACACCCTGAGTCTGTGCTTTCTACTTTTCGTTTATATTTTCAGTTTGACATTTGATTGAACGAATGATACGGATTATTAATGAACAGCTGCTGCTCAAGCCATAAAACCAGACAAATGCTTACAAGAGAGAACAGCTGAAGGCAAGGCTGAAAAACCGGACGGTCCGGACGAAATCACAGGCCACACAAGCAATTAGCTGCATTATTACTTTACTTTGAAGTTTTTTTATTATGTCGACACATTTTTCATGCCTGACTGTTAACTCCCGTACATGAGCCTCCCAAAAGTACTAATACTTGAACCTTTGCACATTTTGTCCTGTTTACAACCCTAAACATAAAGGTTTGGTTTTCAATTTTTTTACTGAACGTTCACTCACAAGTAACAGACAACTGTGAAGTGAAAGCAAAATGATACATGATTCTGTTATTTTACAAAAAATAGAAAAGTGAAAAGTGGGGCGTGCACAAGTATTCATACAGCATTAAATTGCCTTTATAACATTCCTAATGACTGCAGAATGTTCACACCTTGCCCTAACCATTAAATAGAGGCCACCTGTGTGTAATCTACTCTCAGTATAATTCCAGCTGTTCTGTGAGGGCCTCAGAGCTATGGTCAGAGTGTATTGGTCACTAAGCAACATCATGAAGGCCAAGGAGCTCACCAGAGAGGTCAGGGATAAAGCTGTGGAGAAGATTAACCCCAGAAGACTTGCTGCTGTTACTGCACCAAAAGGGGGTTCCACAAAGTATTAAGTCATGCTGTATGAATACTTATGCACGCCCCACTTTTCACTTTTCTATTTTTTGAAAAATAACAGAATCCTGTATCATTCTGCTTTCACTTCACAGTTGTCTGTTACTTGTGTGTGAACTTTAAGTAAAAAATAAATAAAAAAATATTTATGTTTAGGGTTGTAAACATGACAAAATGTGCAAATGTTCCAGGTGTATTAGTACTTTCGAGAGGCCCTGTACATTAAATGTACACACAAGGATTACAGTATAGATATAAATACATGAGAGGGTCGGTCTGCAGTCAGACGCTCTTGATAATCTGTGTCTGTGCACATTGGTGTATGAATGGGTGACTGGTGTCTTACTGTAAAGCGCTTTGGGTCTGATAAAGGTAGAAAAGAACTATATATACATTGAGTACATTTACCATTTACAGACATGTTAAGGTTCTGCACGGTTCAAAAGCCAGAAAAACGCTGCAGCGCTTTGACAAACAGACGGGTTTCCCCAAAGAGCTGCTTCTCTCCGACAGCCACCTGCCCCGGAGGTGATTTGGAACCAAAAACAAAACCTATACTCTATCTAAACTAAACTCTACTATATCTGCTCTATTTTTGCATTAACATACAGTATTATCTGAATCAAAACCTTTAATTCCACCCAGGTTTAGATTTAGACCATATCGCCTTTGCTCGGCCTGGAAGCTAAGCAGGAAGGGCCTGGTCGGTACTTGGATGGGAGACCGTTTGGTAACACCAGCTGAGGTTAATATATTGAGTGAGTGAGTGGTTGGTGGCTTCCGTCAGTCTGCAATAGTAGTTTACCTCCACCAAGTATGGAGTGAATGAATAATGCGATGTAAAGCGTCTTTGAGTGTCCAGAAAAGCGCTATTTAAAACAGAATTGAGCTTTTGTCAAGAAAGACTTCCCCAGCATAATGAGGAAATATCGCGATATTTCCTCATTATGCTGGGGAAGTCTTTCTCTTATATCATCCTCTTTTCTCAGAGATGAAATATCGTCGTTTAAAGTGTTCTCGTGACAGGCCGACAGTCGCAGCAGAATCAGCGGTCGGCCTGTTCGTAGTAAAAGGTTCAAAGATCTGGTTTTCCTTATAAAGCTCTCTGCATTTCAAACCTCTCCGTCTCCTCTCGCCGCCCTCACTGTCGCACCGGTGTTGTTCCGATTCCTCCGGCAGCGCGGCGTTACAGACTCCTGTTTACCTTTCCACTCACCGGCCCTCGGCTCAGACTAATTGCTTCTAAATCGGTAACATTTTCATATCTGCAGCGCTGCATGCAAAACTCGATGGAAACTTCTGACTCTCTCTCTTTCTCTCTCTCTCTCTCTCCTCGCTCTCTCTCTCTCTCTCTCTCTCTCTCTCTCCGCGAGCGACGCAAACTCGCCCGACCGGTTACGTCGGACTGTGACAAAAATGGCCATAACGGTGGTAATGATTAACTCACGGAACCTGCTTGGAATGACGCGCAGCTCTTTGAATCTGCCTCAGAACACTTTGTGTTGTGGATCACGACGTCTCTAGGAACGTGTCATCGGAACATTTGAGGTGAAACGGCAAAATCCTGAGTGTCTTTGTGTAGAGCAGTTTGACCCGGGCTGCGATGGCGAGACCACAAATGAAGCTCTGGAATCTCACATAGACAGGACGGGTGATTACAGGTGATCTGACAGAGTCTTCTGCCCCTGAACGCACCAGATACAAGAGTGTTATTACAAAGTATGAACTGTACATTGTATCTATGGAGCTACAGCGGTTACTCCCTGACAAGCTAACTGACAAGCTAACTGACAAGCTAACTGACAACGATTGACAACTTCTAAACTTGACCAAATGTCAATATAAATCCCCCAAAAGTCAAATAATCACTTCAAACATAGATTTAACAGTGTTATGTTACAGGTAAAACAAATTAAACTGATATAAATGTGAGTAAAATTACCAAAACGATCATAACATCACAGAGCCAAACCAGTCACATACACACGGCAGTCGAAGGGGAGGAGCAAAGTGCGTAGCCATGGAAACCACCTCTGCCAGGTAAGATACACTTCAAATAAAAGGGGGTGTTAAAGCTGATTATGTAATTTAATAATCAGATGCATTTTGATGTATGAACGCCCAGAAGACAGTGGAGATGATCGTGGACTTTGGGAAAGACACAGCCCCACCGCCCCCCCTTGCCCCGACAGACTCTCCCACCCCCATCTCCATCGTGGACTCCTTCACCATCACCCAGGACCTCAGATGGGAGCCGACCATCTGCTCCCTCATCAAGAAGGCCCAGCAGAGGATGTTCTTCCTGCGGCAGCTGAGGAAACTTAAGCTGCCAACCAAGATGCTGGTGCAGTTCTGCACGGCCATCATCGAGTCCATCCTCACCTCCTCCATCACTGTGGTCCATCCTCACCTCCTCCATCACTGTGTGGTCCATCCTCACCTCCTCCATCACCGTGTGGTCCATCCTCACCTCCTCCATCACCGTGTGGTTCCCCGGCGCTACAGAACGGGACAAGCACCGACTGCAGCGCATTGTGCTGCTGCAGAGAAGGTGATCGGCTGTGAGCTCCATCTCTCCAGGACCTGTTCACCTCCAGGACCCGGAGGCGTGTGGGTCGGATCACAGCTGACCCTTCTCACCCTGGACACGGACTATTCACCCCTCTCCCCTCAGGCAGGAGGCTACGGTCCATCCAGACCCATTGAACAGTTTTTCCCTCCGCCATCAGACTCATGAACAATAACAAGTCTCTGTAGCTCAGTCACAGACTCATGATGTTTCTGCTGCTGTTGGTGTTTCCACACTTAGACCTTTACAGTCGTCGATGTGTGAACTGATAAAAGCATGTATGGCCTTTTCGAGGTCACCACGGGATAAAAAGGGTTAGACCTTCATCATCAGGACAAAGGCGTGAACTGCAGTGTCAGTGGTTTTCTTGACACCTCATCGTTTTCATACAAACGTGATCTTCAGGAGGAGGAATAATAGTTGCTGTGACAACGGTTCAATTTGTTCTATCAACAAACTTTCCAACTCGCCCGACCGGTATTTCGTCTCTTGTGGAAACGCTTTTAATGACGCCGCCTCGTGTTGCAACACTGATCCAAACTGGAACAGAATGTGAAGGACAGGAGCAGATAAGAACAATGACTCAGAGGCAAAACAGACACGAGTGAAGGCCTCATCTGCAGCGCGGGTTCAGCGGCGACGGCCCGCAAATGGTGTTTGTGGACGGTTGCTAACGGCAACGGGTCGTACGTTCTCGCGCGTCGTCTCGTTATCCATGCGAGGTCACGACTGCGAGCTGAGGTGGGACCGGCCCAGGTCTTTCAGGTGAACACATGGGGTTGTTTTGGTTTTCAGAAATAGATGAAACAAAGACTGTGAAGCTGAGGAACATTCCAGGTTCTGTAAACATAAAACCAAACATGATCTAAAGCTCTGATACACATACTGGTTATCTCATACTGGTTATCACATACTGGTTATCTCATACTGGTTATCACATACTGGTTATCACATACTGGTTATCACATACTGGTTATCTCATACTGGTTATCACATACTGGTTATCACATACTGGTTATCACATACTGGTTATCTCATACTGGTTATCACATACTGGTTATCACATACTGGTTATCACATACTGGTTACCACATACTGGTCATCTCATACTGGTTATCACATAGAGCATCTTGTTAGTATTTGATTCTGTTTGGGCTGTTTTGGTTTAAGGCTGTGTAGCCTAGAAGCCTGTGGGTGGGGGGGGTCAGTCTGTCCTCCTTGTTCCTCCTGTCTGCAGGTTTGGCTCCAGTTGCTCCGAGAGTGGAGGCACCTGCTCTGCTGCCATTCCGTCTCCGAGGCAACCCCCCGTCATTGATATTTCTGTACGTAATGTAAATAAACATAAATAAATAAAGCGTCTGCTCACCTTTACGGCTTCAAATGCCTCGTCTCCTCCGGTGTCCCCTCTTTGTTTCATTTGCTTATTTTTCTCCCCATGAAACAGTCGGCCTACAATTAACAACAATCTGATTTAAAGGCAATTACATAAAACCATGTACTTTCTGTGTATATATCGGTACGGCCTATGTGTATATGCAGTAGAGGCACTAGGTTTGCTTCTACAGTTTTCATCATGTTGCACGAGGGTTTTCGAATAATCAAGGACCCTCTAACACGATTCGCTAACACCATGTACCATTAGAACCTCTGCGCACATATGGAGGTGTTCCATTAAAAACCTGTGTCCAGCTAGAAAAGGCATTTACAACATTAAAGGAACAGGCCAGATCTGTTCTTACCTGAGCTCAGACGAGATGATTCGTGTCTGGTCTTTGTGGAAGAGCTCGGTCGCTTCCAACTTCACCCCCGTTTGGAGCCATTGGAATATACTGGGAGAAGCCAAATGCTAACAACATCTTTGGTCGTTTTGCGTGACTGAGGACACGCACAAAGACCAGACAGGTACGTATCAACTCGTCTAAGCTCAGGTAAGAACAGATCCCAGTGTGGAAACACGGTGGCCTGTTCCTTTAACAATGTCTGGACTGTATTTATGATTCATTTAATGTTATCCTCAATGAAGAATTTTTTTTTTTTTTTTTTAATAAGTGACCCCAATTTTTTTGAGTGGTAGTGTATAATACCATATTAGTCCGAACATTACGGTACCTAATTGTAGCCGACACCCATCACTTAAACGAACATTCCTTTGCCGCCCATGTCCCAACACCTTTGCATGTTTGCATGACTTCCTTTTGTCGCCGGTCGATTCGCTCGGGGCAGGGACCTGTGACGTGAGCTGATTTTTGAGCAAAGTCTGAAGCTATAATTAGATGATGAAATACTTTAGTGTCAGTTGGAGCGTGTCACCTGGTGGATGTGCCAACGCGGACGTGACATGAACCTCGTCAGTCACAGAGATGAAGACAGATCTTGTACTTTCCCTGATGTGTATGTTTGTGTTTTGTCCTGTTTTCACGCGTTTAGTCAGAGGGTTGAACCAGGAAGTAAAAGCATCGCTCCAGAACATGCAGTATTCACACGCATGATTTATCCACAAATAGTGACACATTCTTGCACTGCGAAACGCCACCAAGATGACGCTATAATCCAAATATGGTCATTTCCTTCCGGGGAGACGGCCGTGACTACAGATGGGAGACGGGTACAGGCGCATTTGAGGCCCGTTTTCTCCAAATGAGGTTTTCTTCCACTTCAGCAGCTCCTACCATTGACAGTACATTAGCCTAGCATCCATGTAGCCGTATAGGAAGTGGGACGTTCCATTGCCAGGTTTGATGACCCCCGCGTTGCCATAGCGACCCCACCCCTCCTGCTAATGGCGGAGAAGAGCGGCTGAAGGCAAAGGCAACTTTAAGAAGAACCTGGACACTTCACATGCACGTTCTCAAGGTTAGGGATGTCATGACTTGTTATAAAGTTTGTAATTACTCATGTCCGTCGTATTTGACCTTTAAAAAGTACTTTTTGCTCGTAGCTAGTTTCGCTCAGTGGGATTTTCAGCCTTTCCCTGGATCTCACCCCACGACCAAAAAGGGACTCTGCGTTCTTCCTGCTTGTAAGAAACGAGTTCGGAGTTAGGAGAGTAAATAACAATCTTGGCTCTTACTTTAGTGGGATATAATCCTAAAAACATGTGACGTATTAAAACGTAATCATACGTGTTAATAGGCTGCGTTCACGTGACATCACAACCTTCTAAAGATCCTATAGTTTAACATTGAGGCGGAGCAACTGAACATTCCACGGCCGTAACCATAGTAACGCTCAAAATGCAGAGTTCTAGTCTCAAATCGTTGCTAATATCTCTGTAATTCCTGAGGCCAATTCACATGAAACAAAAACTGACACAAAGTTCAAAGTCATGTCTTCCAGCACATATGAACATATGTCTAATTATTTCTTCACAAAGGCGTCCAGAAGTGGAGACAATATTCAAAAACATGTGCTTGATGTTGGCCAGTAGAAAGGACTTTCAGCCATAACATTCACAGGTTTGTGAATCCGATCACTGTCACATGATCAGAGAAAACATTTGGACATTTTCTTTTTAGAAATTTCTTTCAAAAACTGTTTTTCTCCCATAGAGTTGTATTGGCACCTGCTCCAACTGAAATAGAATTCTAAATCGTGAACGCAAGCTGAGGAGCAGTGGTTGGGGGCTTGGCTGGTGACGAAAGGTCCAGAGGCGTCTCCAGGAGGTGGGGGCGTTCCTAGGAGGACTGAGGCATAGCTACACCTAAAATGGCCGCCGTCTAAGTTTTTACTGATTACTCAAAAATATGTGAATGAGCCGAGGCAACACTCCAGGCACGTGTTTAATGAGGGAATGACATAATAACAGGATATAAAGCTTGAAAAAGTCGATTTTACATAATACCCCCCCTTTAATGTACAATGAAAACATAAGCCGACATTGTGACCTGAAAAACCGAGTAGCTCCCGCCTGCAGCAGAGCTCAGTTTATTGTTCAAATCGAAAGTCGATGACATCTGGTCTGGGCTGTTCGGCGTCGGTGATGTCATCTAATTTGCAACTTTTTTTAAAAATAAGAATAGGGCAGGAGTTTATTAGAGTTTAATAAATGAATCAGGTTAAATTCATTTTCTTTTATCTTAGCATCTAATTTCCGCGTGTATCTTTTGTAGATATCAGGACCTTTACAGCGCCACTAAAACACGCGGAGCCGTTGGCCGTCCCGTCCCGCACACCATCACTATCGTTACTGTTATTTATCGAGCAAACAATAATTATCCTCATGAAGTCTATTTTTAGCCGCTATGTAAAGAATGCAGAAGTGTGTTTGTAGACGAGGCGCTGACACCACAGCGAGACGTATTAGCCTGAACATTAGCCACTGGAACACTGAGGCCTGGGCACAATGTGGCGGGATATCCCAAAGGAAACAGACCCACACAAGTAATAATAATAAGAATATGTGACTGCACATGTGGAAAACAAATAAACCATTACGTTTCAACACAGGCGAGACCTTGTGGTAAATGGTCTCGACTTATATAGCGCTTTTCCACCTACATTAGGCACTCCTGGTGGTTTCCATGCCATAATGAGCTTCAGAGGAACAATGGAGCTTCGGGCAGTGCAGGGACATCAAACGGCCGCTCACTCTCTTTTCTTCTTGTAGCAGATTTTTTATTTTTTTTTAGTTTATTTGTTTATTTGAGCAGTTAAAATTCTGCTCAAAAGGAGTGGGCCGCAGCAAAAGCTTATAAGCGCCCACCCCCGACATCATTGAAATAAAAACAATTAATCAGATCACAATATAGTACAGGGAGCATGTTACAAAGACACAAAGACTCACAGCGTACCCCTACATGACCCAACACAAACAAAAGGAAACACAACTACAACAACAGTCTCATTTCATGTACGATCTCCAACACAAAGCAAGTGACAATTTTTTCTTTTTTCTTTCTTATAATTTTTTTTTTTTATATATTTTTTTTTCTTTCCCTTTTACAGACGGCTACCACTGCCAAACATAGCTAACAATTTTAATAAGGCACTAATTCTGTGTTCAAAAGGCACATTAATATACATAAGATTGACGTTCTGCTTCGAACCTTGTGAAGATCCAACCGTACAAAATGTGATTTTTATTTTTATTTTTTTGCAATTGTTCAACTGGACTTATTAAATAAGTGTTTGTGGATTCAAACCTCCACAGATCAGGCACAGGACTTAAACGAATCCTTCTATAAAACGCTGCAGAATTGTGCAAATTGCAGCTAAAGTTGAAAAGTCGATTCCTCAAAGAGGCGCTGCCCCTGTCAGGTTCAGCGAGTGTAAACAAAGGAACCTGACGGGGAACAATGGGAGCCTTGTCTTCGCCGCCGCCGCGTTCAAACATGCCCAGGAATGGAACCTGGGACCCCACTGCGAGGCGAGAGCAGCTTCTTCCAGTAAGTCCTTCAGTGGGGAGTCTGTGTTTTTGGAAATTTAGCCAAAATAACTTTGACAGAGATAAAAAAGGGAGGAAAGTATCGGACGGATGTGATGGAAAAACCCTCGTAAATCAGAATAATAAGAGTTCCAGCTGCAGAAGAAGAAGAAGTCTGTGCTTTAAGAAGTCCCAAACGATTATAAACGGTTTATACATAACACAGGCTCTTTGCACGAGTGTAGCTCAACGTTTATGTGATGTTACTTGAATGAGAGATAAGATAGATAGATAGATAGATAGATAGATAGATAGATAGATAGATACTTTATTAATCCCAGCGAGGGGAAATTCAGTTGTCCTTTAGTAGCAAAACAGCGGATAAAAAGACAATACATATAAATATAATAAAAAGTTAAAACCCCCACACATTTATCTCAGCAATGACCGTTATTAAATCGAATTGCAGCAGGGATGAAGGATCTCCAGAAGCGCTCAGTCCTGCTGTATACGGAGAGGAAGCGGTCCGATCTATTGCTCCTCTGAGCAGACAGAGTCCGATGCAGAGGGTGCCTGGAGTTACTGAGGATGGCCTGGACCTTTCTCCCCAAGCACCTCTCAACCACTGCCTCGACAGAGTCCAGGAGGTTCTTTGAACTTCTTCCTACTCCTTTTGAGCACAAAGTCTTGTTTTTGTTTTCCTCTGTAAAAAAAAATAAAAATGCTTGAAATACTTTTTTGCTCAAATGAATAAATAAATGGAAGATCTTTTTCCAGTGTGAAGAGTTCATTTGCAGAAGCAGAGCTCAGTTTATCAGCAGAGCTTTGGATGATGTTTGTCACTGTTCTCGACGCTTGTGAAAATCACTGCTTTGTAACGAGACAATTACAAGAATACGAGGAGTTTTTATCAATGGCTTATCTGTTTTTGCAAATGAACTCTTCCTTATTCGTTTGCTTAGAACAAATCCGAATGGGGGGTGTCCAGTCAATCGTTTTGTGACTTACAGTAATGAACTTTGTATTTTCCGTTTCCCTTTTAAAGTGTAGAAACTCCAGGTGAGTTCCAAGAGATCGTCAGGTGACCCGGCAGAAACAGAAAGTGACAGTAAAGCCGGACCGTCGAGCTGTAATCCAGTCAAACGCCACTGCTTTGGTTTTAATCCGAGCAGGAACAGCCGAGAGTGAAGCTCGTGAAGACTCGTCCGACAGTTTCAGTCTGAGATGGAAATGAACGGATCTGCTGCTCATCCTTTAGTGCTACTCGCTATTGAAACATCCAGACCTTTAGGAGACGAGAAAACCTCAACTGCATCTATTTCCAGTAAAATGAGTTTATTATCTAATCCAAGGGTGTCCATACTGTTTTCACTGGGGGGGCCGCACATTAAAGCGTACACGGGTGGAGGGCCATGGATCGGTGGTTGGTGCTGTGAGGTTTAAATCGTGGCCCACACCTTTATTTCTGCTTAAAACCTTCATGCCAGCTCCGAGGGCCACCGAGGGACACCCCCGATCTACTGGCAGATCATTTCACTGACCTCCTCAAATCAAAGGCAAGTCAACGTTTACAGATTTACCGTTTGCTTAGTTTGCAAATAATTTAATGACGTCGAGGATTTAGGGCGGATTTTGTGGCCTGGCCGACGGAACAATACGAGATGAGATGTGGTCTACTAGGGTTGAGCGCAGTCCATAAACAAACAACGTTGTAAGGCGTGTCGAGAACCAGTGCAATGAAGGATGATTGATGATGACTTACACTGATGACGATGATGACGATGATGACTTACACTTGTGTTGGCCCGTGTCACATGAGTCATTAGTCCACCTCAAGTAAAGGGTTTGATGAAAGACCAAAGAAGTGGCATCACGGCTCTATCCCTGAGCAATACTAAAGGACCTGTGATAAGTCCATCCGTTTCTCCTTCAGGAAAAACACGTGCAAGTGTCTCAGTGGTCTTGCTCCTTCTCCTTCATTAACATGTTGATGAAGGAGAAGGAGGAGTGAGGCCCAGAGCTGGAGTCTGGGTCTGCTCTCAGTGGAAGGGACACCGTTATGGAACTCTGGAGTCTGGGTCTGCTCTCAGTGGAAGGGACACCGTTATGGAACTCTGGAGTCTGGGTCTGCTCTCAGTGGAAGGGACACCGTTATGGAACTCTTGATGGACCTGAGACTTTTCTCACAGAAGCTGAAGCTCTGGCTGAAGAACAAACAAAAGTGTGAGACTGAAACTGTTGGATGAAAGTGCTCAGACATGTCTCTCTTCTTTCCTTTTATTGTTTTATTGCATGATGATTATTATTCTTGAAAACCCTCCCGGGGGGACGGGGGCTGCAAATGTCGGCAATGGTGGAAATGTTTTCTTGTGGATGGAATAAATAAAAGCCGAGCCAGACATTTGGAAACCTTTCCCATTTCTAGGTTTGACCGATTATGTTTTGTGAGTGCGTGATGAATAAACCTGAGCCGGACTCGAGGAGCCCGACGTGAGGGATGGCCCGGTCCCGACGAGCTTCAGTCGCAGTGTGAGCTGAAACAATGGGAATGAACTCACTTTCCCCTACGTCACTGCGTCGGGCGTGTGTTCTGCCCCGAGGGGAACCGCGCAGAGCCGTCCCGGGACAAGAGTCACCGCTCAGGGAGACGGAGCCGGCCAATCAGCTCGCAGCTCCCCCCCCTCCTGAAGCCCCGCCCCCACGGCCTTTATAACAAACACACAGGCGTCTCGAGAGAGGGAGCATTATGGGAGTTTGAGCCATGAGAGGCAGACTGCGGGTCGAGGCACACAAGGAGTTTACAGACGATATGGAGATAAACGCGGACGTGAAGGGGATCAAGTGAGTTCATTTATATCATTTATTTCATTTATAATCGCGGAGACTTCAGCAATTGTAGCGACAATGCAAAAGCAGCGCAGACATAAGGAACATGTACGTTTGTCCTTGATTTCAGTGACTCATTTAAAGAAAGAGTGACGACATCTTTGTACCTGTTTCTTGAAATGAGTCCCTCAAATCAAGAACAAATCATCTCATTTCTAGATTCCTCTCTGCTGTGTGTTTGTATTTAAAAGGTTAGTAAAGCTCATGCACACTTACTGTTTGCCAGGTCAGAGCATGCACCGTGCAGTTGACTATGCTTCTGTGTCGTGCTAAACATAATCTAAGCATGTATGCAGTTGATGGCTTGAAAGGTGTTAATAGGAATTTAAAAAAGGGCTGAGGTTTCAGAAGGGTGCAGACTGAGACCTAGGGTGCAGACATATGAGCTTCTAATGCACCCTTTTGTATAAAGCAGAAGCGTTTGGGGAGAAACTGTCAATGTTTTGGTCTCGGAGCATTTCTGGCTACAATCAAACACAGCGTGATGCATTGTGAAAACCTTCCGGATGACTTATGGTTCCATTTCTTTCTTTCTTTTTTTTTAAGGAGGAAGAGTTGGAAAAACCGGATAACTTTGCTGCTGAAGAAAAACACGCCACGCAGGATGAAACGCAAATCCCACTGGTGAGAACGGCGTCCGTGGGCTCGCACTGTCGGACCAGCCAAACAAAACACAATCACACTGAGATTAACCCTGGATTATAAAGAAATACATTGTCCAAAAAAAAATGGCTGAAAAGTCCTTTTTTTCAGCTGTGTACTATCTCTCTGAAACATGCATTCAATTTGCTCTATAAGTTAAATTTCACATATCACGGAGGATTTAAATTGTAGTATCTTAAAAATATAGATTCCATCAACCTAATGCATAGGTTAATGTATGAAGACTTTACATGACATTCAATTGGTGAATGTTAACCTGTTATATATCTTTAATATAAAACAAGATGTTTGCATGACATGTTTCAGTGCAGTTTGACCTTATATCACACGACATTTTGGCTTCATAGGTTTAAGAATGAACAAAATATGAGACTTTCTTCATTGGAAAACGAGATGTCAAGCTGAATTGTAATATCTTCAAAACGATGCGAGGTTTTCCTTAGAGATCGTCAACCACTGTACAACATTTCCCCTTCATGGGTTACTGTGTAAATACATTATATGAAATTGAATTGGTGAATGTGCCTTTATATCATCTGTGATATATAAAAGAAATACTTTGTGGATCTGCTGACTAAAGCGAACTCAACGTCCCATAACCCGCCTCGTCTACGCCTTCAGCTCGTTTTCTTGCTTTTCCTGTTTTGTTTCTTTACGAGTGCCTATTGTCCCGGGCTGTGTCTAAATATAGCCTCTGTTTTGTGCCTCTAGGCCAAACACGGATGAAGTGCTGCTCTGGGGCCAGTCCCTCGACCACCTCCTGTCCCACAAATGTAAGACCTCCCATTGACCTCGGGCTCCGCTCTTCTGTTCAGCTGCTTTTCTCTCTGTGGAGCCCGACCTCACACGGTTTTTCCTCCTCGTTTTCAGACGGCCGGGCGGCGTTCCTGGTCTTCCTGAAGTCCGAGTTCTGCGAGGAGAACCTGGAGTTTTGGTGCAAGTGCGAGGAGTTCCGGATTCTGAAGAGTCACAGGGAGCTGGAGTCTCGGGCAGAAAGCATCTACCAGGAGTTCGTCCAGAGCGAGGCGTTCAAGGAGGTGAGGAGTTCTCTGGTTTCACACAGGACAGCCTGATTCATGAATGTGGGAGCGTCGGGATTTGAGTTTTATTGTGGGGGTTCAGGGGCAGTGAAAGTCATTTAAGGGTCGTTTGGATGTTTCATGTGAGGGGTCCCAGGTCCACAACAGTTTGAGAACCTCTAGTCTTGATCATTTGACCTTGATCCTGGTGGTGCAGAGCTTAGTTTGAGATATGTTGGAGGATCCGTCTAAAATAGTGTTTAAAGTGTTTCCCTCACTGAACACCAGTCCAAACGTGTTTAGTGTCACATGACCAGAGTCTTTCAAAGCCATTCACTCTACACAAGGGTGGGGGTTAGCTGCATATGTAGCCACGGCTGCCCTTTGGGGCAGACCAACAGAACCGCGGCTGCACACATCTGCACCAACGGACCGACCGGCACTAGCTCGATTAAAGGAATCTCAATAAGACCTTTAGCCTCATTATCCTGAAGGGTTAGCTTAGCTCGACCAGCCGGCCAATCAGAGGCATCACTTCCCCTGCATAAAGAATCATTCAGCACCAGAAATCATGGCCTATTGTACATGTTTTAGTGGTAGGAACAACCTACACAGACACGGGGAGAATGTGGCCTCTTCTTTCTGTGACCCCAGCATACCGCCCAATAAGTAGTAGTAGTGAATTAGTAGTAATAGTAGTAGTGAATTAGTAGTAATAGTAGTAGTAGTAGTGGATTAGTAGTAATAGTAGTAGAAGTAGTGAATTAGTAGTAATAGTAGTAGAAGTAGTGAATTAGTAGTAATAGTAGTAGTAGTAGTAGTGAAGTAGTAGTAATAGTAGTAGAAGTAGTGGATTAGTAGTAATAGTAGTAGTGAATTAGTAGTAATAGTAGTAGTAGTAGTGGATTAGTAGTAATAGTAGTAGAAGTAGTGAATTAGTAGTAATAGTAGTAGTAGTAGTAGTGAAGTAGTAGTAATAGTAATAGTAGTAGTGAATTAGTAGTAATAGTAGTAGTAGTAGTAGTGAATTAGTAGTAATAGTAGTAGTAGTAGTAGTGAAGTAGTAGTAATAGTAATAGTAGTAGTGGATTAGTGGTAATAGTAGTGGATTAGTAGTAATAGTAGTAGTGAATTAGTAGTAATAGTAGTAGTAGTAGTAGTGAAGTAGTAGTAATAGTAATAGTGAATTAGTAGTAATAGTAGTAGTAGTAGTAGTGAATTAGTAGTAATAGTAGTAGTAGTAGTAGTGAAGTAGTAGTAATAGTAATAGTGAATTAGTGGTAATAGTAGTAGTGGATTAGTGGTAATAGTAGTGGATTAGTAGTAATAGTAGTAGTGAATTAGTAGTAATAGTAGTAGAAGTAGTGAATTAGTAGTAATAGTAGTAGTAGTAGTAGTGAAGTAGTAGTAATAGTAATAGTAGTAGTGAATTAGTGGTAATAGTAGTAGTGGATTAGTGGTAATAGTAGTGGATTAGTGGTAATAGTAGTGGATTAGTGGTAATAGTAGTGGATTAGTAGTAATAGTAGTAGTAGTGGATTAGTAGTAATAGTAGTAGTAGTGGATTAGTAGTAATAGTAGTAGTAGTGGATTAGTAGTAATAGTAGTAGTAGTAGTGGAGTAATAGTAGTAGTAGTAGTGGATTAGTAGTAACAACTCTGTTTCTACTGTTTATTTCTACAAACACAATGAAGAGTTCTTTTTCTCTGCTTTGCCAAACTCGGTTTATGGCAAAACTGGCGACTAACAGCTAATATTAGCACCGCAAACATCGGCCCGGGACGATGTTATTGGCCTCAGTCGTCTCACATGTTTCAGTTTTGTTTATTCCACTGTTTACTGTAAATAAACACAGACCGGTTGGTGCCAGTGGGGGTTCAGGGGGAAGATTTAAGGACTAATGTCTGAACTCTCCCCACTCTCGGTAATTCGTTGGATACGCGGGACTAATATCCATCTTTTATTCTCAGATTAACCTGGATTACCAGACGAGAAACGCCATCGTCCAGAGCCTGCCGGAGCCCACGCCGAGCCTCTTCCTCGCCGCTCAGAGGAAGGTCTACAGCCTCATGGAGAACAACGCCTACCCGCGCTTCCTACAGTCGGACCTTTACAGGGACCTGTGCGCCTCGTCCCAGGGCGGCCCCAGAGACTGCGGAAAAGCCTCCACCATCTAGAGGAGGAACAGACAATGAACTTCCCAGACTTGAAGCTTCGGTGGATTGCATTCTGCAGACGTCTGTGCACACTGAACATATTTATTGACGTTTTTTATGCGGTTTTTGATATTCAAAGAGACATTTCACACGCCCGTCCCGTGACCAGCTCCACCGAGTGTGAGGATGTGTCTGCAGACCTTTTGTACGGAGATGTTTATATTGTAAATGTCAACATGAGCAGACACTGTTTACCCATGAGGGATGTGAGTGACTGAGGCAGCAGGACTGCAGTGAATAAAACAGAAATGGAAAAACACTTTTTACGTTGTATGGTGGGTCCTCTCGAGCTTTTCCATGACCTCAAAGCATCCATTATTAACCATATTTATTATTTAAGACATGTTTTTATCAGAGCTATATTAGGCCTGTAGAAAGACCAATGTACAACTTTTCGCACTTTGATTTGTATTTATTTATTATTTTTAGGTGACATGTTTGCATTGGAAAGTCTTTCCGAACAATAATGATGTTTTAGCTGGTGCAGACTCTACTCAGTGAGTGTATTTAAAAACTGCTGTGGCTGTTATCATTAGCGGCGTTAGCATTAGCCACATTAACATTAGCCGCTTTACCATTAGCCACATTAGCATTAGCCGCGTTTGCATTAGCCTATATATTTATAATCATGACTGTTCTACAGAGATGATATGGCCGTACAGCATGACCTAGTATGATAAATCGTGATGCTTTTAGACGGTGATCCCCCTCTACAGCTCTGGGTCATTTACAATGAGACGTCTGTACTGATATGCAAGCCAAACGAGCCAAAGTCATGGCTGCACTACAGACTGTAGCATGACCCACAATGACAAATAGCCTTTCAATTGATTCTCTAACAGCAGGTGCCTGTGTTTATACAGGCTCCACCTAAAAGCGAGAGCGTAGAAAGAGGACGTTCCATATGTTCACAAGGTCCTCGCTCTTTAGAAAAGTCCATCTCCAAACCCACGCTTCTATATTCCACTGTAATAACGTCAGTCACTGTCCTGAAGTCAACTTTTGCTGCTCCACTCTGCAGCCCAGATATTTTCTCCATAAACATTACTATCATTTTATCCTGCATTCAGTGTGCAGAGAGCATCAGGACCTCATGGTGACTATTGGGGGGGGGGGCTAAACCCTCCTAACATGCTGTGCGTCGGGAATTATTGTGGTCATGGATTCATCTGTGAATTGTTTTCTACGATTAATGGCTCGGCCACTTTAGGAGTAAACTTAAAGTTAATAGACTCTACAACTAAACTGGGTTTGCTCAAAGCGCATGAACAGGCCATTCCTCGTTTGAAAGCTAAGAACTTCTAAGAGTTCTGCCACTGAGCTTTAACGGCCGGAGGCGGCACTGGAGCTGGGATTAAACTGAAGGATCTGGCAACAATAAGAGTGAATTCTGCTCTCTGATTGGATAGTTCCTCTAGACACAGACAGATCATACATTCATAAACACTCAACATGAAGTCGTTTCTGTGTGAACCAGACGAAGGTTAATCGAATACGGTCGTTTCAGTATTTGCTCTGGACTCATGTTCAACGAGAACCACGAGGAAGAGGAGAATAAGAAATGTGAGCCAGCAGACGTTTGGTCTTCTCTGCAGGGGAACTGGCTTCTTTTATGTGTGTCTTTTTAAAGCCGGTTTTCCCGGGTCATTAATCAGAAGTATGTTTAGCTTAATGCTATATACACACTCAGCGGCCATGTTTCCATCGCTCCATCTCTCTCTCGCTCTGAAATGTCCCAAACAAAAAACACTCAGGCCCGGAGAACATTGAGACGTAGAACTGCACTCACACAACGTCATGGTTTACAGGGAACGTCGTTTTCCTTTTAGAAAACCTGGCGTCGGAGCGAAATGGGCCAAATACATACAATACATTCAATACATGAATGTATTGTACTGCTGTAGCCATTCTCCCAGACCTCAATACAGGCAAATATTTGACCTGTAGTATTTGTTACTTTTACTAATGAAACCAAGTACTTTGTCCACCACTGTACTTAAGTAAAAGTCCAAGTCAGTTTGAATAAGTTTCATGGAAAAACAAAACAAAACTGCACTGACAGTGAACACTGCACAGCGCCACCTACTGCCCTGGAGTGTGCGATAAAAGGCTCAGTATCAAAACAAACTGTGCTGTACTTGAGTAAATGTACCTCGTCACCGAAGGCAGAGAGAACACACCCTGCTTGTTCTCTCCAGGTACTCCCACGGACGCTCCGCTCGGCCGGCGCTGGGAACGTGTCCCGGAAAACGTCAGGTGTGTTTAAACGCAGGGAATAGACTGAATATAACTTAAAATGTGAAACTAATATAAGCTATAGACTCATGACATGCAAAGCGACTTATGCCAAGACTTTATTTGTTTTCATTTTGAAGCTTATAAAAACCCTACAATCTAAATGTCAGAAAATTTGAATATTACATGAAATCAATAAAAAAAATATTTTAAACAGAGAAGTGTGGTCCCTCTGAAAACTATAATCCTGCATAATGTACTTGGTCCTTTTGCTTGAATGACGGCCTTAATGCGGTTGGGTGGCGTGGATGTTCTCAGCCTGTGGCTCTGCTGAGGTGTTATGGAAGACCAGGAGGCTTCAGTAGCTCCTTCAGCTCCTCTGTATTGTTCAGTCTCATGTCTCTCATCTTTCAATGCCCCATAGCTTCTCTATGGGGTTCAGGTCAGGTGAGTTTGCTCAAGCCCCGTAATCTGATGGTCATTGAACCAGGTGTTGGTACTTTTTGCAGTGTGGGCCGGTGCCAGGTCCTGCTGGAGTCAGCGTCTTCATAAAGCTCGTCTGCTGAAGGAAGCATGAAGTCTCTAAAATCTCCTGGTAGACGGTTGTGTTGACTCTGGACTTAATAAAGCTCAGTGGACCAACACCAGCAGAAGACATGGCTCCCCAAATCATCACAGACTGTGGAAACTTCACCCTGGCCTTCACGCATCTTGGATTGTGTGCTTCTCCTCTCTTCCTCCAGACTCTGGTGACCTTGGTTCCAAATGAGATGCAAAGTTTGCTCTCATCAAAAAAGAGAACTTTGGACCACTGAGCAACAGACCAGGTCTTTCATCTTCAGCCCACACAAGACGCTCCTGACGTTTGTAGTTCAGGAGCGGCTTAACCAGAGGAACATCTGAAGCCCATGTCCAGGTCTGTGTGTGGAGGCTCTTGATGCTCTTACTCCAGCCTCAGGCCACTCCTTGTGAAGGTCCCCCACACTTTTGAATGGCCTTTTCCTGACAGTCCTCTCCAAACTGAGATCATGCTTGTTCATCTTTTCCTTCCACTCTATGAATGAGCTTTGATGCAGCACTTTGAGAACATCCAACTTCTTTTGCTCTGACCTTCTGAGGCTTTTGTCAGTGATGGTTTTCTGCACAACTGTCAGGTCAGCAGGTCTGAACCCATGATGGTGAATTCTACTGAACCACTGAGAGACCATTTAAAGTCTCAGGGACCCTTTGCAGGTGTTTTGGATTCATGATCTGATGAAAGGAGACACTTTGAGAAACAATAAAGTTTCGTTACACAATATTCGAATCTTCTGAGATTTAGAATTTGGGGTTTTCACAAACCGTGAGCCAAAATCATCAACATTAACACAAACAATGACATAAGTCACTTTGCAGCCATGAGTCTGCATCATGTATTAGTTTCACATTCAGCTTTTATTTGGGAGCCTTTTCTAAAAATGTATAGAGTATAAAGTATTTCTCTTTCGAATGTAGTGGAGTAAAATGAATGACTTAACACAAATGACATTTGTGTTGATACGTGGCAGTACTCCACTGAAGTACATGTACTCTGTTACTGCTTAAACTGATTCGAGTATTTGAGTGTCAGGGAGGAAGTGAAGCTGTGAGTCAGTTGAGTGTTTGATCATCAGTGGAAACGTTTCCCACGTCGGTCACATCCTCCTCACGTCAGGACAGTTTCATCATCCAGGAAAACCTCGGCTCTCGGGACGTCCGGCCCGTGAGACCCGTTTACCAGAGCATGATGCACGCTGGCATAGGGGTTAGTCAGACTGTTTCTGTTACAGCAAACGTAACGCTTTCGAGATTAAATGTGTTTTAAGGATTTAACCTTTTAACCGAGCGCATTTCTCCCGTTTACCCAAATCTAAAAACTTCTTGAGCAAAGCGTCAAAGCAGAACTCAAGTGTTCTCTGTACTTTTGTTCCATTTTAAACTATTATTATTATTATTATTAATTTACTTTTATGTGTTTATTGTTTTTAATATTATTGCAATCATTATAATTTGTGTGATTTTAACAACCAACATTTTATTATATTTTTTTGTTTTTATTATTATTATTATTTATTACTACCTACATACATACATATTTTTCCTAACAATAGTAGTAGCAGTAATACTAGTACTATAGTAGCAGTAATACTATTACTGTAGCAGCAGTAATACTATTACTGCTACTACAGTAATAGTATTACTATAGTAGCAGTAATATATATTACGATTATTATCGTTACTGTTGCTCCGCTGCATAAGTGTCGTTTAATCTGAGCTTGAGAACAACTGTATTGTTTCCTTTGCAGTGAATGTAAATGGAATCTTTAAATATCACAATAATATTATAATGATGTTAGTTCTGCACCACTTGTTGCATAATCAGACACACAAAAGGAAACGAGAATGCCGTTCTGACCGAGTCCATTATATCTTTACATTTATCATCTATATCTATGCAGCATGTCCCAGTGTTATCACGTCCATATAGTCCTCAGTCCAGTGTCTTTGTCTTTCTCACTTTCCAGTTCATTCGCGTTTTTCTGAAAGAAAACCAGGATTCATCAGAAATTGCAATTCATCAGGTTTCACTTCTTCTACTTTGTTTCCTAGCAGACATGTCAGAGGCGATAAATGAAACTGCTTAACCCACGCCTTAACCCAGCACTTATCCTCCACTGCGGCTTTATCCAAATCTAAAAAACTGTGTGTGGCCATTTCACAGCTCATACGTCTGAGTCGGAGTAACTGTTGCCCGTTCGCTGTGGTTGTTTTTTGTCATGTAGCTCAGGCTTTAACATTTCTCTGTTTATATCTGGAGTTTACTTTGTGAAAGTGCAGTAACGGAAATCTACTCTCGGTGCAGTTTGTTCAATTTATCCCAAACTCATCAAACCAACACTCAAACCTCCTGTAAACAGAGCTCAGACGCGTCTCCAGCAGCAGCAGCGGTGTCTACAGGACGAGGTCTCCCTCTAGTGGCCGCACGCCCACACTGCCTCATCCAAGGGCTCGTTCTGTCGAGGAGGAGCTGGGACTGATCGTTCCTGGTTCAGAAACACATTCACTCGGATAAAGTTTCTTATTTCCTTTTAGATTTGTCCAGATCACTGCGTTTCTTTCTTAGGCTCTTACCAGTTTAACATTTTAAAAAGCTCCCATTTTCTCCTGCTGAGCCCGATGTCAGTGAAGTGGGTTTGGTCGGCCATTAAATATCCTTTTGTGAAGTTTAGTCACAAAAAAACAAAACAACGCATATTTTTTCCTCGCCATCAATAAAGAGCCTTCAAATGTGCTTTAGTCTCAGCGTCTTTGAGTGTCCAAAAAAGCGCTATACAAGTTTGATGTATTATTATTATTACTATTATTATTTATCCCTAAACATCGGACGAAAAGGAGAACGAGAGACGACAGAGGAGGTGCTGAGGCTCAGTCAGGACGCGCTAAACCGCCGAATATTCAGTTAAAGCAGTATTTTCCCTGAAGAATAAACCAGCCTTTTTTTCCTGTAATAACAAGTGTTTTATTTGGAGAAGTCTGTGTCTCCTGCTCCTCAGAAATCTACACGTTTTATTCCTGAAAGCATCATTATTTTATAAACACCCCCGAAGGCGACCCGTGCGATCAGACTGTTTTTGCGCTCGATGGGAAAAGGTCTGAATTCGGGGCAACTGAAAAATGATGGGATGATCTCAAAGGCATCAAACGTTGTCTATAAAACACAATAAGACCCATTCCTCTCATATATTGTTCACGGATCTCCTTTACTAAGAGATGTGTGATTCCAGAGCTTCTTATAAAAGCCACAGAACCTTCTCGAGGGGTCTCGTCACTGCAGCCCGGGTCAAACTACCAGGGGGTTACGTCTGGGACCAGGGACCCTACGCACCCATCACACGGTCTCTTCGAGGTAACGCCTTCAGGGAGGAGACGGCGGAATCCAGGTCCAGTCGACTGAAGCCAGGCCCCCGCCCACTCCGCAATCAAGGATGAGAGAAATCTATGTAGATTAATCGGGGCGTAGGGGCAGGCACAGGTCATAGCGGCGCCCGCGGGTAGGGCTGGGCACCGCTACATTTTATCCGATCATCTCCTATGTTAAGAAATGGGAATAATTTGGGGGAAATTGTGGCAAAATTAAATTAATTTTAGTAAAAATACAGGCAAATTGCTGATGAAGGTCTCAGGACCGAAACGTTGACCATATCCTATTAAACTACTTTTGCAAGGTTGGTAGTGTGCGGGAAGTAATTTTTATTATTGTACACTGGGATTTTCCCTCATCTCCTACGCACCTGCCTCAAGTAATTGATGTGCGAAGTTTCTCTTCTAGTAAAAATACAGGGAAACATTTTTATAAACTGGGGGGAAATCCTTTATTTGAGCTGAAACAACCAAGTAATTTCCTGTCATTCTGTCCCTGGACCAACAGCATCTAAACTTTGATTTTATTTTTCGGTTTCTGCTTTTGACACTTTAATGTTTTTTATACCATTAGAACCTAAACTTCTTTCCCGATACCAGACTGGTGTTAACGGTGCCCAGCCCTACCCACGGGAACCTCCGGAATTAGGTGAATAGAATAACTGTTATACGATATTTATAATGCACAAGTTGTAATAATCAAACCACTTTATGTGAGTTATTTCTATAACTTGAATAGTCAAAGGATATTTAGTTCAGAAAAACCCAGTGGTTAAATGTTTTTCCATTCGTTTATTCAAATGATCTGTAACATCCCAGCAAAGACAATACTTTATTGATCTCAGGATAGAGAAAAGAGAAAAGTCCCTTGGTATCGGTCAATATCGGATATCGGCAGATTCTTAAACCCTCAGTATCGGTATCGGAAACAATCTGTTCCTGCAAAACCCCAAAACGTTCAGTGGCCACAAAAAAAGAAAGGAGAAAATGGACGATCATAATCTCGGTGATTCTGCTTTTCCTCATTCGCCGTGTCCCTGTTTTCCGTTTCTCTCCACGTTTTCTCCGCCGCAGACTCATGCAAATTCTGAAAGCCGAACCCCGGCGCTCTCTAAAGCCGGCGTCGTTTATTAAACAGGAGCTTCGGAGCGCGGATTATCCAGTCAGAGGAACGCGCCTTATTCTCGACAAAACAGCCACGTGCGGCTCGATCCGAGACTTTCCTTTAAATAATGTAAAGTCCCTCTTATACTTTTACGGAAAGTTGAGCGGGGTTGTTTTCATTGCCAGCTCAGATCCCCGAACCCCTCGTCCCAGATTAAGCTCCGAGTCGCCCGCGATAACTGTTGCTCCCGCAGTCTATCGCTGGTTTTAATATCACGGTCCCATGATGAGTCAGCGGCGTGAAGCGTAAGCCGCTGACTCTGATACGGGGGAAGGTGTGGAGGAAAACGGCATCTCCACAACATGTGCGTGATGTTTTTCTGTGAACTGCATTTCTAGTTTCTGTTCCTCATTGTTTAACTCAGGGGTGTCAAACGTACGGCCCGCGGGCCAGAACCGGCCCGCCAGTGGGTTCAGTCCGACCCACGGGATAAATATGCATTATTAAAGAAGAATAAACTTCATTTTCTTTCAAATGTGCAGTTCTTATATTGTCCGCTAGGGGCGCTGTGTTTGAGTCAGTTCTATCGCTTTACCTGCTTTTCCTGTTGACTCTGGCGCCCTCTTCAGTGAAATGTCTTTGTCAAAAAAATTTAACTTTTCCTATATGTATACAGTGATCCTAGTTATACATTATTTTATCGATTGATATAATTGATAAATGTTGACATCTCTTTTGCAAGAAAAAAATAAGACTTGAAAAGAGGACCATTCACTCTAATGAAGACTATGTAGCACTTTGAGAAACGTGTAAAGTGTAAGCTGTTGTTATTATTATTCATTTATTGAAAAAATGTTTTATTTTCCTGCTTACATTAAATGTGGCCCGCGTCCCGCCGTGGCAGCTGAATTTCGGCCCACGACCAAAAATGAGTTTGACCCCCCTGGTTTAACTGGATACCTTTGTACGTCTTTGTTGTGTTTTTGTGAAGGTTCAGCAGATTATTTTACTGCAGAGAGTCCGTACTAGTCATGAAGGACCCAGATTTGTTTTAACCCGTGACTTGCTGTCCCGCCTGATCACGGGGTTAGGGTTTGAAAATTGCGTTCTACTCACACAGATCTTAGTCATAGTCTTAGAAACTAGAAGGTCTTGGCTTTCAAATGAGGTATCACGCTGGCATAAAGGCTGTAAGCATTCACCCGGGGTCTCCTGGTGTTCCAAGTATGTAATAGTAATCTTTGTTGTGTTTATGATTATGAGGCAAAGACTGTCAGTTCAGCTACATAAGGATTTAGCTAAAGGTCTGACTCTACCCCACAGACTAAAGGAACACATCCAAGAGGTAACAGAAAACCTTCCTCTGTGAGTTTTTGTTGTTGTCATATTAGAGCCTTAGTCAGCTCTTGACTGTATCACATGTTGTATCCAGGTCTAGATGTTTGGAGTGTGGTTCAGGGCTTCCTCCTGGAGAGGTTTGTGTGACCTGTTAAGTCCACTCCAGGGCAGACTTTGCTGTTTTTAATCTCTGTGTAACTCTTCGGGCAGTTTAGAAGAAAATCCATGTAAAATATCACCAGGCGACTCACGGGGAAGGAATCGTCTTGATGCTGCTTTGCCAGGTTCTCCACACCTTCCCCCCTTTACTTTATTGTATTATACTAAAATGAAACAAGTACGTGAAGGTCTTTTCACACACAACGTATTTCTGTGTGAATTTGTGGTCAATCTTTCCCCGGACCCCACTTTGGGAACCACTACTCAGAACAGGAGGTGGAAAGAAGTCCTTTGTTTGACGTTCTAATCCAGAGTCAGGTTCTTTGCTTTTAGCCCGTTATATTTGTAACTGTGTTTCCACTGAAGACACTTCGTGCTTATAGACAATTTATTCTCACATTGTTATAATACTGCACCAAAGTCTGTCAAAGTCAGTTCAGTTTATTTCACTGTCATATCCAGTCAGTCTAGCTCTTTGAGTCATGGCTAAACCTCAGCCTGGAGTTTCCCTTTAGGTAAATATATCTTCTGCTGCCTTCCTTCTGTCCTGAGGTCTTTTCATTTCGTCCTGCAGTCCTGCAGTCCTTTCGTCCTAAAGTCTTTTCATTTCGTCCTGCAGTCTTTTCATCCTAAGGTCCTTCTGTCCTTCGGGCCTAAGGTCTTTTCATTTCGTCCTGCAGTCCTTTCGTCCTGCAGTCTTTTCTTCCTAAGGTCTTTTCCATTTGTCCTGCGGTCCTTTCGTCCTTTCGTCCTTCAGTCCTATCGTCCTGCGGTCCTATCGTCCTGCGGTCCTTTCGTCCTTCAGTCCTATCGTCCTGCGGTCCTTTCGTCCTTCAGTCCTATCGTCCTGCGGTCCTTTCGTCCTTCAGTCCTATCGTCCTGCGGTCCTATCGTCCTGCGGTCCTTTCGTCCTTCAGTCCTATCGTCCTGCGGTCCTATCGTCCTGCGGTCCTTTCGTCCTTCAGTCCTATCGTCCTGCGGTCCTATCGTCCTGCGGTCCTTTCGTCCTTCAGTCCTATCGTCCTGCGGTCCTTTCGTCCTTCAGTCCTATCGTCCTGCGGTCCTATCGTCCTTCAGTCCTATCGTCCTGCGGTCCTTTCGTCCTTCAGTCCTATCGTCCTGCGGTCCTATCGTCCTGCGGTCCTATCGTCCTGCGGTCCTTTCGTCCTTCAGTCCTATCGTCCTGCGGTCCTCACATCACATTGCAGTCTCTTGACGTGTAGTTTTCGTGTTACACATCTGTGGTCGTGTCCAGAAGCACCTGGTACAGCGGAGACTTGACGAAACGCGGGTACGAGTCGTTTTCCATCAGGGAGTGGACAGTTCTCTGGGCTTTGTCGAAACAGTTCGGTCCAGGGTCCGTGAGATTCGCCAACACCTCGGAACGCGTCACACAGTCGATGTTTATCTGTGGAGGAGACAAAAACATCTCAATACTTTTCATGTGCACTTCAGTACAAAACACAATACATGCAGTGGATGTACTAGTTGCTGCTCACTTTGTGTTGCATTACTATTGATGCTCATTTATTACAGTGTTACTGATGGTGCTGCAGTTACAGCATCTCACCACTAGAGCAATCTGGCACCACTCATACCCCTCCTGCTGCAGGCCAAGGTGGGTCACAGATCATTTGAACTTAACTTTGGCTCCACCACATTATTTTCGTAACAGCCATAATGGCCCAGAGAAACTCAGGCTTCTGTTCTGAGAGAAACTCGTGCAGAGAAGTGCATCATGGGAGTCGTCAGGTGACGACCTCCAGCTCCTCGTCAGTGGCTCTGGGCTCCCCCTTTTTGAGAATGGCTTATGTGTAAGTAGCTCGCAAACTCCAACGGCTCCGTGCAGTGTCAAGTCCCCTCAATAACATTCTATGGATGGGACACCTCACGACAACATCAGTGGCAAATGACCAAAAACAACATTGATATCATTTTGTTCTTGCAGCTTGTTCTGAGCTCCTCATGTGAGAACATCACCCACTGTGTTGTGATTGGCCCACACATCCCATTGAACTTTGTAGTAGCCTATATAATAGCGAGCAGATATTACCAGCATCCCAGTTATATATATATATATATATATAGATCCATAAGTACATCAAGGACAAGGCTCCAACGGATGACGTGCTCAGTGAATGTCTCAGACAATGGGGAACAGAAGATGAGGCGCTGGAGGTCCCGTCATGGGAGGACAAGCCCCTACACGGGACGTACCATCGAAACATAACTGAAGTGGCGGATATCAAGAAATCCTACCAATGGCTAGACAGAGCTGGCCTGTCCTCTTTTGTCCTTTTTGTTTCCTGTAGCTCCTCTGGCGACGCCTCCTCTGTGCTGCAGGTGTGGGGGCTCTGGGTGCCTCTTCAGTGTCTCAGAAGAAGAAATGTGTAGGTCTCAAACGGGTTTAGCTCATAAGCTGACCGTCATATGAAGTATTAACAGGCCTTAACACTACAGTAAAACATTCCCCATGTACACAAAACATGTACAATAGTGGCGTGGTGTGTTTACATTAAAGCGTCTCGTTCACCTGTCGTGGAGCTCCGACAGCGACAAACTCCTTGTAGATCCTCTTAGCCGCTGCTTCTCTGTCGGAATCTGAAGTCAGGTCCCTGAACGCCTCACAGTCCAGGTAAAAGAGCAGGTTCTCCTCGCTGTACTCGGAGCGCAGGAACTCCCTGAACACCAACAGGCCTGCTGCAAAATACAAATCCACACATCTGCATTCACAGCCAGCTGTTCCATCCATTCCTGATGTGAAAGCTGTTTGCCTCAAGGTCTGTTTTTGTATAAGAGCGAAGTATTTGTTTGATTATAATAAATATTCTGCTCGTTGTAAATTGTTAGGTCATTTTGTGTTGAAAACATTCCAGATCGTTTAAAATAGTGAATTAATTCTGATTGTCCCTGCGGGTTCTGAGGACCGATGAAAGAAAACGTGCTGAGCTTTGGGAAGGACTGGTCTAGGAGAACATGAAATGGAGTGCGTTTCCATTAAAAGAAACAACGCCTTTTCATTACGCCTGTCTTTTTAACCCCTTAACCCCCGCATTAACCGAGCACATTTGATCCAAAACTAAATATCTTAAAAGCTTCAGCGCTCAGTGGAATCCTCCCTTATAACCGACATCAGGCCGGATCATTTGTGTTGCTGGGTTTCAGGCGACATCACCGCGTTCTAAAGGCCTATAATATTATATAGAGGTAACATTATTTTGTTTTTTACAACATTTTTGGTCTTGCACACAGAGATCATGGACCCAGTGACTGATATTAATGAACATTTTTGTAATTCATACATTTTCTTTTAAGACGGGGACAACGGACGCAAATTAGCCCAAGGCTACAATCCGGTGTGGCCTGTTTACATGCATGAGACCCATGTATGTTCATTAACATGCACTGTCCCGACCAAATAAACCAATAAATAAATAAATAATACGACTTGTGAAAGTGTAATGCAGTTAACAGGAAAAACTGGCTCCTCCCCCCACTGGGTCCTGTGACATCAATCAATCAAACTTTATTTATAAAGCGCTTTTCAGATATCACAAAGTGCTTTACAGATTAAAACATTTAAAACCATACGCTCTGCATCATACATCCAAATATATATATATATATATATACATACATACATACATACATACATACATACATACACATATATATAATTTTATAATTAGACACTATATCATTAGGACTAAATAAATAGATGTGAGTTGAAAGCTAAGCTAAAAAGGTGGGTCTTGAACCTGCTCTTAAACACATGAACGTTCTCTGTGGTCCTGAGCTCCTCCTCAGGTCGTTCCAGAGGCGAGGGCCATAATATTGGAAAGACGCAACGTGAGTCTTTCTGTTGACTTTAGGAGTAACTAGGAGACCCCTGCCAGAGGAGCGAAGGGGCCGCGAAGGTTCATAAGGTAAAAGCAGTTCAGAGAGATAAGAAGGACCAAGACCATTAAGACATTTAAAAACCATTAAAAGAACATCGTCACATTCTAGAACATTCTAGAACCTGAAAACAACCTATCTCCCCATCTCGCTGCGCCTCACCTGCATAACGCCTCCACCTCTCTGCCTTGTTCTGCGCTCATCGAACGTGCCCCTACAAGTGACAGGAGGATCGGCGGTTCGAATCCCGCACGTGCACACTGTCGTTGTGTCCTTGGGCAAGACACTTCACCCACCTTGCCTCCTAACCCTCCTGAAATACTCGATATTCCAATTTTGCATATCGTCCGGACAACAATTTGGATATTATTGTGTATTTCATATAAATCGTCCACCTTTAGCTGCGCTCACTCTCATTCGAAAAGACAATCACAATATGGCCGCCGTTCATTCCAAGGTGTTACTATGGCGATGTGTTATCTGGATTTTTTTGAAAGATCTTGCAGTTTGAAGCTATATCAAAATAATTCTTGAAAGTAAACACCACTTTTGTTTGTATTCACACCTCTCTGGTCTTCATCTGAGACAACAGCAGGACCTCGAGCTCTGGAGTAAAGTTATTGTGTTTTCACACATCATGGACACAGAACGGTCTTCTGTGGAGGAGCTGCTGGATCAGAAGCTCCAAGACACGGCTTGGAAGGAAAAATGTCTCACTGCGATGAGGAACAGTTGCAAGCTGACTGCGGAAAAGATCGAACTCGCGAGGGCCAACGACGATCTGAGGAAAAGGCTTAAGGAGAAGGAGCAGGAGAACATCGCCTTGAAGACCACCAACGAGCTGCAAGGCTCCGTCACCGAGAGACTTCGGCGAGACTTGATCGAAAAGGAGCAGGAGGCCGACAATTACAGGAGACGGTTCGTGCAAGTTTTGCAAGAGCAGATAGACGACATGACGAAGACGAGAGAGACGATTGAAAAAATGGAGATCAAGTTGGAGAATATAAGAGTGAGGGCAGAAGGAAGCAAGAGAGCTTTGGAGGAGATGAGAGCGAGAGAAGAGAAGTAACGGCGGAGGAGGAACCGTCGGAGTTATTGGCTGGACAATAAACTCTTCAAACTGTTTGTTTCTGTTGTTGATTTATAAGAAACACGTGCAGCAAATCTAATATTAGACTTGATCCTGATCCTGATGTCACCACAGAGAAAACCCGTAAGGTAGCACTTTATCTACACTACCTCTGAGATGAACTTTATCTACACTACCTCTGAGATGAACTTTATCTACACTACCTCTGAGATGAACTTTATCTACACTACCTCTGAGATGAACTTTATCTACACTACCTCTGAGATGAACTTTATTTACACTACCTCTGAGATGAACTTTATCTACACTACCTCTGAGATGAACTTTAGTTACACTACCTCTGAGATGAACTTTATTTACACTACCTCTGAGATGAACTTTATCTACACTACCTCTGAGATGAACTTTATCTACACTACCTCTGAGATGAACTTTATCTACACTACCTCTGAGATGAACTTTAGTTACACTACCTCTGAGATGAACTTTAGTTACACTACCTCTGAGATGAACTTTATCTACACTACCTCTGAGATGAACTTTATCTACACTACCTCTGAGATGAAGTACAATGTAATAACTTGTACTTATGAGTTGTGTTCAATGGGAATGTAACTCATAACCCGACATTATGTTCCTCCAAACGTACCTATGTTCCCCGGGTGCGATTTTTTTTTCGTGGGTGAGTTTGTACTTTAACCCATTGTATTTATTTTTTTGTAGGTTAGTTGCTACATCGAGCTAAACATCACACGTATACGTTTGTCACGAGTTCCGCTTCCGGGTCCCGGCAGACGGGCCTGAGCGAGAAACTACAAAAAACTCTTTAATACCACAATCAATATTTCTGAAACGCAACAGAGAGTTACTGAACACTTATTTCTCAGGCCCGTTAGCCACAAATGCTGCACCTACTGCTATAAAAGTCATATTTACCAAAATCAGTACTTCAGGGTTAGCGGAAAACAATGCTAATGGCGCAGAAGCTACGCTAACCCCGGAATTTCCGACTTTAGTAATACTTTTTTAGCAGTAGATGCGGAATTTTTGGCTAATGAGTCTGAGAAATAAGTAGCTTCAGTAACTCTCCGTTGAGTTTCAGAAATATTGATTGTTGTTTTTAAGAGTTTTTTATGTTTTTTTTCTCGCTTATTTGCCGGTCTGCCAGGACACTTAACAAACATATAGGCTGTGTCCGAATGTCCGCACTATTCCCTATAAGTGACTATATAGTGATCACGCCATTTTGTAGGGGTGTCCGAATGTCCAGAGAGAAAAAAGTAGTGCACTCAAAATTACCCACAATGCATTCTGAAAAGTAGTGAGCAGCGGCGGTCACTAAACGGGTCAATATAGCCCACAATGCATTGCGAGAGTCGGAGAAGAATGGCCGACAGCAACAGGTCTTTGAACTAAACAACACGACGGAATGAAATCAGCTGTTTCAATCGTGTGTTTGTATTTATGAATAAATTACTTAGATTTAAACGGTTACGGTGAAAAATGCTAACGTTAGCTGCTAACCTTTAGCTCGAGCTGTTAAATGACCGATAGCTTCCTCTCAAATAATCCAAGCCATTCATGTAAAATCCATGTTAAATATATCTGACTCGTATTTATCCATAAATAATCCACTGTCTCATGAGTTTGGTCGATCTTTATCACAGAAATAATTTTTTTCCGGAGTTTAGCGACTTTTAGCAGATGTAGTCGCTCATTCTGCTGGCGCTTCGGACACCGGGCTCTGACCTGCTTTCTGCACGTCTTTGAGCTAACGCTGGAGTGATTTTTTTATGATAGTTTTCATTTTTATTTAAATGTCAAATAAAACGCCTGTAAAAGTGCCAAAACTGTCGTTCTGTTTTATAAAATAAATGTTTGTAACAATAAATAAATTCAGAAAAAAAAAAATCGTCACGCAGTAGAGGCTTCTGTCCGAATCGCCATCAGAATCGGTGACTATAGAGTCTACTATATAGTGCGGGTCTATGTAGTGAATGAGGGGTTAGGGTCTTGGGAGGACATTCGGACACAGCCATTGTGTGTCTGTTGTCCAATGTGTTACTATGGCAATGTCCTAGCTGGAGTTTCTTTCAGTTTAAAGCTATATCAGAAGAATTCTTAAAAGTAAACACCACTGTTTTGATTTACACTCGATAGTGCGTTGCCGAGCCGACGCACACCTCTCTGGTTTTCATTTGAGAAGGAAGCAGAACTTCGAGCTGCACAAGCGCACTCTGGAGTCGGTGTGTTTTCACCTCTCCAAATCATGGACACAGGTTGGTCTACTGTAGAGGAGCTGCTTGATCGCATCTCCCGCGAGGCTCGAGGGCTGGAGGAAAGGCTCGACGAGGTGGAAAGAGTGAAGGAGGCTTTGACGTACGAGGCTGGAGCCGCCAAAGAAAGGGAGGAGACCCTGAAAACAGAAGTGCAGGAAGTCCAAAAGGACAAGGTCGAGGCGAAAGAGGGTTTTGAGAAACAGCTCCGAGACAAGTTGAGTGCAGAAACGATGGAACTCGCGAGGGCCAACGATGATCTAAGGAAAAGGCTTGAGGAGAAGGAGGAGGAGAACATCGCCTTGAAGACCGCCAACGAGCTGCAAGCCTCTGTCACCGAGAGACTTAAACAAAACTTGACCGAGAAGGAGCGGGAAGCCGACAATTGCAGGAGGCGGTTTGTGCAAGTTTTGGAAGAGCAGATGGACAAGGTAGAAGAAATACAGAAGATGAGAGTGAGAGCAGAGAAAAGCGAAAGAGCTTTGGAGGAGATGAGAGAGAGAGAAGGGGAGACGCGACGGCGGAGGAACCGTCGGAAGTGGTGGCTGTTCGGCCGCGGTCAATAAAGTCTTCATCGAACTGTTTGTATCTGGCCATGTGTCGTTTATAAGAAACAGGTGCAGCAAATAGAATATATAGACCTGTACTGATCCGTATGTCACCACAGAGAAAAACATCTAAAGGTAACACTTTATTTTACACTACCTCTGATATGTAGTACAATGTGA
Source organism: Proterorhinus semilunaris (assembly GCA_021464625.1). NCBI lineage: Eukaryota > Metazoa > Chordata > Actinopteri > Gobiiformes > Gobiidae > Proterorhinus > Proterorhinus semilunaris. Next base: position 2,282,947 of record CM038351.1, read on the forward strand.
TGAGCTCTGTGTAATAACTTGTACCTACGAGTTACATTCAATGGGATAATATGTTTTTGTAGTTTGGAGGTACATAATGAGACCGTAACTCTTACCCTCGCCCTTTAAATGCATATGACACTGTGACTAGCCTGTTATGCTCCTTCTTGCCTGTTGGCGGCGCCCTGTGCATAAATGGCCCATCAATTAGCTTCCTGTTCCCGGACCTCAAGCACTTCCTGCTCTGGTGCACCACCACGCCCATCTCAGGTGTAGCCTTTTCAACCCATCACATCAAAATAACTAGAGACCCCTTTTCTAACTCTCTACTAGTGATGGGAAAATGAAGCCCCATGAAGCGCTGAAGCGTCGCAGCCAACTGCGTCACACACGGTTCGAAGCATCAAGGTGCTTTATTTGCTCCACTACGCCATCATGTGGACAAAAAAATGTATAACATGCTGAGTGTTTACAATAAATGTTGGGGCTGAAAGAGAGTTGTGATGTAAAATGTGCTTGTGTTACTTTGCTTATGTCTGTGCTTATGCAACAAGTAAATGTGTTTAATATAGATATTTAGAAATAATATTTTTTCTAAAGTATTTGGACTCAGGCGGTTTCTTTTTTTGCAAAGGATTTCGCCTCTTTCACAGGGCACAGAAGATGCAGGAGTGCATAAATAAATAAAGTATTCAGAAGCATTCAGAAAAGTGTGTACAATAAAAATGCTGTGTTGTCATAGTTGTGCAATCTATTATTACATAATTATTGCTAACCCTAACCTTATTAGGTGAGATCAGCTCAAAATGCTCCCAAACTGGGGAAAATCTCTTCTTTCTAGCTGGTTCCATCGCAAAACAATGAAGCTCAAATAGAATACGAAAAGAAGCGCAATAACCCAAAGACACAAAGTGTGAGGGGGAATCCATTGCGTTTCACGGACGCTTTTATTTCGAATCGCGCTCCACACCCGCGAATCATGTCCTGAATCAGTCACGTGGTACGGCCACTTCCCGAGGCTTCGAACGTCACCACATACGTCGTCAACACACGCATCGATACACGCTTCAATAGACACGCCCCTAGATTACTCGGCACACGCTTCGAAGCCTCGACACGCTCGACACATCACTACTCTCTACTCTTTTAGTGCCCCCGTAGGGCGTATTAGATGCTGGCTCCCCTGTTGCCTTCATGCCCTCACAGCTAGGTGTGAAGGTAGGCTATTGTATTAATTGACTCCTACTGTTAGCCTAGCATATGCTAACCTGGTGTTTGTGTTTAGCTGTAGTGTTAAGCCGGCGGTCCAGTGATGCTGTGGAACTTGAGTGGCCAGTTTCTCTCGGTCGGACCCGCCTTTCAAGGCCTCCGGTCACTTAAAAGCGTTGAGCTCTGAACCACCGAGGCAGGTCATGTGGTGTGTAGCCTTCTGTAGCAGCTAGCCAGATAGTCCCCAGGTTATATAGCTAACCACCTTTTCCCCGGCTTCTTGGAGCCCAGAGACACTGCGAACCAACTGTTGCTCTGATGGTTGAACTCTGTGTAACTCTGAGCAACTCTGCAATGAAACTGAAACGCAGCTTCACCGTGTTTAGTCCTGACTCTGGGAACCACCAGGAGACCCCTCCCTGAAGTTCCCAGGGCCCGAGATGGTTCATACGGCTCTAACATGTCAGAGATGGACTTTGGTGCTAAACCATGAAAAGACTTGTACACGAGCAGAGCTGTTTTAAATTCTATTCTCTGAGTGACAGGAAGCCAGTGCAGAGACCGGAGCACTGGACTAATATGGTCGTATTTCCTGGTTCTGGATGTTCTGCAGCTCTAACAGTGAGCAGCCGTTACAGTCGTCTAACCTGCTGGAGACAAATGCATGGATGAGTGTCTCTAGCACGAGCTTAACATAGAGACGCAGTTACATGTAAGACCTGAGGGGGCAGTGGTGAGTAAAAAGAAATCACAACTTCTATCTCCACAAAATCCAACTGGTAACAAAATGAAACCCTACATTTAAACCTGGGTCTATCCATTATTCAGAGTTTTCTGAGATGAACGGGTTTCACTCGAGTCGAAACCACGGCCTTTAAAGCGTTCTCTTCCCTGGACCTTGTTACCAGCGGACCGACGCATCCGGCCGCGTCTGTTCCGCAGCCTCGGCCTCTCCGTCCCATAATTGGACTCGACGGCGGCGTGAATCTCGTTATCGCCGCGTTTACGTCTCGCCGCGGCTGAACACGGTTTCGCTGCAGAACTCCAAACCCGCACAAATTGGCCGAAACGAAGGTAAGTGACGGGAGGAGGACGGGAAGTGAAGTGATTACTGACACAAATGTGAGAACAGATTTTACAAAGACTTTTTCAGAAGGATTTTTTTCTTGTTTTTAGTTTTAAATAAGATTTGCAAAAAAATATTTAATTTCTGTTTTTTGTAATTCAAAACTCAAATAAATCAGGTTATGATTTAGATATTAAAAAAAGCCCTCTGAAAGAAATGTCATCACAATGTTCCATATCCATATAAATCTATGGAGGAACATTGAGTCAGTGCAGTAATTAAACACGTTATTGTGAAGATTTAGTTGTTTTTTTTGTTTCCAGGTGAAAGTTTATATGTTAAGAACCTGGGGCTGTTTTCACCCAAAAAGCTCCTCCTGAGGTCTGGAGTATCCAGGGAATACCTTCTTAGTATTTATATATAAAACTATCAAATGATTCAGTTGTTAACTTATGGAGTAAGCCTTCATCTGGACAAGACACGACTTTTCACCCAGCATGCCGCCATTAAAAAATTACCCCTTTGCCAGAACCTCGGAGACAATTCCACAAACCTTACTCTTCCTTTTCCAGAGCACAGTCTCGTATTCACGGCAAACAGACGGGAGACACCAGCAGAACCACAGAATGAATGTTCTTCACTGGAAGGGTGAACTTACTTTTATACTCTAAGAGTTGACTGAACGACTCCACCGGAGCCCTGCAAAGACAAAGCAGTGATCAGCCCCGTCATCGAACCAACATGTCTGTGTTAATAAGTATTGATATTTACAAGGGACAGTCTGTGAGAGTGCGAAAATGGGGACAGAGAAATTTCCAAAGCAAACACAAGTTCCTCCACCATAGAAATCGAAGGAATGGCTTTAGAAATCTGAGCCTTTTGTTCATGAGATCCCCGACCCGTTGAAATGGACCGTTCTATCCCCTACAGGTGAAGGACGGTGAGGCCGAGGGACGTTTTGTCCTTTCTGTGGCATTTGCATCATTTCTGTGGTTTAAGGACAAGGTGCTTCATGTTGTCAATACTTTATACTTTCTCTATCATTGACACAGTATGAGATGATGAACCTTCCCTCACCATGACCTGGTATCTGCCAGTTTAGGCTTAGAGAACAAGTGACCTTTCGCCAAGCCCCGCCCCCTTTAGTTATTGTTATTGTTATGCTTTTTGGTGCATTTCACTATGTAGGGCTTCATAATACATTGTACATGAAAAAAATAAAAAATAAAATGAATAAAAATTCAATAAAAAGAGGAAATTGTACAAATGGATATTATACTGAGGATGGCGGTGACAGCGGGGTAGTGGGAAGGTAAACTGCTGCGTAGTAACGAGCCTTTATAACATTAAAATAGTGACTTCCGGTAATGTTAACTAGTGATTTTAGTAATGTACCAGTGTTTGGCATTGGTGGCAATTTGTAAGAAATATATTAATGATCATAGTTTGTTACTTGTCTGTACTGGACATTGTACAAGAAATGAAATGAAACGGCTGTTGTTGTGTTTTGTATGAACTTGTTTCTGTTTATTAATAGTGCTTTGTAAGTTTGGTCTAATTGTAATTGACTGGTTATAGATATTGTGAGTATTGTAGTACATTCTTTTGCTGTTGTTTCTTTAGTATTGTTCTTTTTAATGTGTTGTTACTTTGCCCTATGTGCCCTTGTTTATGATTGTTTATGATTAGTTTCCTTGCACTACGTTCCTTGCTTTGATTGATAAATGGAAATGTTAATTTTATTTTGAGGGTGGAGCTTATAAGCCTTTTCAGAATCAGAATAGGTTTTATTGCCATTGTTATGAACAGGTTCACAACTAGGACAGAGGGAGGGGGTAGGTTATGTCGGAGGCTCCTGGCCTTGGAGTGTTGTGTACGTCTAATCGCCGTAGCGTGTCCTTGTGGGGGGGGTTTACATTGCACAGGAGAGATAATGGCGTCAGCCCACTCCTTTTGAGCAGACGAACTGCTCAAATAAATAAATAAACTAAAACTAATTGTATCACACAGTGATAAAATGTCCTACGTTGATATTATTTCAGGCGTTAATACTTAGATAGTTCTGTCAAAGCCCAAAGTTTCCAGAGGTTTCTAACCCGTTTTTGGAACACGCTGCTAAACTCCACGATTTCCAAACGCTCCAAACTTTTTTGCAGAGCATCCAGATTGTCATTTTGTCCAAAACCTGTCCGAGATCCTCAGCAGACACGGGCCCGCGGAGTCGCCCACACGTCCTGAATAATGAATGAGCGACAGATGACACGGACGGACGTAAATGCAGTTTGATGCCTCAGAGACATGGCGGCTCCGGCTTTGTCTAAAATAACAGACACTGCTCCTCAGGGGCTGGACTGGACTGAAACCAGCCCTGGACTCGGACCAGCCTGGCCCAAATCAGCGTAACTGCAAAGACATAGTTCACCGGTGGCCTTAGAGCCAGTGGCCCTTCTGTGCTCTTCCAGGCCAGTCCCCTCCGGCTGCTCATGGGGTTTGAGAGAAGTCTTTACAGAAGGTTAGGATTGAAGTCAACAGTTTACTCAGTGGATCATTCTGAACTTTGGGAATTAGAGAGTAGAATAAAAAGTAGAGACCCAAATCAAAACAGTAACTGTCTGAATGGTGATAATAGTAAAGCTTCTGTGTGTAATGTGTGTGTAATTGTCTAAGGTCGTTTTCACACAGGTTATGTCGACTTAAAGGGATTGTGGGTCAGTGAGAGTTCAGCTGAACTGACCAGCTGCTCGGAGCGGCACCACTCGTCTTTGGAGTGGAGCAGGTCTGGTGTGAAAGTGGCCGACCATGAGCCTTTATTGAGTGAAGAAATGGCAGCACCTTTGGATTTCTACTTTGACAAGGCAAACTTTAGATCATTAAGGAGTCTCTTCTGCCCTTTTCTCTCTCTGCTGCAGTAAAGCTTTCCTCTCATCATCCTGACTGGATTTGACCACCAGAGAAAGAACCACTACTAACATGGCCAAGACCAAAGAGCTGTCCAAAGACACTAGAGACACTTGTCCACCTCCACAAGGTTGGAAAGGGCTACGGGGAAATGGCCAAGCAGCTTGGTGAAAAAAGGTCCACTGTTGGAGCAATCATTAGAAAATGGAAGAAGCTAAACATGACTGTCAATCTCCCTCGGACTGGGGCTCCATGCAAGATCTCACCTCGTGGGGTCTCAATGATCCTAAGAAAGGTGAGAAATCAGCCCAGAACTACACGGGGGACGCTGGTCAATGACCTGAAAAGAGCTGGGACCACCGTTTCCAAGGTTACTGTTGGTAATACACTAAGACGTCATGGTTTGAAATCATGCATGGCACGGAAGGTTCCCCTGGTTAAACCAGCACATGTCAAGGCCCGTCTGAAGTTTGGACCATTTGGATGATCCAGAGGAGTCATGGGAGAAAGTCATGTGGCAGATGAGACCAAAATGGAACGTTTTGGTCATAATTCCACTAAACGTGTTTGGAGGAAGAAGAATGATGAGTACCATCCCAAGAACACCATCCCTACTGTGAAGCATGGGGGTGGTAGCATCATGCTTTGGGGGTGTTTTGCTGCACATGGGACAGGGCGACTGCACTGTATTAAGGAGAGGATGACCGGGGCCATGTATTGCGAGATTTTGGGGAACAACCTCCTTCCCTCAGTTAGAGCATTGAAGATGGGTCGAGGCTGGGTCTTCCAACATGACAATGACCCGAAGCTCACAGCCAGGAGAACCAAGGAGTGGCTCTGTAAGAAGCATATCAAGGTTCTGGCGTGGCCTAGCCGGTCTCCAGACCTAAACCCAATAGAGAATCTTTGGAGGGAGCTCAAACTCCAGCCCAGAAACCTGACTGAGCTGGAGAAGATCTGTGTGGAGGAGTGGGCCTAAATCCCTCCTGCAGTGTGTGCAAACCTGGTGAAAAACTACAGGAAACGTTTGACCTCTGTAATTGCAAACAAAGGCTACTGTACCAAATATTCACATTGATTTTCTCAGGTGTTCAAATACTTATTTGCAACTGTATCATACAAATAAATAGTTACAAAATCCTACATTGTGATTTCTGGATTTTTTTTTTTTGATTATGTCTCTCACAGTGGACATGCACCTACGAGGACAATTTCAGACGCCTCCATGATTTCTGAGTGGGAGAACTTGCAAAATAGCAGGGTGTTCAAATACTTATTTTCCTCACGGTAGTTTAAATATTGTGTGGGTAGCAGCTCCTCGCCGCCCCGTCCGTGTGTTAGCACCACCCACCCGCAAACCCGCGGGTACCCGACCCGGTGCAGGACCTGTTCTGAGCTCCATGTGTGTGTCTTAACATGCTCGTCCTCATTTCCGCCCTGTGCTAGAGAATGGGCTGACTCCAAACTGCAGCCGAGTTTCAGCTGGTCTGGATTAAAATGTCAATGATATGAAACCACAGAAACGATACAAACGCCATGAACCGGAACCTCTCTGCACTTTAGTATTGGGCCGGGCTTCCACTCATTTGTACGGGGATGTATAGCTAGAGGTATTTCTGTGATTTCTTCGGGTTTCACACAATCACCTGACAGATATGAAAACACTGGAGTGATGTTTAGAGCGGCCACTCTGTTAACAGCTGTCATTCTGATTCATTTCACGTTAACCTCATTAAAAAACACTGCCTTTCTTTCACAAATAAACACGTATGAAGCGACTCCAAACTCTTGAAAGTAGATGTTGCTGTATCGTCCTGATATCTAATATATTGTGATGAATATTAGTATCTGTAACCCTGGCCCGTAAAGAGGAGCACGGTTTGCTGTCGTGCTTCAGTCAGAGAGAATCGACGCTTCCCCGACGCACGAGCTGGAAACCTGCCAGCGCTGAGCGGGAAAGAGCGCCTGGAGCTGGCTTACATGTCACGGGCGTTTCCTCCGAAGGCCGCGGTTGTGGCGGTGAAAGCGGGGGGTCCGTTCGGCTCCGGGATCCCCGCGACTCCTGCGACTCCTCCCGCGGTTCCTGCGACTGCACGGCTCGCGCCCGGAGCTGCAGGTTTCAGCGTGTTTTTCCAAAAGACGCTCAACAGGTTCAGCCGCCGGGAGCGGCTCGCCGACACGAAGCCACAAACAGTTCAGGGCAGAGGAGGGGCTGATGAGAGCGAGCAGGGAATCGAACCCGTGACCGGCGCCGAAGGGCCGTGACGGCAGAGAGGTGGGAAAGACCTGTATATGCAGAGTAATCTGGAAGGCATAGGCGACTCTTCCCCCGGCCCTTCAGCCGATTGTAAACACTGATAATTGTTCTTTTTTTACTTTCATCTAATGCTTTTAGCCGATATATATAAAGACATATATATATATATATGTATATATATTGCAAATAATTCCAGTGAGAAAATCTGAGCCAGGTTTGAATTTATTAAATGTTTTATTTTCTGACCTAGTATTAAATTCTTTCAGAGGGGTTCCTCTTATAAAGAAATAATAATAATGCATTAGTCTTATTTAGCGCTTTTCCAGACGCTTTGCAACTTTGTGCATAATTAATTCACTCCATACTCGGTGATGGTAAGCTACATATATAGCCAGAGCTGCCCTGGGGTAGACTGACGGAATTGAGGCCATTTGCACAGCTCTATTGCCCTCTGTGTTAGATCTGCTGCTAACGCGCAGAGCCGTGTGGTTTATTTGATCTAAATGATGTTATATATGTTTCATGTTGCACGATTGAACCAAGAACAATCCCTCGTTTATGAACCTGTTCTCAAACAATGGCAATAAAACGATTGTGATCTTGAACGCTCACTTTATTCACGTCGGCTCCAAACGCTCTCCGTGTGTGTCCTGCACAACTACAGACACACTGTGTGTTGTGTCAATAAACACAGTAGTATAGTCTCAGTCTGCACGTGTGTGGAGGTTAATGCGGGCGCTTTGGTTTCCTCACAGCCTCACATTTAAGTAACCTCCTAACCCCCACCAGTTTGGCTTTACCCAAATCTAAAAGCTTCCTGATTAAAGCGGCAAAAGGTGAAAAAAAAAATGGTTTTCAAAAAAGCGACAAAAACACAGTGAGGTCTTAGCTTTCAAATGAGACTGTAAGCTCCGGGCCAGAAGCTTGTAGATTTGGGTAACGCTGAACTGGACAAAATGTGCTCGTTTAAGGTGGTGGGTAAGAGGTCAAAGGCTCTCTACCTGAGTCGTGTCCAAACTCATTCCTACATAATTCTCCACAGGGCCCGGTTTACAGAGTCACTTTTCAGGGTCAAGTTCATACAATTCATACAAATTCTTTATCATTTGGAAACTTCACGCGCCCCTGCGTCTCCTGCGTCTCTCCTTGTCCCGCACAGACCCTTGCGTCCCCGCCCTGATGGACTTTTGTTTATGTGTTGTGTTATAACGGTCATTGGCAGAAGGCGGAATTAGTTATTTTAGAATGTAGAACTTTATAAATGTTTATTGCCATATGTTAATACTGTAAATATGTGTAAATCTATACTACACGATCACACAAGAAACAAAAATCAAACTTTTATAAATATCTAGAGAGCAACGGTAAAAGCTGGAGACGACCCTTGTGTGCAGTTGTCCCCGCCCTGATGGACTATTGTGTATGTTTTGCTCAGATCCCATTAACAGAAACCTTCATCACTGCAGTCCTGAGTCCGTGGCCTCTCTTCACCTACATCGGTCACAGTGTTTTTCCTACAAATGTCTGACTTTACGATATATATTTATCCACAATATCCACTCCTAGACAAGAAAAATCATGACCTTTAAAGCCGTTAAAAAGCCTTAAACCTTTGGGGGAAATAGTAACATTTTATATATATATATATTTTTCTCTTTGCGCCATAACTTCAATGAAAATACAAAAGAAAAAGAAATATGTCCAAAACACTCTCTAACAAAGATGTTTGGCTGAAACGTTCCAGCAAAGTTTCCTGTTGTTTCTCTTAAGCATCAACATTTCCCATCATTCCTCTGGTTAGAGAATTAAATTGGACTTGCTGCTACTTGTATGATCCCCCTTTAATTAAAAACGTGTACAATAGGGTCCCCTCTAGAGCCAGGACACCTCCTCGGTTACATAAAGACCACATTTAAAAACTCATTGCCATGTGTTGAAGTGTTGAGGGAGCTGGAAGGCTCAGTTCCGGGGGTGTCCAGCAGGAGGAGCTGTTTCTCCGTGTCCCGTCTGTTCTGTCTGAGGCAGAGCAAAGAGAAAGAGAGAGAGAGCTCAGTGTTAAAAGATCTAACCTCGGACTGGGACAGTAACCCGACTCGGACCAGACCGTCTGGACCGCGGGGGGCGTCCAGGGGGGTCAGGGACTGGGCAGCAGTCGGCCACGGCCCACAGTGACCAATTAAAATCAGGAAAGACTGCAGGACTTTTACGGATTTTTACTTTTTCGAGTGAATACTTTTCAAACATGGACTTAACTACATAACTGCTTCTCTAACATTATTCAAGGATAACTTTGTAGTTGATGTTGTTGGCAATTTGGAATCTATAATGTAAAATTGAGTTGGTGCAGATAAGAATTATATTGTGGTAACTATGGTAACTGTCGAAATGCTGATTATTGGACTAAACCTCTTAACCCCCACGTGAACCGAGGGCATTTTCTCCAGTTTGGCTTCATGCAGATTCAAAAGCTTCTTGAAAAAAGCCTCAAAAATAACAAGGATGAAAACGCAACAAAAATACATTTAAAAAACACGACAAAAACCTGACGATGTTACCCATCCATCCATCTTCTTCCACTTGTCCGTTGCCGGGTCGTGGGGGCAGCTGTTGGAGCTGCACCAGCCCCTATAGCGCCCCCTGCAGGTGGTGGGTCCACAGAAGGACGGCCTCATGGGTCTACCCGGGCCTGTTTGCCCTGGGAGACCCTACCAGGGGCACGAAGCCCCCGACAACAGAGCTCCAGCATCATTCAGGCTCAAACCCTCCCCCACGTTAAGGGGGCGGCTCCAGGAGGGGTGCAAGGTAACCAATCACCAATGGACCAAGGACTGTAAACTTTGCGCTGCCGACCTTGATATTCTCCTCTTTATAGTCTGGTCTGATTTTTATTATATTTTTATTATATATTTCCTTATTGTTTATATTTCTGCCCTTTTTTACTACTTAACTGTTTGCACATTTCCTGTTTATTTTGCTCACCCCGAGTGATCTTAATAAGAGCCGAATATAAGTGAATTTCTCCATTGTGAGATCAATAAAGGATCATCTCATCTCTTGATTTTTCCTCTTTAGCTTCAAATATTGTGAGTATTTGAGCGATCAGGACCAGACTGACCACATGACTGATTTGAAAAGTAAAACTAGTACTTTATTACTACTCGTTACTAAGTAGTGCGTCGTAATGCGGGAACAGTGTCATTAAAATAAGTCGTCTCTCGCTCCTTCTGAAGGTTTGACTCTTGCCTCTCTCGCCTGAAGTCGCACATCGCGCCTCCCGTAATTACACTCTGATTGAGTATTCATAAACGATCACGCTTTTGTTGTGTCTTCGCTGATGCTAATTAAAGCTAATTACCGCCGCGCTAACGGGGCGCGGGGAAGTCTTTATGAGCGCTCGAATGGCGCGATTAAACAACTGTTTACGCGGCGGGCGGCGAGGCAGAGCGGAGGTGGATCCGGGTTTAAGTGTCCGGTGGAAGGAAGGACTTTGATGGATGGATCTGGAGGAACGCCGAGTCAGCGTCCTGACGGCTAATCCAATAACGCGCACGTAAATAAACCGCCAGGAACAGGAAGGGAAGAGTCCGCGCTGAACGAACTGAAAACCACACAGACCCATCCCGGCGAGGCGCTGAGAGATTAGACCAAAACATCAGGTTAGAAATCATGGACTCAGGCCTGAACTTAAACAGCCATAACAATAACATCATCAGCTTTTTACCATCTGAAAAACATTAAGATCAGAGGAATAGTGTCAAAACCAGACTTGGAGACACTCATCCATGCATTTGTCTCCAGCAGGTTAGACGACTGTAACGGCTGCTCACTGGCCTTTCTAAACGAGCTGTTAGAGCTGCAGAACATCCAGAACGCTGCTGCTCGAGTCCTGACAAGAACCAGGAAATATGACCATATTAGTCCAGTGCTCCGGTCTCTGCACTGGCTTCCTGTCACTCAGAGAATTTAAAACAGCTCTGCTTGTGTACAAGTCTTTTCATGGTTTAGTGTAAATAAAGCTGGATTGGATGCGTAACTGTCTGGTCTTTACTGTTGTGAAGCGGAGGAAGGAGGAGGTGGAGCTGACCAGTGCAGGACACCACGCTCTGAAACAAGGACAAACCCAGGATGCGCAGCACCGTTTCAGAGGATCAGAAGAGACAGAGGGCAGCCAGCCAGGTTTCTTCCGAGTGCTACAGTTTCCCCGACCTCCAAGGTCATGTGGGTCAGGTTGACAGACAGTGGCAGCAGCTCAGGACTAACACCTGAACACTATTTCAACCTGGAATAGACTCACAGACGAAAGCAGTGATTAGGGAGATTTATTGACATCAATCAATCAAATTTTATTTGTATAGCGCCTTACAACAGCCAGAAGGTGCCCAGGGCGCTTTCCAGAATAGAAATAAAAGATATAATAGACATCAATAAAAACACAAATGTACATAAAAACAGCAGTCGAGTCAGTGGCTATGCATCAAATGTGTATGACATATGTATTAGTTTTGGCGATCAGACCCCGGCGGTAGACAACGATGTATAAGTCAGTGTAGGTAAACAGCTTGGAGTTAGGGATGTCTTCCCCGGAGCCTGGACACTGGTGGTGGTATAGGAGACCCGTGGAGGATGCACTGGTAGAAGCCGTGACGGAAGAGGCGGAGATGGGGTGGAGGTGGGTCGCAGCGCAGCTGGGAAGCGAATAGATCTTGATTGCTGGGGCTTAAAAGCGGGACCGATGGCGATGATTGGCTGCTGTGGAGGTGCGGCTCTGACGCTGATGTGGAGGTGTGGACCTTTCAGGAGTGATCATTGGCTGGAGGTCGATGATGCTGAAGTTTGTTTACCAGGCTGAATTAACGCCTAGGCTTCATTTCGTTGTACAATTGTACAATGACAATAAAGCACTTACTTACTTACTTACTTACTTACTTACTTACTTACTAGTCACGCAAGAGGACCAAAGATGTTGTAGGCATTTAGCCTCTCCTCCAAACGGGGGTGAAGTTAGAAGCGACCAAGCTCTTCCACGTTTTCCCCTATTTAAAGGGATATTTCAGGATTTTTGACATTGGGCCTCGTTTCCTCGTTATCCAGAGTGTTGTTGATGTCTGGAGATATTTTTTTCTTAAATTCATGCAGTTCTTATATTTGAAGAGTCTAGTGGTGCTAGGCTAATGCTAGGCTAGCGCATGTCTATGGTATCAGCTAGCCTGCGTTAAAAACAGTCTGACCCGCTCCACAGTGCACCTGAGGCAAATCACTTATAACACCAGACTAACCGTATAAAATGTCTGTGTCGATAATAACTTTTTAAATAAAACTGACCTTGTATCAATTACCGCATTTTGAGGGACTATTTTCTCGCAGATCACTCCGCTGCTGCGTTAGCTTAAGCCACGAAGCTGATGCTGCTCAAATATAAGTTATTTTAAATGCAAAATTGTTAAATTATTCTATCGACACAGACATTTATATGATTAGTCTGGTGTTATAAGTGATTTGCCTCAGGAGCGGGTCAGACTGTTTTTAATGCAAGCTAGCTGATACCGTAGACATGCGCTAGCCTAGCACTAGCCTAGCGCCACTAGACTCTTCAAATATTAGGACTGCATTACTTAATATCTCCAGACATCAACAACACTCTGGATAACTAGGAAACGAGGCCCAATGTCAAAAATCCTGAAGTATCCCTTTATATACGGTTACGTGAGTAGTTACACGATACAAGTCAAGTTACACAAAATGAAACACGTAAAGTGAAGATATGACTGCGCGGACACTGGAGAACCGTTCCATAAAGTGCAGAGCTTTATTTTAAACTTCTAACCAAAACATATCCTTCTTTCTTAGTCGAGAGCTTCTGTCTGTAACTAAAAGAGTTTCCCCTCGGGTTCCGGTGAAGTCATTTTGATGAGCGTCTCTTGTTTTGTAAGCGTCCTTTCCCACGCTTCAAACTGGATTCTTTTCTTCTTCTTTTTTTGTTAAAACGCAGCTCGTGTCCTCTGTTCTCGTCTCCGCGTCTCGCCTGTCAAAGCGCCGCTCTCTCCGAGTCCACTGAATCATGTCGCAATTTGCTGCCGGCACTTTCATCATTAAAACTTCTGTACAAGTCTGCGGCGATAAGGGCTTTTTCTCGAGTGTGTGAATAGAAAATTTGTTCGGCAACATCGGCGGCGGGGGAAGACGAGGCCATTACGCTCACAAACCTCGAATACATTAGTTCGAGACGGGGAGGACGGCGCCGGGCTAATGGCAGGGACAAGATGCGAGGGCGAGATACTGTCGGCCGCCCGTCACACACACGGGGCTTTTCCCGCCGATTTGTGACGTGTCGCGCAGGTGTTAGCGCTAACGCTAACGCTCTCGTAGCAGTGGAAGAGTCTCATGAAGAAAAAAAACTTATCTTCCAAACGTAGCGAACTTCTATTGACTGAGCGTGAATCAGCGCTACGTGCACACTCTCAAAAGGATTTCATTAGAATAATAGATACAGGCGACATTGCGCTGGAAGTATTTTCTATCAAATGAATGGAGGCGCAAAGTGGTTCAACCGCTTATAAATATATCAATATGGCTCCACGGTGTCACGTCACAGTTCCACACATAAGTTTAACACAAGAGTAAATGGTCATGCCTCTGGATTGGCAGACCAAGGGTGGGGGTCCCTCTCTTCAAGAAGGGGGATCGGAGGGTGTGCTCCAATTACAGAGGGATCACACTCCTCAGCCTCCCTGGTAAGGTCTACTCCAGGGGGCTGGAGAGGAGGATCCGGCCGATAGTCGAACCTCGGATCCAGGAGGAACAATGCGGTTTTCGTCCCGGTCGTGGAACACTGGACCAGCTCTATACCCTTCATCGGGTGCTCGAGGGTTTGTGGGAGTTCGCCCAACCAGTCCACATGTGCTTTGTGGACCTGGAGAAAGCGTTCGACCGTGTCCCTCGTGGTGCCCTGTGGGGGGTGCTCCGGGAGTATGGGGTCCGGGGCCTTCTACTAAGGGCTGTCCGTTCCCTGTATGATCGTAGCAGGAGCTTGGTTCGCATTGCCGGCAGTAAGTCAGACCTGTTCCCGGTGCGCGTTGGGCTCCGCCAGGGCTGCCCTTTGTCACCGGTTCTGTTCATTACCTATATGGACAGAATTTCTAGGCGCAGCCAGGGGTCGGAGGGTGTCCGGTTTGGGAACCTCAGAATCTCATCTCTGCTGTTTGCAGACGATGTTGTTCTGTTGGCTTCATCAAATCAGGACCTTCAGCGCGCACTGGGGCGGTTTGCAGCCGAGTGTGAAGCGGCCGGGATGAGGATCAGCACCTCCAAATCTGAGGCCATGGTTCTCCACCGGAAAAAGGTGGTTTCCCCGCTTCAGGTCGGTGGGGAGTCCTTGCCTCAAGTGGAGGAGTTCAAGTATCTCGGGGTCGTGTTCACGAGTGAGGGACGGATGGAGCGTGAGATCGGTAGACGGATCGGTGCGGCGTCAGCAGTGATGCGGTCGCTGTATCGGACTGTTGTGGTGAAGAGGGAGCTGAGTCTGAGGCAAAGCTCTCGATTTACCGATCGATCTACGTTCCCACCCTCACCTATGGTCATCCCACCCTCACCTATGGTCATGAGATCTGGGTAATGACTGAAAGGACAGGATCGCGAATACAAGCGGCCGAAATGAGTTTCCTTCGCAGGGTGGCTGGGCGCACCCTCCGAGATCGGGTGAGGAGCTCAGTTACCCGGGAGGAGCTCGGAGTAGAGTCGCTGCTCCTCCACGTCGAAAGGAGCCAGCTGAGGTGGCTAGGGCATCTGTTCCGGATGCCTCCTGGTCGCCTCCCTCGGGAGGTGCTCCAGGCATGTCCTATTGGGAGGAGGCCTCGTGGAAGGCCCAGGACACGCTGGTGGGACTATGTCTCCGAGCTGGCCTGGTGTCGCCTCGGGGTCCCCCCAGAACAGCTGGAGGAGGTGTGCGTGGATCGGGAAGTCTGGGCATCTCTGCTGAGACTGCTGCCCCCGCGACCCGGCCCCGGATAAAGCGGAAGAAAATGGATGGATGGATAACTGGTCATTTTACTCTTCCATCATGTAACACTCACTGTTATGTTCAGAGGAATGAAATCCTGGAAGTCTCTGCCTAAAGACATTTCTAACATTGCAGACATTTAAAAAAAAAAGAAATGAAATGTGTTGTAATTGTGTATTTATGTTGTTTTATGTTGTAATCTGAGATCATTGTATGAAAATGTGATTTTATAATCCGGACCCCAGGAAGACTAGCCATTGTCAAGGCAATGGCTAATGGGGATCTTAATAAACAAACAAACAAATCAAGCGGAGGTGAAAACAACGCTCTCGGCTCCATTATTAAAACAATTACGCTGTAATGGGAGGTTGTCGTTTTGAGAGGATTTATGAAGGGGAATAATTGTCAGATTGTGATGAAACGTTATTTGAACACCACGATAACCTGCCGATTGAAGGAAAAGTCCGATATAAACAGAAATACCTAATGTCTCTGGGGTATATCGCAAATACACCTACGCACATGGGCGTAACTTCCTGAAGGACTGGCAGGACAGTCCCCAAAATATTTCACAACTGTTCCCCTCTGAGCATTCACATGCTTCTCAAAGGCTTTTACTCATCTTGTGCCCACACTGGACTTATCACCTTGTTCTGTTGAAGATGTTTAATTCTACATGCTCCTTTGAAAATGCTTAAATCTAAGTCTGTGTCTGAGCCGTGGTTGAATGACTCGACTCGTGCTCTTAGGCGTGAATGTAGACGCGCAGAGCGGAGGTGGAAAAAGGACAGGCTTCACGTTTCTCTGGGCTTTTTGCGAGACTGTCTATCAAATTATCAGAAGGCTGTGAAGTGTGCTAAAGCTGAGTACATGTCAAACTTGATTTCAACAAATCGTAACAGAGCCCAAGTTCTGTTTAATGTTTTAAATAGACTTGTGAATCCTATTGACTCAGACTATGTTGTGCATTCTCAAACATTGTGTGAACATTTTGTGACATTTTTTGTTGACAAGATAACTGCTATTAGGGACTCAACCTCTTCTTTCAAAGTGGTTGATCCCTCTGTAACTTCTGTGTGCTCTGTGGTTTTTGAGCATTTTGAACCTGTGTCCCTTAGCGACCTCTCTGATGCTGTGCATAAATTAAGAGCTTCTAATTGTCCGCTTGATTGTCTCCCTCCTAAACTGCTCAAAGATGCTTTGGGCGCGATTGGGCCTCATATACTGGCAATTATAAATTCCTCACTGACATCGGGCTGCGTTCCAAGTTCCTTTAAACATGCTGTTGTTCAGCCTCTGCTTAAGAAGCAAAACCTTGACTCTGAAGTCCTGGCAAACTACAGACCAATTTCTAAATTGCCTTTCATATCAAAAATCTTGGAAAAACTGTGTTTTGCTCAAATACAAACTTATCTGGATGCAAATGGCATTTTAGAACAATTTCAATCTGGCTTTAAGTTACGTCACAGCACTGAGACTGCACTCTTAAGAGTTTTTAATGACCTTATTTTAACTGTGGATTCAGGCTGCTCCACTGTTTTGGTGCTTTTGGATTTAACTCCAGCATTTGACACTGTCAAAGTGTTCAGAGCGTCTTTGAGCTAAATGAGCCCTGCTGCTCCCACTGTGACGTGAGGGGCGTAGGGGGCACGTCTTCTCATGGGACGATCTTCCACAAAAGCTTTACACTGATATTGTTACGCTGGAGAGAGGACGGCCAGCATCACAACACGTTTTGTTTCGTGCTAATTGGTGAAATATTTGCGGAGATATTCACATTTTCGTGTTGTAACTGCCCTACAGCAGGTTTATGGAGCTTATTTTTTTTTATTTACGTTCGACGCGTTTACGTGAAAACACGCGACGTCTGTAGTTTAGTTTGATCAAAAGGTTTTACTCAAAAACGATCAGAAAAGAGTTGTTGTGCTCTTTCCATGACTTAGTTTTATTGAGAAGTCAAGTGCGAGAGGAGAGCGGTGTGTTCCTCCCATAGACTGTAAGCGCAGCCGTGAGGGGAGACAGACTCACGTACCAACAAATATATGTGTGTATATTAAAGTCAACTCTAAGAAACGTTTTTTTAACGTTTTTATTTCAACAAAAAGCTTTTTTTCCGGGGCCAACATTGACACCAAACCTACGCTCTTGCCTACGCGGGTGCGTACCTATGTTCCCCGGGTCCGGACAAAGCTAGACCAACGCGGAAAAAAAAAAGTTTTTAAGAATATCAAAATATTCGTTAAGAATATTAAGAACATTCAGGCCTGCTGAGAGGGAGCAAAATGCCTAAACCGCCGAAAATAGAGGCGAAGCAACAGGCAGATTCGGCGGTGGAAGAGGAATACGTAAGCCTCAGTCGAGTCACGGAGCTCATGGAGCAGCAGAGGGTCATGTTCAGGGAATTAATTCAACAACAACAGGAGAACTTCAAAGGATTTATAAAACTCATCATGGAATCAACAAACACCCGCATGGATTTACAGACTAAGGACATTCAAGAACTAAAAACAAGCCTGCAGTTCACGCAAGGTGAGGTGGACACTTTAAAAGAACATAATCTGAAACTCACGGAGCGCACAAACACCTTACAAACGGACTTTTACAAAGTATGTGACAATTTACACATCATCACGGACAAACTGGAGTATCTGGAGGGACAGAGCCGCAGAAACAACCTGGTATTTGAGGGAGTGTTGGAGTCGCCTGGGGAGACCTGGGCCGACGCCGAGGTAAAAGTTAAGGAGATACTGAAGGAGAAGCTACAGCTACATCACGCGGTGGAGGTGGAGAGGGCTCACCGCGTAGGGAAACACGACGGAGGGAGAGACTGGCCGAGACCCATCATCGCCAGACTACTGAGGTGGAAGGATCGCGAGGAAATCTTGCAGCGCGCCAAACGACTTAAAGGAACAAAAATCTTCATAAACGAGGACTACACCGAATCAATAAAAAGAAAACGCAAAGAACTGATGCCGGAGCTGAGAGCTGCACGAGAAAGGGGGGAGATCGCCTTCTTGAGATATGACAAACTCATTATACGTCCACGCAGCAGTACACCACATCCAGTATAAACACCGGGAAAACGTATGGATTTTGGTATGTAAAAGCACATAATTTCACATGTCCAGTAATACATATAGTTCTATAGGAAGCACCGACTTGGACTTTTCAATAAGGAGAATTGCTGAAGCAAACTCCCAGGATTTTACATTCTCTCAGTACGACCTACAGAACACTGAGCTCGACATCGACCCGGAAAATAACTTTTTTACTAGAGCTACCAATGACTGTCAATACTACACAGAGGATCTGTACAATAGTAAACTTAAGAACATTAAGGCATTCACTGTAATCCACTTCAATAGTCGAAGCCTCTATGCAAACTTTGACCACATCAAAAGCTTCTTAAAACAGTTTTCCACACCATTCAGTGTCATTCTAATCACAGAAACATGGATCAATAATGACAGAGAATTTGAGTTTTCTATTGATGGTTATGAATTTATAAGTATGAACAGAAAGAACAAGCATGGAGGGGGCGTAGCTATGTTTATAGACTCCAACTATAGTTACAAAGTAATGGAAAATAAGACAATGGTGGTGGATGATACACTTGAATGCCTTACTGTTGAAATTACAAGGCAAAAAAAGAAAAATATTATTGTGAGTTGTATTTATAGAACACCTGGCTCTGATATAGATGTTTTTTCTAACTGGATGGAGGAGCACTTTTCAGGATTAAATCATAAAGTCATGTTTGTGGGGGGAGACCTCAACATCGATCTGTTAAACCCATATAAACATAAAAAGACGGACGAATTTATAAATACTTTATTCAGTATAGGTCTGTTTCCTCTAATCACTAAACCAAGTAGAATAACAACCCATAGTGCCACCTTGATTGATA
This sequence comes from Proterorhinus semilunaris, assembly GCA_021464625.1. NCBI lineage: Eukaryota > Metazoa > Chordata > Actinopteri > Gobiiformes > Gobiidae > Proterorhinus > Proterorhinus semilunaris. The sequence continues at coordinate 2,302,259 of CM038351.1, forward strand.
ACATTTTCTCAAATGAAATTGAAAGTGACACAGTCAGCGGGTTAATTATAAATGATATTAGTGATCACCTTCCAGTTTTCGTTATGTATAAAAATGGATATGTAAAAGATGAAGAGGAAAACAAGTATTGGTTTAGAAGGGTAAAAACAGAGAAAACTATTGATGCATTTAAAAAGGAGCTTTTAGCTCAAGACTGGAGTATTGTGTACAGAGAGAATGACACGAATATGGCATATGATGAGTTTACGCGAGTATTTCAAAAGGTATACGACAAAAACTGCCCAATGAAGAAATACAGTAAAAACAGAAAGTGTAAAGAAACACCATGGATGTCTAAAGGTTTACTAAATGCTTGCAAGAAAAAAAAAAAATCTTTACAAAAACTTTATAAGTAACCGAACAAAAGAAGCTGAGGATAAATATAAGAAATATAAAAATAAACTGACAGGTATCATTAGAAAATGTAAACAGGATTATTATAATAAGTTGTTGGATACTAATAAGAATAATATTAAAGGTTTATGGAACATCTTAAATAGTATAATTAGAAATAAACCAAGAACGATTAATTATCCAAAATATTTCAAAGATGAGGATAACACTTTAAATAATATGAATGAAGTAGTCGAAACATTTAATAAATTCTTTGTAGATGTTGGACCGAACCTTGCTGCAAAAATTGTAAACGTTGAGAACTATAATTGTGATCTGATAGAAGCAAATCCTATGTCCCTGTTCCTCAAACCTGTGGAGGAAAAGGAGATACTGGACATTGTTAAAGGGTGTAAAAATAAAACTTCGACCGATTACCATGACATGGACATGAAAACTTTAAAAACTGTTATTGAAAGTATCTCTAAGCCGTTAACTTACATCTGTAACTTATCGTTGCAAATTGGACAATTTCCTGATAGTATGAAAGTAGCAAAAGTGATTCCTCTGTTCAAAGCAGGAGATAAACATCTCTTTACAAACTATAGGCCTGTTTCCCTTTTACCGCAATTCTCTAAAATCTTAGAAAAGGTTTTTAACTCTAGACTCGACAGCTTTATTGAAAAGTGTAATTTACTCTCGGACAATCAGTTTGGGTTTAGGAACAATCACTCAACCTCACACGCGCTCTTTGATATAACTGAAGAAATAACTAATGCTGTAGATAACAAGAAATGTGCAATAGGGTTATTTATTGACCTGAGTAAAGCGTTTGATACAATAAACTATGATATATTAATTAATAAACTAGAACTTTATGGAATTAGGGGGGTAGCTCTACAGTGGGTTACCAGTTACTTAAAAAATAGAAAACAATGTGTGAAAATCGGTGATTATCAGTCGAGTTGTCGACAAATTGTCTGTGGTTTACCTCAAGGTTCTATTCTGGGCCCAAAATTGTTTAATATGTATATTAACGACATTTGTAAAACGTCTGAAGTACTTAAATTTATCTTGTTTGCTGACGATACAAATATTTTTGCATCAGGAGACGACTTACAGCAGCTGTGTCGGATTGTCAACTGGGAACTCAAAAGTGTCAATAAGTGGTTCAAACAAAATAAATTATCTCTAAATCTGAGTAAAAGCAAAATGATGATATTTGGCAACTGTAACTCCAATGCTCAGGAAGCAATTCAGATAGAGGGTGTTGTTATCGAGCGAGTGCATGAAATCAAATTCCTTGGTGTGATTATTGATGACAGAATTACTTGGAAATCTCATATTAAATATATATCTACGAAAATTTCTAGAAGCATTTCAGTAATTGCAAAAGCAAAGCACATTTTAAACATCAAAGCTCTACATACCTTATACTGTTCTCTGATTTTGCCCTACTTATATTATTGTACTGTGGTTTGGGGTAGTACTTACAAAAACACAGTTAAACCAATAATATTGTTGCAAAAAAGAGCTATCCGAGTAATTCATAAAGTTGGGTTTTTGGACCACACAAACTCATTATTTTTAAAATCAAAGATCATGAAGTTTTGTGACATTGTTGAGTTCCAAACTGTTCAAATGTTATTCAAAGCAAGGTATAAATTGTTACCAAACCAAATACAAAGAAGGTTCCAAGAACGTACTGGTCGTTATGAATTACGTGATGAATTAAACTTTAGGATTCAGAAACATAGCACAACTTTGAAAAGTTTTAGTCCAACAGTTAATGGTGTTCAATTGTGGAATAAACTGGAGATGGATTTGAAACGATGTCCAAACATCAACCTGTTCAAATTTAAATACAAACAAAAGACTTTTGAAATATACAGACAAGAAGAAATGTGTTGCCACTAGGGGGAGCAGTAGGATGGATTATGTGTATTGTTCCTCTATAATCTGGAAGAGTGTTGCTGCTTGGAACGGTTGTCATTCTATTGCTCAAATTCACAAATGGAGAATTAGGGTTGGCAGGTTATGGATCTGTTGAGAGGAATCCTCCCAACGGGCTCTAAACCTTGTCTTTTAATGCACCACTCAGCATAGGAACATATTCTACAAAATCAGCTGTTAGGGCAGCCATGTGGGGGTTTGTTGATTGGGAGTTACTGCCCTCTTCATCTGGCCCGCTCTACACTTTGGCTTTTTAATGCACCACACTATGCAGGGCTAGCAGCATACTTCACATATAACTCAATTAAATAAATATATAATAATAATGATTATGGAAATTACACCCAAATTAAAATTATACTGAGAATGGTAATGACAACTGGAAAGTATCAAGATCTCAGATTATAATATCTATTAATGTACCTTCATAACATAAAAGTAACTCTCGGTTATCAAGGGTAAAAATCTGGAAGAAATATATTAAGGATCACATTTTTTTTTTTTTGACTGCTTTGTTCTAGACATCGTACATGAAACGGGATTGTTGTTGTAGCTGTGCGTTGCTTCAATTAATTGTATAAACAGTTCATATATTATTATTTTTTTTGGTAAGTTTGTAAGTTGGTCTGTATGAATGTAGCTGCTTGAAATGTTCTTTTTTTATTTATTTTATTGCACTTGGGGGTGGGCAATCATAAGCTTTTGCTTCAGCCCACTCCTTTTGAGCACTATGTGTACTGCTCAAATAAACAATAAACAAATATGTTCCCCGGGGGCGATGTTTTTTTTCCGTAGGTGAGTTGGTACTTCACCCAATCACAAGTCATGAGAGTGAAATGTCATACATATATCAAGCAGCTTAACCCTGTCTCTGCCCTAGACACTAACCTTAAGGATAGTGGGCTGGTGCCTAATCTTAATCAATAGAAGTGGGGGAACATAGGTACCGGGGAACATAGGTACCGGGGAACATAGGTACCGGGGAACATAGGGCTGACCCTGCAATGTACACAGTGGCTACACATCACAAGAATAACTTGGCAAATACTCCAGATGTTCACATAATAATACAATGTTACGCTCAGAGAGGCTACATAGCTGACTATTGGCCCACTCTCACTCCGCTCTCCCTCCCTCTCTATGTTTTTCTTTAGTTTTAAAAATACTTCGAAGTTAATAAAGTAATACGTTCTCATATAAAGGCTACTCGTGTTAAACACCTCCTGTTTTGAATTCCCACGGTAACAATCTTAATATATCATCACTCGCGTTGGATTAAAAAGTTTCCTCCGACAGTCGTTCTGTTTAGATCCATCACTTCTTCCGCTCATATTTTATTCCACGTTCCTCCGTCGGCTTCCACGGGGGCTTCAGGCGTTTTGTCCAAATCAGAAAGAGCTTTTCCTCGGAGCGCGGTCTCCCATAGGCGCCCGCCCCGCACGCCGCCGCCCGATTAAATATTCAGCATTGTTTTGATTCGGCTTTAAAGAAATACTTACATTCGGCTGCCAGGCATTCGAGTGTTTGTCGCCGCTAAACTTCTCCAGTCGAACAAAAAAAATAAAATCATGAAAGAGACGAGAAGAACATTTGGGATTGAGCGGTAATTTTCCGCCCACATAAATAAAAGCCCATTACGATCCAGCGCGGCCGTTTGTAATGGAGGTCATCGCGGTGAATGGATTCTCAATTGGAATCGCCGCCGACCTCATTAAAGGTACAGCCGCACAGTCCGGACCAAGTCACACAGTTTCCGAAAAAAATGTACCGGGAAGCTGGAAGCGCTCGTTCTTTTGTGAATCAATTTGGTTCCGTTCTATTGTGGAGGAGACGTTTGTTTCTTTTGTCCAGTCATCTCCACTCAAATGTTTTTTTGTCTTTTTTGACAAACAGTAAAAAAAAATGGAGCGTGTTAATTTGAAGGCGGGACGCTGCGGGTGAACAGGGAATCCTTTAGAGTGTCAAAGGCTGACAGGAAATACATATACTAAAAAGGATTTGTATGCATAAAAAGTGAGCAAAATGTTGCATATTTTTAGACAAATATTAAATAAATAATGGATAGACTCAGGGTTAAATTTGATATAGTTATCAACATCTCAGACCCTGTGATGGTGAGTCGTCAGGTTAAACACAGTTAAGGGAAAAACTACTGAAAAAGGGCGTTCCACATTGTTAAGCAGACCAACATCTTCAAGCAAAATGGGAAAGAAAAAGGATCTCTGCTGATGAAAAGTGTGAAATAGTTGAAGGCTGGGTATGAAAAATCTTTGATATTTTATGAAAGATGAAGCGTAATCATCGTACTGTTAAACCAGTACTAAGTAACTCTTGCCCCTAGAGGCCATAAGCGCAACTGCAGGTGTTGTAGCAAGTTCCGATTTTTTAACTTATTAAATGTCTTGGAGAGTAAATACTGCGCTGACAGAAAAGCCGACCGGAGAGACGGATGTTGTTCATCCAGTTATACAATGGAAATAATTTTGTTCACTCAAACTTGGCTGTAAATACTGTTTAAAGTGGCGCTATCTAACTGCGTTAGCTTTGCCTGTTAGCTTCTTCTTCGTGATTCTATTATTGTGTATTGGTTGCTCCGACCCGGTGGCAGGAAAGTTGCAAGCATGGTTTTCTGGCCAGAGACACCAGGGGGCGATGAAAGACCCCCCGATCATCCCATTAACACTTGTATTACCCCCAGAGGGACGACGGAGGGGATGTATTAAGGTAAACACGTTACTTAGTGCTGCTTTAAGAGCTAAAATGCTATGAGACCGTCTTAATTAATATAACGGCCAATTATACTAAGAGACCTCCTTTCTCAGGCTCTTCACCACAGCCTGACGACACCTGCCGGACAGCACCTGCCGGACGGCACCTGCCTGCTCACACTCTTTCTGCTCTACGTTTTTCCAGTATCTATGAGAAAGTTCAAAGCATCTGTTTTTGACTACAGTCTCTGTGATGAAACATCTGCATTGACTTCTGCGTTAGGACGTCCAGCGCAGTGAACGTGTTTAACTCCACGGCGCTGTTTCAGTGTCACACTTTCCGCCTCTATGAAATGCAAATGCAAACTTACGACTCCAAATAAACTCTTATTACCGGAGTACAAGCCTGGATTGTTGTTTTTACGCTCTAAGATCTGTCTTAGCACAAACTCACTCTGTTTTCACACAGACTCTGAAATACCGTTTCCTACACTCTGTGGATAAAGGAAAGTCGATATTCTTCAAGGAACAAGGACCGGACGCAGACGGAAGTCTGTGGATTTATTAAAGATATTACAGAATAAACAAACACAGACCCGTCCCAGAGCAGCCTCTGGTTTTCAACACACGTCCTTTTATAAGGCGGTATATTGTCCAACACGCGTGACCATTACCCATCAATCATGAACACGTCCCATGTTGCAACATAGGATCCATTGTTTTTCTGTTCCACACCTGACATGTGATCTACACATGTGATCTAAACATGTGATCTACACGTGTGATCTACACGTGTGATCTACACGTGTGATCTAAACGTGTGATCTACACGTGTGATCTAAACGTGTGATCTACACGTGTGATCTACACATGTGATCTACACGTGTGATCTACACGTGTAGATCACACGTGTAGATCACATGTTTAGATCACACGTGTGATCTAAACATGTGATCTAAACATGTGATCTACACATGTGATCTAAACACGTGATCTAAGTATGTGATCTACACATGTGATCTAAAATCTACAAAAGCTCCTTTTTACAGTAACAGGAACCAAACTGTTTATTTATTTATCATTTCTTCGTCCCGGGACAGCAGCAGCGGCAAAGGTTTCAAAGCGATGTCTCCAAATTTGACATTTTCCCGGCTCCTCCTGCGGCTCCTTCTCTCTCTAAACATTTTCCTTTCGCCTCTGAAGGTTCAGTGCATTCGTTCTAAAGGCCTTGACAAAGTTTGAAAGAACGAAGCGACACTAAAACAGATCTTTCATTAGAGAAACTCCTTCATGCTTTTATCGTAGCATCCTCATCATTGCCTGTGCGTTTTAATATTGCTCTTCATAATTGCTCGTGGCCTTCACGCGCCCTTATCCGCGCCGCGAATTAGCTTCATCCTCTGCTTTCCATATATATTCGAATCGTCCCGTGTATCTCGGCGATGCATTTTCTCCCCCAGAAGACGAGGTTATTCGGGGACGTTTTAATTTAGGAAACAGCGGGGTCCATGAGGTTTGTGGGGTTTGGTAATCAGTTTCCTCTGGCGGGGCGGGGGGGGGGGGGGGACTGGAATGGACCCGCGAGAATGGCTTTTTCTAATTACCCGCGCTGATTGGGAGGAGAACTGAGGTCTAATCGCTTCTGTCAATCAACGCCGGGGAGTTTTTCACTGACAGTGAAGTTGGAGCTCCGGAAATGGGGCGGGAGAATCCGGGGGTCGCGCGGAGAAAAGGGACGAGGCTCAACGAATCCAGGGGCGGATGGTGATGTGAACACCAGGGGGCGCTGTTGCATTTTTCACCTCAAAAAGAAAGTGCATTTTATTGTACTATTGTATGGAGAGCCTGGCCTTAGCCATCTGTAAACTCAATGATCATTTCCCTAAGACCAGGCTGGGAGAATTTTAATTATCTTAAAAAACACAACTAGCGACGGATTTTATTCTGACACTGAAGTTTTCTAACAGAACATGAACAAAGGAAGGAGGAGGACGAGATTTGAGGCGGACAGTGGAGTAGAGGAGAAGCCACATGGAGGAGGGGCGGAGGAGGGTCGCAGCACGGCCGGGAAACGGGCGAGGCAGTGAGGGGAAGAAGGAAATCCTGGACAATAGATCGGTTCATTTGGTCGGGACAGTGCAAGTTATTGAACAAGCCGTGGGCTAATTTCCATCCGTCGTCCCCCATGCACACTCTCAAACATCCTGACCTATTGTACATGTTTTTAGTGGTAGGGGAAACCGGAGTACCCGGAGGAAACCTACGCAGACACGGGGAGAACATGCAAACTCCACACAGAAAAGCCCCGTCCAGGTGGGAATCGAACCCGGGGCTTTCTAGCTGTGAAGCACGAGCGCTAACCGCTGTGCCACCGTACCGCCGACGGCATCGCCCATTATGGTCATGTTTGAAAACAGTTAAGGGGGAAAACAATTTGGAGAAATATCTAAACTTTCTCTAATTATTCAAAAACTACTTTAAAGGGACTATACAGACTATACTTCATTTTACAAAAATGTAAAAGTATTTTCCCCTCCCTTCATTTTCCAGCCATGTCCTAATGAGCCCAGACCTGTTCACCACAACTGCCTCTAAAATCCTGCACTGTCAGAAAGGTGTCATGCAATATATAAAGTGCAGTTACACGTAAGACCTGAGGTGGCAGTATTGAGCATAAAAAACTTGAATCTAGTCCCTTTAACAAATGCAGAATTATTGATATCGTTTTCTACCCAAAGACACGGGGAGGAGCAAAGTGGTTCAACAGCCCATAATTACATAACTAACAGGGAATGCTAACATGATGCTCCGTGTTAGCATCGTGCTAATGCTTACGCTAGCTAGCGCTAGCTCCGACTGCTGTTTTTTCACTTCTACTGAACAATCTGCTGTGAAAAAATATCCATATGGGCCCGATTTAGCCTTGACTTAATGTATGTGATAAATAGGTTCATATTCAAACAGTAAACGGCTAAAAATCTTGGAAAATCGTGTTTCTCAAAAGATTCTGTTTTCCCCCTCGGTGAACGGGTGAATAAATATCGTAAAGTGTGAGTTAACATTAAAACCCAGATGTTTCGGGGGAAAAGCAGCACACAAAGTGGACCGCTGCGCGATGATGTGCTGCTTCCACCTTAAATAGTCTTCCTCACATTTATTTTCAGCCCATATGGAAATTCAACCGCCACCAAATTTAGCTGGGATTTGTTTACTCGCTTTGCTCTTCCAGTTCCGCGGTTCCTCGTCTCTTGGCAGTCAGAGGGAGCGCGGTAGACGGTGTCACAGCCTTCACCCCGGTGTTTGGGTAAAAAAAAAACACCCAGAGGAGGCCAAGCTGCCGGGAAGACGACAGAGGCAGAGGAGGTAAAGGGAAGTAGATTTAAATATTTAACGTTTACAAAAGTCTAAAGAACTCCAGTTTAACATGATTTAGATTTGTCCAACTAATGGGTTAAGGTGAGCTGACGGCTCCTGGCCTGTGTTTGTGTGTGGGGGAGGGAATAATGCTGCTGCTGCTGCTCCTCCCTCTCCTTTGTTTACAGGTGTTCTCCTGGCTCGCTCCTCCCTCTCAGCTGCTGGGTGTGGCTCCTCCCTCTGAGCTGCTGGGTGTGGCTCCTCCCTCTCAGCTGGGTGTGGCTCCTCCCTCTCAGCTGGGTGTGGCTCCTCCCTGGCCTATTTAGGAGGATTGTCCGCACCTGGCTGGGGTCAGCGCTCAGCTCGTCTCCCAGCCCTGCTCCAGCCACCCACTGCATATTTGCACATATTTATTCTGTTAATAAAAGTTGGCATTTAACTACCCTTTTTGGTACCTTCCTCATCTGTTCCTGTCACCTCATTGAGCCGGTCGTGACAGAGTGGGGGCTCGTCCTGTCGTAAGTAGCCCATGAGTGTGAATTTGTTGGTCCACTGTTTGTTGCGTTGCTGTTGTAATTTAGTATGGTTGTGCATACATGGTCCGGGTGTCTCCTGCCAGGTAAGGGGCACATTTCCATTAGGGGTTTGTGTCTGGTTGGGTTTTAGGCATGAAGTGCGGCAGGTTGGCTGTTTCGGCGGTCAGCTGGGGGTGCGGTCTGCAGGGTGGCGTTTGGTGGTCTGGTTTCAGAGAGCTGACGTCCTGCTTGGGCCATATGTTTAAGTCCCACCGCGAAGTGCAAGAAGAGACAGGTAAGATAAGTTAGTTCTGGGATTAGTAGTCAGAGGGGACAACCCGGGGGGCAACGTTTGCTTGTGTGTTTACTTGGTGCAACGTTTGGTCTGTATGTACTCGATTTTTGAGGAAGGTTTGTACAGCAGTATGAGGGCTTTTGTAATGTTAACATCGTTTTGAAAGGGTGTGCTTGGTAGGGGGCAAGGTGGTGCAGGCTGAGCCTTTGGTGGTGCCTTCAGTTGTCTGAGGCACAGACTGCGCTCACATTTTTGTGAATGAAGCGTTTTTTGCATTTGCAGTTTTAGATATACGGTTTCTGCTTTAGTGCGTGTTTGCTGGAGAAGCAGTACTAGTACCTGGTCGTTGGTAGTTTTGTTGTTTGGAGTTTTGGTATGGTTTTGGGTGACTGCAGCACACTTGACTTTTGTTTGGTGGAAGTGGGCTGGTTCCGCGGTCTGCATGTGCCCAATTTGAAATTTGAATTTAGATTTGAGGTCAGGTGGTGGTTCGTTCGGTGTAATTTTTGTACCCTGGTCTGAGTGGCAGGCATCCGTTCGTTCCGTGTAATTTTGGTATCCTGGACTGTCAGTTGTGTGAGTAGTGCCGTTGGTTTTTGGATATTGGTACTAGTTGGCTGGTATTGCACGTTTTGCACTGTAGTCCTGTCTGTCCCCTTCCCTATTAGTTCTCTTAAATAGCTTCTTGTCATTTGTATTTGTTGCTGGGAACTTGGTGGTTGGTGACCCTGGAATGGGAGTTGGCCTGTTCCAGTGGACTGCGTGTTGGTGCGTTTTTGTTTGTCCAAGTGTGGTTGGGGAATAAGTTAAGTTGGCTTTTAGGTCCCTTTTTTGTAGGGGGAGGGTGTGACGGCCCCTGGCCTGTGTTTGTGTGTGGGGGAGGGAATATTGCTCCTGCTGCTGCTCCTCCCTCTCCTTTGTTTACAGGTGTTCTCCTGGCTCGCTCCTCCCTCTCAGCTGCTGGGTGTGGCTCCTCCCTCTCAGCTGGGTGTGGCTCCTCCCTCTGAGCTGCTGGGTGTGGCTCCTCCCTCTGAGCTGCTGGGTGTGGCTCCTCCCTCTGAGCTGCTGGGTGTGGCTCCTCCCTCTCAGCTGGGTGTGGCTCCTCCCTGGCCTATTTAGGAGGATTGGCCGCACCTGGCTGGGGTCAGCACTCAGCTCGTCTCCCAGCCCTGCTCCAGCCACCCACTGCATATTTGCACATATTTATTCTGTTAATAAAAGTTGGCATTTAACTACCCTGTTTGGTACCTTCCTCATCTGTTCCTGTCACCTCATTGAGCCGGTCGTGACAACGGCCATCTTTTCTTTTCCTCCCCCTTCATGTTCCAGCCATGTCTGAATGTGTAGATGAGCCCAGACCTGTTCACCACAACTGCCTCTGAAGTCCTGCACTGTCAGAAAGCTTAATATAGAAACTGCATTTGTGCGTAAGACCTGAGGTGGCAGTAGTGAGTATGAAAATGACCAACAGGTTTATCCGACCCACACATTTAACTAAATATGATTTATCATTTAGCTCAGAGGACACTTTTTTACACTAAGACTTATCTTATGCACAAACAAATGTAGCAAATGTACCGACCTTTTGAGATTTTGCTTATTATATTACTTTCAAACGCAAACCGGAAACAACTTTGCTTTTCTGAGCAAAACTGTTTGGCCGTTTCTATTCTGCCAAAACTACAGCTGAAAGTGTTTGACCGAACTTATGCAGATAATAATAGTAATGCCCGCCCCAGCTGATCAGGGAGTCAGGGGTTATGATTAAGGTTGGGAACGGAAAATGTCTTTGCTTTCAAATAAGGCCCCATACAAGTTTGCGTCATGGAGGGCCCATTTTCATCATGGCCAAACCTCATCATTGTAGTCTAAAGTAAAGAACCTTTTTTCTGCAAATGCCATCCGTGGTTCTCAGGTGGTCTGGCTCCGGGAGCCAACATTATTGTCACTCCCTTTACACAGGGCTGGAACTGAAGTCTCTCCAGCGCCTGCAGGGAGTCCCGCCTGCTGACTGGCACAAGAAAATGGGAACACATTACTCCCATTCTTTCCTCTTTACATTGGCTCCCAGTTCCTTTTCGAATAAAATTTAAAATTCTGCTGATTGTTTTTAAATGCCTTAATTCGCTGGCACCTCAGTATACTGTCCTTCCTGAGCTCTGAGGTCTACTGTCCTTCCTGAGCTCTGAGGTCTACTGTCCTTCCAGAGCTCTGAGGTCTACTGTCCTTCCTGAGCTCTGAGGTCTACTGTCCTTCCAGAGCTCTGAGGTCTGCAGACCAGCTCCTTTTGTCTGTCCCTAACTCAAAGCGTGTGTCCAGAGGTGACCGAGCCTTCTCAGCGGCGCCCCCTACACTTTGGAACAGCCTCCCCCTACATGTACGCTCGGCTCAGTCTGTAGAGGAGTTTAAAACCAAATTAAAAACTCACCTTTTTGCTTTGGCCTTCGGTTCAATGTAGACCAGATACAGTTTGTGCTTAAGTTTTATTGTGTATATTGTACATATTGCTACTGTACTTGTACAGCACTTTGGTCAACTGAGGTTGTTTTTAAATGTGCTTTATAAATAAAATTGACATTGACATTACCTTAATGACAAGCCAAGACCCCCAAAAAACTAATTTATATACCCTATAAAATATTGTTTTTGAACGAGCAGTAGATTTGCCTTTAAGACTGAAATCATGATCAAAACAACCCAACAACATTAATTTTACAGACTCGACTCTCTTAGTGTTTCCGTGCAGTTTCAGATGGAAAATATTGAATAAAAGTTCCTATAGACTCGTGACCCACTTTTGAGCCCCTACCCACCAGTTGAGAATCACTGTTTTACATTATATGAAGTGGGATGTTCTGCCAGGACATTTTTAAAAATACTGATACTTTTTATTGCCTTTTTTTTAGTGTAGTTTAACAGGTATTTGATCTCCTTTTTGCATAATAATATTTCTCAAAAACAAATTGGGGGCCAGAGGTTCTGTGCTACAGGGCCGGTTTTGGCCCCTGGGCCTGACGTTGCCTGCCCCTGCTGTAAGATCTTAAATCACTTTGGGATTTGGATACATAATCGCTAACCCTAAATCCAACCCTTAAACCGAACCCTAACCCGGCAGATAAATGCAGAAACCCAGCAGGAAAGGGATATTTCAGGATTTTTGACATAGGGCCGTGTTGTTGTCTGGAGATATTTTTTTCTTAAATTCATGCAGTTCCTATATTTAAAGAGTCTAGTGGCGCCAGGCTAATGCTAGGCTAAAGCATTTCTATGGTATCAGTTAGCCTGCATTAAAAACAGTCTGACCCGCTCCTGAGGCAAATCACTTATAACACCAGACTAACCATATAAATGTCTGTAATAGAAATAGAATAATTTTAGAATAGAATATTTTTTGAAATATAACTGACCTTGCATCACATGAATTACTGCATTTTGAGGGACTATTTTCTCGCAGATCACTCCGCCGCTGCGTTAGCTTACAGCCACGAAGCTGATGTTGCTCAAATATAAGTTATTTTAATTGCAAAATGGTTAAAATTATTCTATCGACATAGATTTATATCGTTAGTCTGGCGTAATAGGTTTGCCTCAGGAGTGGGTCAGACTGTTTTTAACGCAGGCTAGCTGATACCATAGAAATGCTTTAGCCTTGCCCTAGCCTAGCACCACTAGACTCTTCAAATACAAGAACGGCATGAATTTAAGAAAAAAATATCTCCAGACATCAACAACACTCTGGATAACTAGGACATGAGGCCCTATGTGAAAAATCCTGAAATATCCCTTTAAGTGGAAGGAAAATGTGCACAAGCCGCCGGGATGAGCGCAGTCTGGAGAGGACTGTCAGGAAGAGGCCATTCAAAAGTGTGGAGGACCTTCACAAGGAGTGGACTGAGGCTGGAGTCAGAGCATCAAGAGCCTCCACACACAGACGGATCCTGGACATGGGCTTCAGATGTCGTATTCCTCCTGGTCTTCCATAACATCTTCCAGAGGATCCATGCCATGCAATATTACAATTTTCTGAGATTTAGAAGCTCACGGTGTTATATCTCCAGACATCAACAACACTCTGGATAACTAGGACATGAGGCCCTATGTGTATGGACTTTACAATGAGCTGCACATGATCTGCTGCTTATTTCATACACATTGTGTTCTTTCACGAGTCTGTACTGTGTGTGATTTGTTTGTGTTTGCTTCATTAAAGTGGAGATGGAGATGGAGGGAGAGATCTGTAACTGTCTGTTTTTGGGAGGAAGAACTCTCATTTGTCAGAGCGGCAGCGAGTTTCCAAACAAGCACCTGGAAAGTGTCGCCTGCTGCAGCTGATTGGCTCAAGGCGACAAAATAATGTCACGGTTTTGTTTTCCCCGAGGAATATATTCATGAGAGGCGGTATTTTTAGGAAGATACAGTAAACAGACAGTTGTTTATCGTGGGAGGCCATTATTGACAAAATGTGACGGAAAAGTTCTTCGAAAACTCCTCATTTGCTGAACAAAAGTATAAATATGAAAAGGAGGGACAAACATGTGAACTTCAGTGACTCCGTTTTGAAAGGGCCTGGTGGCACAGCGGTTAGAGCTTGTGCTTCACAGCTGGAAGGTCCCGGGTTAGATTCCCACCTGGATGTTGTCTTTCTGTGGAGTTTGCATGTTCTCCCCGTGTCTGAGTAGGTTACCCCTAACACTAAAAAAAACATGTACAATAGGTGAATCCTCCGGCCAGGTGTTTCTGACCATCAGCCTGGCTCCACATCTGGAGAGGGGTCCCCGAGGGCCGGCCCACGCTGGAGCTCACTGCTCCTACAGGTCGCCCCCGCGGCGTCCCACTTTACCTGAACATGGGACAGCGAGTCAAACATGTCACTCAAAGCACAGTGGGGGCGTCACAAGAGGAGCTACAGGAAACAAAAAAGGGACAAACGAGGAGGTATCAGGGCGAGACTCACAGCTAAGCCACACATGCCTTCTAGTGTTCTGGCAGAATGAAAACAGATTAACTGCTGAGATCTTCCAAGAAGACGGTGAAAGACTGTGGTGGAGCGGAGGGAGCTGCGCAGGAGGAGGTGGAGCTGACCAGTGCAGGACACCACGCTCTGAAACAGGGACAAACCCAGGAGGCGCTGCACCGTTTCAGAGGATAAGAGGAAACTGAAGGCAGCCAGGTTTCCTCCAGGTCAGGTCAGCCCACAATGGCAGCGCGGCTCAGTGGAAGCGGCTCAGGACTAACTAACGACCATATTAGTCCAGTGCTCCGGTCTCTGCACTGGCTTCCTGTCACTCAGAGAATAGAATTTAAAACAGCTCTGCTTGTGTACAAGTCTTTTCATGGTTTAGCACCAAAGTCCATCTCTGACATGTTAGAGCCGTATGAACCATCTCGGGCCCTGAGAACTTCAGGGAGGGGTCTCCTGGTGGTTCCCAGAGTCAGGACTAAACACGCTGAGGCTAACGCTAAAATCTGGAACAGTCTTCATGAGGATGTGAGACAGGCCTCAACTCTGACAATGTTCAAATCCAGGCTGAAAACAGCTCTTTTTACCCGAGCAGATGAAAACTGAAAGTTTTTTATCTGCACTCTTGCCTTTTACTGTAATTGATTAACTTTTATGTTGATGTTTTATTGATTGATTTGATCTGTTTTCTTGTAATTTTATTTAACTGTGAAGCACTTTGAATTGCCTTGTGTATGAATTGAATTGTATGAATGCCTTGCCCTTGCCTATCATCTTCAACACTTCAACATGTCGCTGTGATTTTGTATTGTAGTATATTTCTTATTTGAGATGTTCCGCCCACTCCTCCTGTGAGTCAGAAGGAGACAGACTCATGCCGGGGTCTCATCCACCCCCCACTGGGCTTTCCATCCACAGACATCCACTGACCGTTTCCTCCCCTGAACGTTCATAAACGCCACTTAAAAACATTCTCGCTCCACAACACCTGCGCCGTCCTCTGAAAATCAGGAAATCCGGTGACAGAAAGAGAAATCGAGGCGTCCTTTCGAAGGCGAGACGTAATTTGGAAGCCGCTCTGAAACGCATATAGTTTCTTTGTTGTGACTGGCGTATAAACAAATGAGACGGGAGCGAGAAAACAAACGGCGGTGATGAAATTCGGCTGCAATGACATGTAATTTGGCCCGGAGGAGACTTTTATCCACAGAGACGGCGGCGGCGACGGCGGCGGCGAGGGGAAGAAAAGGGACGGCGTCTTCTGAAAGAGGGAGAGTCGTTCTCGGACACAGATGTGAATTTATTTACTGTACGATTGAAGCGTCGCGGTCGGACTTTCTGGGCTCGAAAAGTGGCAGTAAAGTGGTTGGCGCTCTCATTTAGATGATCCAAAAACCTAAAAATGAAAACCTGGTCACCAAAACAGGGTTCATGAAGCAGCGATTCAAATGTAACGTTCTTTAACACCCAAACACAGAGCTTTGGACAAGTTTCGGACATTGGGATCAAGGTTGAAGGTCGTAGCAAAGCAAATGGATCCTGGAGCGTCTTGGAGACCAGTGTGATGGAAAGGGAAGAAGCTGTGAGAATTAAAAAATACGTGAGATAGTCGTCCGTCCAGGCCCTTTGTTGATGGAAAAACAGGCAGAGGGAAAAGTGATGTTCTCCAGGCATTTTATTGGTAAAAAGGTTGCTCATTACAGATGTCCAAAAAGAAGCCTACCGGTCAAGCATCCATCCATTTTCTTCCGCTTTATCCGGGGCCGGGTCGCGGGGGCAGCAGCCTCAGCAGAGATGCCCAGACTTCCCGATCCACGCACACCTCCTCCAGCTGTTCTGGGGGGACCCCGAGGCGACACCAGGCCAGCTCGGAGACATAGTCCCACCAGCGTGTCCTGGGGCTTCCACGAGGCCTCCTCCCAGTGGGACATGCCTGGAACACCTCCCGAGGGAGGCGACCAGGAGGCATCCGGAACAGATGCCCTAGCCACCTCAGCTGGCTCCTTTCGACGTGGAGGAGTAGCGGCTCGAGTCCGAGCTCCTCCCGGGTAACTGAGCTCCTCACCCGATCTCGGAGGGTGCGCCCTGCGAAGGAAACTCATTTCGGCCGCTTGTATTCGCGATCCTGTCCTTTCGGTCATTACCCAGATCTCATGACCATAGGTGAGGGTGGGAACGTAGATCTCATGACCATAGGTGAGGGTGGGAACGTAGATCGATCGGTAAATCGAGAGCTTTGCCTCAGACTCAGCTCCCTCTTCACCACAACGGTCAAGCATTTTCACAGAAGTCTCTAGAAAATTCCACACAGTCATTTTATCTACGTTTAGCCCCTCCTCCTACTCACAGCCCACATGCATTTCTTCACACAAAGGAATTCCTTAGCCTTGGGGGAACATATGGCAACCACGTGTTAAAACAGACAATAGCTCTTCCTTGACCATCTAAACAGGATGTCTCCATACCCCCCCTCACGCTCAGTGGCTTTTTGACCTTTACTGGCTCCAGTAAGTCTGAAGCGTCTGCGACAATATCACACAGTCAGTCGGGGGCTATCAAACCAGTATGTTTTTATCTACAAAGCCATGCTGACCACTCATACGGGCGCTGGGTCACTGCCAGGTCAAATACGAACAATATCAACTTGTTTTCCGCATAAAAACTTGCATAATGCTCCTTCAACAGCGCCGTCGGCACAGTCGCTCATGAACAGGCTTTCTGCGTTACACACGACTAAATTATTCATTTGGCAAAAACACACAAAGATGTCAGCGCTGCAGGTTTACGTCATCGTGCCAGCGGTTGATAAAGTGATGTAAATACAGGGGTTATTGCACATGTTTCTTTACAGCATTGTTGTACAGTCTGACAGCAGTGGGGATGAAGGACCTGCTCCTTCTTGCACTGAGGGTGCCTCAGTCTAACAAGGAACTGCTTCTTTCAACTAAGGAACATTTCTAAACTTAGGAATATGGTCGCACGTAATGATTTGGAGCTCATCATTCATGCGTTTGTGTCGTCACGTTTGGACTATTGTAATGGTTTGTTTTCATGTCTTAACAAGAAGGAGCTCTCTCGACTGCAACTAGTGCAAAACTCTGCAGCGAGAATTCTGACCCGCACCGACAGGAGGACCCACATATCTCCTATTTTAAAACAACTTCATTGGCTGCCAGTGTCCTATAGGATCAAGTTTAAAAGCGTTCAGAGCCTTGCGTGGTCAGGCTCCTTCTTCCCAGGTAGCAAAATTGGTCTGGGCCAGATATGGCCCACATCTGGCACTTACATCTGGCCAACATACGGAAATGAATGAGGGGCCCCCACTGGCCCGGACCAGTTTGCCAGAGGTGGGCCATGTATGGGCCAGAGCTTTTCCAGCACTGGGCCATTTGTGATAACCTGCACTGGCCCATAGCTGGCCCAGCTCAGGCAGGGCCGGCTCTGACTCGGCAAACCAGATGTGGGCCAGTGGGGGCCCCTCATTCATTTCCGTATGTAGCCCAGATGCAAGTGCCAGATGTGGGCCAGTGGAGGGCCGTCATTCATTGCGGTATGTGAGCCAGATCTACCATGTGCGCCGGATGTAGGCCCATCCATCCATCCATCCATTTTCTCCCACTTGTCCGTTGCCGGGTCGTGGGGGCAGCTGTTGGAGCTGCCCAAGTCACATAGCACCATGCCCCTATGGCTCCTCCTGCAGGTGGTGGGTCCACGGGAGGACGGCCTCATAGTTCCAAACGGTTCCAAACGGGCCTGGCGGTCTCTCATAGGGGGCCCATTCACACTCTCATTCATACACCAGTGTACGCAGACACTGGAGGCAAGGAGGGTGAAGTGTCTTGCCCAAGGACACAACGACAATGGGCACCTTCAGGAGGCGGGATTCGAACCCCCGACCTTCCGATCATGAGACGACCCGCTCTACCATCTGCGCCTCCGTCGCCCCCGGATGTAGGCCATACCTGCTAAATTAATGCTCACAAGTGAATACAAATATTTTAATTACACAATTAGAAATTCCACTTCTTAACATCTTTACAATAACTGCCCAATCAATGAAGCAGACCAGCTTTAAAAATAAATAAATAAATTCAGTGTCAACAATTAACAGTTTGAAATTCACAAATTGAGGAAATTGTTTAGGTCATGTTCACATAGAATTCAATTTCAGTTGGTACAATACTATAGAGGAACAGTTTAAAAAAATAAAATTGAAACCTTAACAAATGACGTACTGGAGTATTTGATAGTGATTTGATTGACAAACCTGCCATAGTATTCTTATGGCTGAACGTTCTTTCTACTGCCCAACATCACACTTTTTGGAATGTGGTCACTTTTGGATTGCTTTGAGAAAATAATTAGTCGTTAGTCATATGTTCTGACAGAGGAGCCATTGAAATTTTACAGTTTTTCTGTCATGTGGATTGGGCCAGGAATTAAGAGATATTAGCAATAAACTAAGACGAGAAATCTGCATTTTGACAGTTACCATACCAGCACAGGAATTTCAGATGCCCTTAATGTTAAGCTATACGTTTGTTAAGTGATGATGTCATCACTGTACTTCAGGGTCCAACAGAGCTTTAGACATATTCATTATAATGGGATTTAGCCTGCTGTAGAGCTGACTACAAGGCTCTTTCTTCTACTACTCTAAATTTTCATTAGTAATGCTTTTCTGGTATTATTTATCTTTTTTTCTCTTTCTCATACACAACAAAGGCTTATTTTAAATATAGAAATATCTTCATTTTACCTGGAGAAATGGTATATTGAGCTATATTGTTAGAATTAGGTGTAAAACAGGTTTTGGCCTTTTATCTGTTGTTTCAGCAGGAGAGTCAGATACATTTTTTGCTGTGTTTATCAGTGGAACTCTCCAGTTTGGACTCAGAACAAACGTATATGTTTGACGTCACAGCTATACTTCCGGTCTGCTAGGACCCAGAAGCAGAAGTTGTGACGTCACACTTAACAAACGTATAGGCTCTTTCAAATGTTGTCATGTGACCGCAATCTATTCAAACACAATTCTTCCAAACATTGGAAACAAAGATGGAATAATAAAAACGTTTTTTTTTAAAGTGCATTGCTGGCAATAACTAAAAACAAAATTAACTCAAAAACTGTACATTTCATAAAATAAATATACAACAGTTGAATTTTACTTTTGTATAAGCTTAACATTAAACTAATGAAGAACACAGTACTTAAATGTTGCTTCTTAAAAAACATAAAGTCTGCTTTACACAGCACGATGTTAAAATTGGAAGGTGGGGCTGGTTTACTCCTGGTTCAGTCTGCGTGCTCAGAAAAGTGGAAGTAGACCATCTTACTCAAAGCAGCAAGCGCAAATCGGGCCAAAACAATCCAATAATGGGCTTAATTGGGGAGTACTGACTTAGTCCTGGTTCAGTCTGAGCTTGGGGCTGGTTTTGTCCTGGTTCAGTCTGGGTTCGGGACTGGTTTAGTCCTGGTCTAGAGCAGTTGTACAATGTCGTATTTAATGTTCTTTTCTTTTCAATTGTTGGTTCCAACCACCATTCCGGTCAGGTGCATTATGGGGCCATTTTGAAAATCTCATGTCTATGTCCGTTGCACTTGAGGTGACCCGATTACAACGCACAGCCTCTGAAACAACATCAGAAGTTAAATTAAGAACAGTCTTCCAGAAAGGTATGAGTCAGGCATAAACAGACAATTTTCAAATAAAAACACATTTTAACTTGGAAGCAAAAAAAGTTGAAAAGCTATTTACTATAATATTGTCACCCTGCTCATCTTTTACATTTGAAGATGTTACAGAATTGTCTGCCAATTTACCCCACCCCCCTATGTTTTCCATTGTCATTCTTGTTTGTGTACAAGTTTGTCTTTTTATATCTGTTACTGTCAAAAAATAAAAAAGCTATTTACTAAAACTGCCACTACATAAACAAATTCTGCACCAATCAGACCAGAAAAGGTTTGTCATAGTGCAAGTTTTCTGTCTGGGCCAGTCTGTCCAATTGAAGTATAAGACATTCTTACCAGTAGTTTTGAAAGCTCAGGGTTGTCCCTCAACCGCACCTCCATTTCCTCTACTGTCTGCAGATCATTTATAGAGAATATTCGGTGTCAAATCGTCTTCCACTGCAGCTTGTAATCCTTGTATAGTTTTAGAATTATTTTGATCTGGTCCATCATAATTTCCTGATTCACCAAAATATTTTTCAAGAGAGCTGTGAAAAAAAGAAAAAAAGGTCATTACTTAAACCACAAAGACATTTTTATTACTCAAAATATGAACATAGTTAAAACACTCACTTAAATTAAGACTGGAAGACTGATTCTGCATTGAGGGCGATGATCGAGAGAGGCGCTGCATTGAGGGCGATGATCGAGAGAGGCGCTGCATTGAGGGCGATGATCGAGAGAGGCGCTGCATTGAGGGCGATGATCGAGAGAGGCGCTGCATTGAGGGCGATGGTCGAGAGAGGCGCTGCATTGAGGGCGATGGTCGAGAGAGGCGCTGCATTGAGGGCGATGGTCGAGAGAGGCGCTGCATTGAGGGCGATGGTCGAGAGAGGCGCTGCATTGAGGGCGATGGTCGAGAGTGATATCCTGGCAAAACACAGATTCATATTAGAGTACAAAATTACATTGGCACAGTAATATTAATCTGGAAAGTACCCCCCAGTTTGTTGAAATAATACTGTCCATTTAAATAGAAAGCATTTGTATACATTTTATGAATTAGCAGCCTACGTTTCTTGCCTTTCTGTAACTATGATCCTAAAAAGTGACCTGATAATTTGTGAGATGTGCTTGTAAAGTCATCTGTTAAGAAATAGGATTTTAGAAATGTATTAAGAAAGTTAGGGACAAGTTTGGACAACTATTAATTTAACGTACTTATTGCCCTGCTCATTGTAAGCCCAGTCCCCCTCCATACCTTGTTAGGTCTTTTAACTTTCCAATCACAGTCCTGCAAAAAAAAAAAAAAAAAAAAAGATCATTACAAGTGTGTTGTCTTCAAAAATAAGTTAAATTACTCCTGGTTGGGACACAACATAGAAATTCATAACATGTAGTTAACAGAATTGCTTACCACTTTCACACACTTGACCTCATCACAGCAGGGCGGAGGTAAACGGAGGCAGGCCCGCCAATTGTAGATTTAGCCTATAAAATCAATGCAAACACAAATCGACAGGATCAACGTGAGTTCTTAGCATATAATTAACAGTTAAATGTAGTAATAGATAAAGAAAGATAATTGGTTTGAGAGAATTCTTTTTAAATTTTGTGTGATTTGTTTTCCCAAAGCAATTTAAATATAATCTGTCAAGATTGGAGCAGAGTCTAGCGTTGAAAAGATGTAAGAGGCTCATGACATGCCTTCTGCTTGGCACAGGACTATATAAATCCCTAACCAACAAACAATAAAAATGCATCGGAGACAGGATTTTCATGCAAGTCCTACCCTGTGATTTTCACCGTTTTCCCGCTTATGTTTTTATCATATTTTGACATTTTAATACGCAAGTTAGTGTGTTTTTCACATGAATAACACTAATATCAGTAACTGCAGCATTATTGGGGTAATATTTCATTTTTATTTTTCAAATTAAATGTATTCCTAAAATAAGTCCCATTCAACTATTTACGGACGTTGCATGAGCTCCACCACCAGTTATGTTGACAATGAGACACGGTGTCATACCCGGTGGAGAAACGGTGTGCTTCTAATGTCACATAAGTTCTTTATATTAAATATCAGTCGTTTACTGTCCTTGAGCTTCAGCGCAGGCCGTCTCTTCAGTTATAAACAAGTATAATAAAAATAAAGTGTCCTTGATTTCTGACTCATAAATATCCCCCTGTACAGGCCTAAAAGATTAACGTTAAGGTAATACAGTATAGATATAAAATGAGCACCACAACTTGGGACCATTTGCCTCGTTTGATAGCACGCAACCATAAATTCCGTCTTTTCTCCTGAAAAGGGTGCGCACCTACCGGTATGTTGTAACATTTAAGTTCTGGGTTGTTGGTACTCCTACTTGTCCAATGAACAACGTAACTCGATGGCATTGTGCTGCTTTTATACGAATATATGCGTATCAATAGCATAGGTGCTAGCAGCTAGTGTAGCTTGTTCTCTGCACCAATAGCCTGCGCGCCGGCGGCAAAAAATGGCGGCTGGGCATTCTGGGTAATGGAGTCTTTTCGAAGTGAAATTGACTTTCGGTGAACGTTAAAAGGATATTTTTATCATTAAATTGAAAAATGAAATCGCAAAGCATTTTTCCTCAACTCACTACTTAGTTTTATACCATTTACCTTGCCTTTGTCGGACTTGACACATTAGAAAATGATTGAGCTTACACAGATAGTGGACGTAATGTTAGCTAACGCTAGCTATGCAGTTCTATGTCATTGAAGTAAATATTCTATGTGTACAACTCAAGGTAAAACTATATATCAAGTATCCAGGTATTTGCAAAAACGTACATACGTGTATCAACTGTAAATATGTATTACCGTTGGCGTCTTTATTTGGTCTAAAAATAACAAAAAATATGAAACACTTACGAATTGATTCTCGTCCACAGCTCCGGAGTACGTTATGGAGAGCCCCGAAGCCCGCGAAATCGGTTACGTTCACGTGAACTGGGGAACCTGTTTTCTCCAGCTGGAAGTCCGTTGTTGGTTGTTCCCAATGTATTACACAGTTCTATGTCGGACAGTGGGGATTTTTATTTCATCAGATAAAAACTCTTTCATCATCAATTATTATTTAACAGAGCTAACTATATTTCCCAATTAAGCAAGCATTCATGTGCATTTTATAACTGGGAAAAACGTTTCCCCCAGGTCCACATGAACGCGGCATCTGAACAAATTTTATTTCTGTTTAAATGAAATGGAACCACAAATTGAGTGGCAAATCCCTTGAGCACAAATATAAAAACAATAAATGTTAGCATAATCGATATTTATGGTGCTCCATACAGGATGAAAATGTACAAATCCATTCACAAAATATTACAACTTACAATAAGATTTAATATTAGGATTAGCCTAATAATACAATACGATTGTAAGATTAATAATAATGATAAGATTATTAATAAGATTAAGAATCATAAAAGCAGCTTGTTTGCATCTTTTTTTTTATTCCATTATTTTTTCTCCTGCCCCTGAGGAACAATTTTGCTGTAATTTGTAAAGGGGGGAATAGAGCAACCGCTGTAGGCATTTTGTCAAACTTTATTTTTCGAGTTCTATTTCTAGTACATTTTCTTTACATTTTGACACTTTATTTGCAGTACTGAAGAGTCAAAATTCACGTGAACTGTTTTATCATATGGGTGACATACCTACTTCCACAACTGGCCCACATCAGGCATAGACAGATCTGGCCCAGAGCAACCGACGCCTCAACTGGCCCACATGTGGCATGCCTCATATGAGCCGTGCCATCATTGCCAGACCTGGCCCACGCCTGGTTGACATGCCATTTGCCATGCCAGATGTATGCCAGATGTGCCAGCTTGATGCCAGATCTGGCCCATGTCAGTCTGCTACCTGGGTTACTTCAGTTTTCTGATCCAGCCTTACACCCCTGCTCGGGCTCTGAGGTCTGTGGATCAAAATCTGCTAAAGGTTCCACTTGTTTTCGTACTAGAGGTGACCGATCCTTCCAGGCTGTTGCTCCCAGGCTTTGGAACGATTTTCCGCCCTCTTTGCTCTACTGACTCTGTTGATACTTTTAAAACCAACCTTAAGACTCATTTATTTGTTCAAGCCTGAGCTACTTTTGGGCTGCTATGATTTCTGTGTTGTTTTGACCCTTTTTTATATTGTATTTAATTCTAGATGTTTTACTGTGTTGTGAAGCACTTTGTGGCCTTTGTCTGTGAAAGGCGCTATACAAATAAAGATAACTTACTTACAGTCACGGGGGGGACCGGCAAACACAGAAAGGTCCCGTCCAGGTGGGAATCCAACTCGGACCTTCTAGCTGAGAAGCTAAAGCGCTAACCGCTGCGCCATCTCACCGGCTGGAGGCAAGATGGCGTCCTGTCGGAAACCAAGGAGATCTGAAAGAGACGGTGACGTCAAAGAGAAGTCACCGCAACTTCCGGACGATTTCGCTGCCATGTGGTCTGGAGACGTGTCCGAGATGTTGCGGTGACGTGATTTGGTGAGTGCACAAGCAATCCGAGTTACGGAGGTTTCTTTTTTACTTCGTCACCGTCATGTTGTCGTCCTGAGTAAAAGCTAAAAGCTACGCAGAAAATGCTCAGAATTGGTCCCCGGGTTTTCCCAGGTTTGCTACAAACAGAGGAATGAAGGAACATTTTGATATGTGAAAGTAAATCGGGCACAAAATCAACCTCTGAGCAAAACATTCTGCTTTGGGACATCATTTTAGCATTTTGTTTTAACAAACTTATGGAGTGAAACTGTTGAGGAATTTCACTGTTTTCAAGTCAGGGGTTCAAATCCCGCCTCCTGAAGATGTACACTGTTGTGTCCTTGGGCAAGACACTTCACCCCCCTCGCCTCCAGTGTCTGCGTACACTGGTGTGTCAATGGGTGACCGGTTCCTTACTATAAAGCGCTTTGAGAGCCTCATGTAGGTGGAAAGTTGAGACCAACTACCACGCAATGCCTGTTAGAATCAAATGTAATGCTTCATAATGATAATTTATGGCTTCATTTAATTACTTGCTTTTAAATCTGAATGGATAAGTTTCTCAGTGCACAGCTACAGATTATCCTGATTTCGTTCCTATACATTTTCATCTTTCGGATCATGCGGAACCATTTCTCGCCTCCGTGTGTTTGCAAATGAATAAAAATGCTGTTTACTCTCCAGATCCCGCTCAAGCTGCCACATTATTTCTCTGTTGACCCGAAATCTACTCGGGCAGAAAAACAAGACCCGACATTAACCGTTTGTGCGCGCGACGAATCGCTACGGGGCTACGGGATATTAATGTGCGTGTCATGTTGAGCAAGATCGGGCAAATAAACAGAGGAATCGTGTTCGATGCATCAAAGCCAGCGCATAATGAGGCTTTGTATCTGCAGGACAAGGAGAGAGAGAGAGAGAAGGCTGGATTCTCCATTTCAGAGCCAACATTCAAATCATCTTTCAGCGTAAAGAACCTGTTCCTCTCAAGGCGAGATGTGGCAGGTGAGAACATCCATTTGTCACGCAGTGGTCAAGGTTTCTCTCTCTGCATCTTAGTTCTATTGTCAGAGTAAAGAAGATGTAATTTACCCTTTATGTTAAGACGCAGCGCACCGGCTGGTTTCCCACGCGTTTGCTGCGGTCCTTGTTATCGGACCTCAAAGTCGGGTTTCAGTGCAAGTCAGTAAGCGTCAAACCTGGTCAAAAGCAGACAAAATATGGCCCTGATTTAGGATTTTACAAACGATTTATAATCTGCTAAATAATGTTACAAATCATTTAGAGAGCGCAGTAAACGCTTGATGTCTTTAGCTTGCAGTGGACGTTAGCAACATTAGCATCATAGCATGCAGAATAGATCGCTATATGGAGAAGGGAGGAGTTTGGAGGAGTTTAGAGGCGCTAGCTCTCCCCGCGTGAGTAACATTAGCATCTCAATAAAGCTAATAACAAAACGTGTTCACCTCACTCATACAGATACATATTTTGTCAGGTCAGGTCCTAGAAAGACAAAGACAGAAGGCTGACAGTGGACACTGAACTCCAGCTCAGTGTTGATCTGCCTCTGAAGGTCAGGCTTTGCTGACCTGTCATTATCTTCACAGAGGAAGGTCTTTTTTACTCTTTATTCAGTGCAGACTTTCCACATCAGTATCTTCCTAAATATAAATAGACCTACCAAGTGCAGAACATTTGAGACAGTTTGGGAAAGTTTTTGACCTATATTATTCTTAACTGAGGGATAGTGGGATATTATTCTATTATTCAAACAATCTGCCCCAGGTCTGATATTAAACCCGTGCTGAAACTGGGGCTTTTATTGATGATATTTGATGTGTTTTTTTATTAATCAGTGCAAAGATCATTTTTGTTAAACATAAACAATTCAGAACAGTTCAGTGCGAAGAGTTAAGTTATTAATACTTTACTCTTGTACTTGTAATTGAGTACAATTCCAGCCATGTAACTGTACTTTTACTTGAGTACACATTTTCTGTCCTCTTTCCACCACTGGACATTAACCACTAAGTAACTACTTAAAGCAAAACGAATACAGCTTCATCACAAGGTTATGTCGTATTTCCCTGTAGAAGGGTTTGATGTGACGGCTGTAACACTGCGTATGAGCTAAAGGGCTGAAATGTCCAGGTTTTTTGTCAGACATCGGTGGCAACCCTACTCCAGAGTGATAGACAGCAGCTGGCAGTGGAGGACAACTGGAGAGTAAAGAACATAAGAAATGTAAAAATGTTCTATTCGGGCGTTTTTATTTACTGCTAACACCGTGTGCGTCGAGGCTTGTGAGCATCGTCCGACTTCCAGTTTAAATGACCCACTGGGGGGATGGAAATTCCGACTTCCAAGTGCAAATGGAACGCACCATTATTCATTCACAAATACTGACATGTTTGGTATCCACGTGTAGCATGAAAGGCTGTGCCCGAGACGCTGTAATCCAAATATGGTCATTTCCTTTGTGGGAGACAGCGGCGGCTAAAGACGAGAGAAATATACAAATGGCTCGTTTCCACCAGCCCTACCCCACTCTACTCACCTTGGTTTGGTCCTACTCTACTTGGCCTGGTTGTGTTTCCATTATTCTGTAGAATCTGATACTGTATAGACATGGCTTTGCTTTTGGTTGTACCCATGGGAACAGTACCTGCCAAACAGGTACTAAAAAAAGTACCAGTTAACTGGAAAGTGGGCAGGTGGAAACACGCAGGTAGGGTAGAGTAGAGTAGGTGGAAAGTGACGTTTTTCCAAATGAAACTTCATTCATCTCTTCATCTCAAGCCGTACCTCCATAGCCACATTCAACCAATCATCACACAGGTTTCTCCTCTTAAGCCCCTCGTTCACTGCCTCGGCCATTTCCCAGCTGTGCTGCGCCCCTCCTCCGCCCCTCCTGGCTTCCACTGGACACCTCAGACCTCGTTCCCTACAGCCACCAGTGTCCAGACTCTCCTACATTCATTCATCACGCTTTGTTTCTTTTCGGGTTCAGTGAGGTTTTACTTTACACGTTTGCAATAACGTCTCCACTTTAGTCGCACCTACAGACTCAAAACTTTACTTTGACTTAAGAATATTATTTTTGAAAGGCTTTTCTGAGGGATTCTTCAATATTTAAGTCCTAGTCTAATTTGTTCAGCTTTGAAAGGCAAAAAACAAGGTGAAATTTGAATGTTGATCATTATAGCTTATTCAAACACTAAACAAGATCGCTCAGAATAAAACTATTGTAACCCATAGATCAACAACAATGGAAAAACTTAAACCTGGCTCAATGGGCTCTATGCAAATGACACGTGGCTTCCAAGTGGATCCTAAGTCGGTGCTTCCGTTTCCTGTCTCCGTTATTTCCCTGTGAGGTCTCGTCTAAAACAATGTATAGTTCAAGGAAACATCACTGACAGTGAGATCCTGATCCGAAGTGACTCGCTACGTGTTAAAAACATTATGTTGGATGTAAGTTCTTGACTGCAGGAAACGTCTGTGTTTTTTGAGGCAGGACTTTTTATCTCAGCGCTAACGGCTAGCATCAAAAAACACCACCACACAAATGAAACGTCTAAAAAGTATTTATACTAAAGACAGGCAGATTATATTTTGAACAGCTCGTTTAAAATCGTGTAGCTATTTTCATGTTTAATTCGTGTTAGCCGTTAGCCGTTAGCTTCAAGACAAAAAACACTTACTGTGATGAGCACGGAAGTTTCCTCCAGTGAATGTTTTTAACCTGATGCTGTGACTCCACCAGTAACTCACTGTCTGCCATGTGATCTTCAGATATTTATTTTTTTAGACAAGACCTCACAGGGAAATAACAGAGACAGGAAACGCTAACGACTACTTAGAATCCACTCGGAGGTCACGTGACGCTCGCGTGCATACAGCCCAATCATTATTTAGATTCTGTTGCTGAAAATATATTTGTCTCATTTTGATATCGGTTATTTACAGAAAAAGATCTATCGGTATTCCCCTATTCACCAGCTGTAAGATTAAAAGTGTTGAACGTCATTAAAAAGTTGAATTGGAAAAAACTGACATTGCTCAACCTTTTGTTTTACATAAATAATCCTTGAAACCACGCGAAGGTTTTTGATTTGGCTGATTTTTTTTTTTTTAAATTGTCTGCCAGTTTTTTCAGTGACGAGTCTGCTTTTGTGACTCATATGTTTGAATAGAAATCCTTTTTTCAGTTGCCGCCGGCAGCCGCAGATATACATAGAGCTTACTCTCAACTGGAGTTGGAGTAACCTTTCCATCCCCGTGTTCCAGCTGCATTTATAAACGGAGACTTTATAAATGATTCACATCTCTCTGGAATAATATCCAACGTTTTATATTCATGAAAACATCGGCGTCCGCGGCTCTCCAACTCCTTCCTCAAACTGTTTGTATCATTTCTACATTTCTCCCGGTGTGATTGCTTCTGTTCCAGCGGGCTCCTGTTGATTCTTCCTTTTTTTTTGTAGATACGGGAGTTTTTGTTGGTGATAGATGACTTTGTTATGTTCATTCAAAACATCATTCGAACAATTTCAGTCTCGTCAGAAAAATGAAATTTTGTATTTTGGGGGGAAGGTTTCGGCAAGAAAAGCTCCGTTCAGATTCACCCCTGTACTCGGCTTTCAAAGGTAATCGGTAACAATTTAACACAAATGTTGATTCCTATGTCACTCATTGATGCAGAGATTATTTTAAAGGGGGGTATTATGTGAAATCGACTTTTTCAAGCTTTATATCGTGTTATTTTGTCCTTCCCTCATTAAACACGTGCCTGGAGTGTTGCCTCGGCTCAGTCACATATTTTTGAGTAATCAGTAAAAACTTAGACGGCGGCCATTTTAGGTGTAGCTATGCCTCAGTCCTCCTAGGAACGCCCCCACCTCCTGGAGACGCCTCTGGACCTTTCGTCACCAGCCGAGCCCCCAACCACTGCTCCTCAGCTCAGCAGAGCCCCCTCCCCGCACAGTGTTGTTGTTTAAATGCCACAGTAGTGTGCTGAAGGGGGCGTGTCGGAAAGCTTCTTAAAGAGACAGAGGCCTATTTCAAGACGTTCAGTACAGCCATTTTGAGAGAGCAATTTTATTCAAGGCAGTTATTTTAATTTACTGCATATACAGATCAACAGAAGGTTACGTCATCATTGTAGTGCTATAGACTGGGGCTATGTGAGTGAAAAAAGCATAATACCCCCTCTTTAATTGGAAATGTAGGGAATATTTTGAGCTTTGAACATTTTCAAGGTCGTGGGTCATTTTAACGGATTGAAAATTAAGTTCGATTCTCACGACCCGTCATGGAAAAAAACACAAATTAAAAAGTAATAATTTCCTATGATTTTAATCAATCTCGTGGTTAAAAATGCCCAAATGTTTATCAGTTGTCGATATCGCGTAAAGAGGGCGGAGCCTCCGGCGTCCCGCACACACTTGAGCTCGGCGCATTCACTCAGCGCTCTGTCCCAGTCAGGGCTTTTTTTGCCCTTAAAAGTAAAATACATTTGTAAATGTTTTTTTTTTTGGAGCGTGTTGGTTTTCTATCACCTGGATAAAGAATCAAGAATGACCTGTTCATTTGACATAAAACCACGTTTTAAAAGGCCCGAAGTGACGCTCGCCTCCAATGCACTGCCCCTGACGTCCTGAGGGGGGCGCTGTGTCAGCGCTACACATTTCTACAGAACATGTGGACTACAAGTGAAAACCAGCCTGTTTTATTATTCTGCACGGTTCAGGAGAGGCACTTTAAACGTAAAGGAGTAAGTAAAATAATTTTCTGGATGAAATGCTGAAAATGTCGCCGCTCTCACACACCGCCCATCGGGACGGGCGCGGTACGAATCCCGGCCACGTTCACTATATTATCTTTTAATTTTTGTAAACTCCACACGGAAAGGCCCCGTCCAGGTGGGAATCGAACCCGGGACCTCCTAGCAGGTTTGTAATCTGCAGTTTGTAATCTGCAGAATATTCTTTTCTTTTTTGTGGCATTTGTGTTCAGAGTAGCAGATGCTAGTACACAAGTTTAGAGCGCCCTCTAGCGGTGGTCAGTGTCAAAATAACAAACATCCATCCATCCGTCTTCTTCTACTTGTCCGTTGCCGGGTCGTGGGGGCAGCTGTTGGAGCTGCACCAGCCCCTATGGCGCCCCCTGCAGGTGGTGGGTCCACAGAAGGACGGCCTTATGGTTCTAACCGGGCCTGTTGGTCTCTCATAAGGGGCTTCTGAACCGCTCTTTGTCTGACCCGTCACCTAAGACCTGTTTGCCCTGGGAGACCCTACCAGGGGCACGAAGCCCCCGACAACAGAGCTCCAGGATCATTCAGGCTCAAACCCTCCCCCACGTTAAGGTGGCGGCTCCAGGAGGGGATAATAACCAACATGTGAAATTATATATTTCGATATATAAGTCGCACCCCAGCCATATGATGACAAGAAGTGCGACGTATAGTCCGGAAATCAGTCAGTGCAATTTCAATTTCCTCATATTCATGTCAGTAATCCGAAAGCAAAAGGCTCAGATCGCTCAATTAATTTCTTCTTCTTAGCACCTGCAGCGTCTGACTTTCATAAATAAATAACACGGTGCAGAAGTCGGAGCCAGGATCAGGTGAACGAGCGCTCTAACCACTGAGCCATTGTCTAATCGAAGTGTATCGTTTTCTCTGGAGGACATGACCAACCTTAAAAACTGCCGATTGCTGCCGTGACAAAACCTTTCCATTAGCAGTGACTTCTGAAGCTTTGGTCGATTCGAACGCGTTGAATAAAAGACGTGTTTTTCCGCGGTAAAATAACACCGAGTAATGAAAAGCTGTGGGAGCGCTGAGGCCAGAGCGCCGCTGCAGAGGCGTCGCTTTTTAACAACTGAGCATTTTCAGGAGCAGCGGAAAAACATGTGAGAGACATTTAATTCCACATTCAACACGTGTAGCACGAAAGGCTGTGACCGGGATGACCGGGATGACGCTGTAATCCAAATATGGTCATTTCCTTTGTAAAGTTTCCAGGCTTGTACTTATTAACAATATTTTGAAGGTTTATATAAATATATATATTAGGGCCGGGACTTTTTTCGATTAATTGCGATTAAATAATTACATGAGGTTTAGTGCGATTAAAAATATTAATCGAAATTAATCACACTTTGCTTTCCACACTTCAGTTTCCTTTTTTCCTGCAGACGCACAATTAATGGCAATATTACACTGGTCTGTTGGACTTGGTTGAACAAAAATAAACAATATTTTGCTGCTTAAGCTCATGTATTCAGTCATTATTCAATGGTATACTAAAAATCCTTATGAAAAAACGTACTTGTCACTGTTCTCAGGTCAAATATTTATATGCGATTAATTTCGATTAATTAATTACAAAGCCTCTAATTAATTAGATTAATTTTTTTAATCGACTCCCGGCCCTAATATATATATAATATATATATAATATATATACAAGCCGGGTTGATGCCCAGTGAAAGTTGAGCGATCCTCAGACTGAGGCCCTCGTCTTCTACTTAACTTTTTGGTTCCAAAAGCCTCAGGATCTTTTGGGAAATTGTAGATTTCATTGTTTCCTGCATTCACCTGCGGCGTCTAAGTTATTACCAGTTACTTTCTGTTGTTGTTTCAAAGTTGTGTTTTCTATGAACAGTTTCATATCGGTGTCTCACAACATTCCCAAACTCTCCTCAGTGGGTTTCATATTCTCCAAATCAATTAGTGTTTGCCGTGGCCCGGGCCGCCTTATGGCAACGCTTTTGTTGCAGCGCTCTTTGTTCCAGCAGAAATCCACAGATGGCAAAGCGCTACAATGCAACGTCGTGTTTTTGGCTTCGGCGTCGAAAAATCTGTTTTCAAATGAACAAACCCAGCGCCGCCCCACGCCAGCGTCTCCTCTCCAACTGAAATAATTACATATGCGCGTAACGCTGAGTGCGGCGTGATTGCGCCGGATGGAAATAATGGCTCTTTCACTTGAGGACTCATTCTGTGTGTTTGTTTTCAAAATGCACTGATTTGTTTGAGCGAAAGGGTCATTTCAAGGCATGTTTCCGGAGAGCACTGACATGCGCTGCTGGAAACACAGCGAACAATGGACGCAGATTGAATATTGTTACGTCTTAGCCCATAAGTGCAGAGGGAACAACGAGGGAACAAGACAAATCAGCAACAGAGATGAAGAGGATTTTGATACGAATATATATCTGACCTTCCAGTGACCCAGTGGCCACGTGGGTGGTTAACTCAGCGGATTTACCTTCCATCCTGGTGGCTCCTATGAAGCTTCAGGATCAATTTTATTATGGAATGTATGCGTAACCATGGATACGGGCCAACCAGCAGTGAAAACCGAAAAGTAAAAGGCGCCGGAATCACGAGACGGCGATTGAAAGACCAGACCCGGGTGGAAGAACACCTTTAATCTGGATGCTTCGTCTCTGCAGTCCAGAGAAGTCAAGAGTGAATATAATAATATGCAAATACAATAAGGAGAGGCGGACGTAGGGGCGACGGTGGCGCAGATGGTAGAGCGGGTCGGCTCATGATCGGAAGGTCGGGGGTTCGAATCCCGCCTCCTGAAGGTGCACATTGTCGTTGTGTCCTTGGGCAAGACACTTCACCCTCCTTGCCTCCAGTGTCTGCGTACACTGGTGTATGAATGAGAGTGTGAATGGGCCCCCTATGAGAGACCAACAGGCCCGTTTGGAACCGTTTGGAACCATGAGGCCGTCCTCCCGTGGACCCACCACCTGCAGGAGGAGCCATAGGGGCATGGTGCTATGTGACTTGGGCAGCTCCAACAGCTGCCCCCACGACCCGGCAACGGACAAGTGGGAGAAAATGGATGGATGGATGGATGGAGAGGCGGACGTCACTGATGCAAATACAAGGAGGACATTGTTGTCTGGCATTAGGCCGTGGAGACGTCTGAGAGCTCAGGCGATACAACAATAACAACATATCTATGTGAAGGCCAACATGGCAGTCGTCCATCTGGCTGGACAGGGACGACTCTCCGACACGTCGCCTGGGAGGAAAACGAAACTAGGTAGTTGGATATTATATTATGTTATGCAAAAGTTGCCAATTATTACAGGCGCTATTCCTCCCCTAGAAGCTGGAGGAACTGAACCTGGATTAGTCCCTCTGACCTCGACAAACCCTGACATCAGTGGTACAACAAAGCGCGTTATCAATGGGTTTAGCTAAACTCGGAAAAAATGTATTTCTGCGATAAAGACCAAACTAATGAGACAGTGGACTCATTATGGATAAACACGAGTCAGATATATTTAACATGGATTTTACATGAATGGCTTGGATTATTTGAGAGGAAGCTATCGGTCATTTAACAGCATTTTTTAACCATAACCGCTTATATTTAAGTCATTTATTCATATATACGCAACACACGATTGAAACAGCGGATTTCATTCCGTCGTGTTGTTTAGTTCAAAGACCTGTCGCTGTCAGGCGTTCTTCTCCGACTCTCGCAATGCATTGTGGGCTATATTGACCCGTTTAGTGACCGCCGCTGCTCACTCTCTGTATATTCGGACACCCCTACAAAATGGCGTGACCCCTATATAGTCACTATATAGGGAATAGTGCGGACATTCGGACACAGCAGGTCCTCGGAGAGATGGACGCCAAGATATTTAAATGGCGCGTTCCACTTATGTCGGAAGTTGGAAAATCCGACCAGGATAAAACGTCATCTCCGAGTTGTCGCGTTCCAGTTGTCCAGGTCGGAAACATCGGAGGTCGACACGTCCGTAAAAGTTACAACTTTGTTTCTCATGTTCGAGCATCATAACCAGTTTACAGAGAAACTTCATTGTAATATTTATGATAATTGTTGTAAATACAGTGATAATTTAGCACTAGTAGTTTATTTCTTCTTCTTTTTTTTTTCTTTTTTTACCATTAATAAGACGCTAGCAAGAGAGCAGTGAAGCTTATCCGTTTCGCGTTGACATCTAACAAGTTTATTTGGGAAACATCTGCCAAATAACGTGGTTTAACGAAGGTTTACATGCGTTACATGTCACGTCGGGCGCAGCTCCTTCTCTGAGCTGATTCTGTCCCGAGTTTCCGAGTCGGAATTACGGAGTTGGTGTGCGTTCCAGTTGTAATTTCCAACTCGGAGCTCGGAAATTCCGACTTCCGAGATCAAGTGGAACGCACCAAAAGCTCAGAGCCTGAAAAGTGCGGAGTGAAATGTATGTGACTTGGTAAATTATGTTCGGGAAATGTTGAAATGTTTTGTCATTAAGCTTTTCTTTTTCTTTAATAAGACCATTTATTACTAAGACGATTTCTCCTGCTTCTGCTGAAGAGACTCAGTGCGATTTCTCAAATGCTCTGCACGTGTGCGTTTTACGGACGCATAAAAGCTCCTCTAATGACGTGTATTGTTCACACGGCACACTGGGAACAAAAGCCATATTTTATCCGCCGTTTGCCCCATTCATGAATCGAATGCCGCGCTTCATAAACCTCGCTCATTTCAACACTGACGCCGTTCTGAAGCTGTGGGGGTTTACATTAGTGCATTAGTGCATGTCAAAGCTTCCGATTTATTAGCGTGTGGTTTTCTTCTCTGTGTGACGTATGTAAATGTGTCGTATGTTCACAGTCACAACACGTCCGTCTCCTGTGGGCCCGGGAATGAAAAAGGTGGAGAATCAGATCTGGGCTTATCAGCTGTACCTACAATAGGCTCTATGCAAATGACACGTGGCTTCCAAGTGGATCCTAAGTCGGTGCTTCCGTATCCTGTCGCTGTATCGGACTATTGTGGTGAAGAGTCTGAGGCAAAGCTCTCGATTTACCGATCGATCTTCGTTCCCACCCTCACCTATGGTCATGAGATCTGGGTAATGACCGAAAGGACAAGATCGCCAATACAAGCGGCCGAAATGAGTTTCCTTCGCAGGGTGGCTGGGCGCACCCTCCGAGATCGGGTGAGGAACTCAGTTACCCGGGAGGAGCTCGGAGTCGAGTCGCTGCTCCTTCACGTCACCTCGGGAGGTGCTCCAGGCATGTCCTATTGGGAGGAGGCCCAGACCCAGGAGGGACTATGTCTCTGTGGCCTGGGGTCTGGGCATCTCTGCTCAGACTTCTGCCTCCACGACCCGGCCCTGGAGGGATGGACACAAACAAGGAATGAGTCTATTCCAATTCCAAAAGCCCTTCTTCGAACACTGTGATAGATATCTCAGTGTATAACTATCAAATCAGATTCTTATGCTGCAGTTAATATCTGTCTGTAAAGAAGCATTGACCTTTAGTTCCATTTATTTCTGTAAATTCTCATAGAAATTACTGGAATTTTGCAACCCTTAATCAAACACACTTTTGGCGCCTTTATGCACAGTGGGAAAGCCCCTTAAAGACGTATTCTCCCTTGTCTGTTTTTGAAGAACACACAATAGCTCTGAGATCAGAACTAATCCTGACACAGAAGTCTTCACCCCCAGCCTCATACTGTATTGTCCCCATGTTTCCCGCGACTGTCCATCAGGCGCTCGAGTCCAACCTTCAAACATTTATCACAAATCAAAGCCCACGTCCTCATACCACACACCTCCCGAGTAAGTGGACCGAATTAGACAGTGAATGGCCAAACTGCGAAATATTATTTCAACATGTTTGACACATCTCCACCGCCAACATCTCGGTGCACGCGGGAGTGTGAATATTTATGGACAAGGCGAGAGATCAGAGCTGCCAAGAAACACAGGCTCTGCTACTGTTCCCGCGGATGAATCGATGCAGCACCACAGCACTCATTCAAACGGCGTCCGTGTGGAGAGGATCTTACTCGCTCCTTCTCATTTTACTGTTTAATTTAGTTTGTGTCATCATTCTGGACTTGCCAGGCTAGAGGGCGCAGTTACAGCTTTCTTCAGCAGGGGGCAGTATGTCAATGTTGCAGGGAAAACCATAGAGTTCCAAATGATGTGATGTTAATGTCCATTCTGCACCATTGATGTAAATATCTACAGTTAGAAACACGTCAGACCGGGGGGGCGTGGCCAAGCAGAGGTTGTTATGGGAATGTAGCATGAAGCTAACGTCGGCATTACGCTCGGAAATATCATGGTCAGGGATACAGTCTCTTAGCCTGTTCAATGTATTTTCCCTATAGCCGTTAGCATTAGCCATTCAATAGATCTTTATATGGCACATTTAAAACTACTGTGAACCAAAGTGCTTTCCAGAGATGCAAAATCCAACAGCATTGGGTTTTTTTTACAATTCAAGTGTATATAAAACAATATATTATTGTACTGTGGTTTGGGGTAGTACTTACAAAAACACAGTTAAACCAATAATATTGTTGCAAAAAAGAGCTATCCGAGTAATTCATAAAGTTGGGTTTTTGGACCACACAAACTCATTATTTTTAAAATCAAAGATCATGAAGTTTTGTGACATTGTTGAGTTCCAAACTGTTCAAATGTTATTCAAAGCAAGGTATAAATTGTTACCAAACCAAATACAAAGAAGGTTCCAAGAACGTACTGGTCGTTATGAATTACGTGATGAATTAAACTTTAGGATTCAGAAACATAGCACAACTTTGAAAAGTTTTAGTCCAACAGTTAATGGTGTTCAATTGTGGAATAAACTGGAGATGGATTTGAAACGATGTCCAAACATCAACCTGTTCAAATTTAAATACAAACAAAAGACTTTTGAAATATACAGACAAGAAGAAATGTGTTGCCACTAGGGGGAGCAGTAGGATGGATTATGTGTATTGTTCCTCTATAATCTGGAAGAGTGTTGCTGCTTGGAACGGTTGTCATTCTATTGCTCAAATTCACAAATGGAGAATTAGGGTTGGCAGGTTATGGATCTGTTGAGAGGAATCCTCCCAACGGGCTCTAAACCTTGTCTTTTAATGCACCACTCAGCATAGGAACATATTCTACAAAATCAGCTGTTAGGGCAGCCATGTGGGGGTTTGTTGATTGGGAGTTACTGCCCTCTTCATCTGGCCCGCTCTACACTTTGGCTTTTTAATGCACCACACTATGCAGGGCTACAGCATACTTCACATATAACTCAATTAAATAAATATATAATAATAATGATTATGGAAATTACACCCAAATTAAAATTATACTGAGAATGGTAATGACAACTGGAAAGTATCAAGATCTCAGATTATAATATCTATTAATGTACCTTCATAACATAAAAGTAACTCTCGGTTATCAAGGGTAAAAATCTGGAAGAAATATATTAAGGATCACATTTTTTTTTTTTTTTTGACTGCTTTGTTCTAGACATCGTACATGAAACGGGATTGTTGTTGTAGCTGTGCGTTGCTTCAATTAATTGTATAAACAGTTCATATATTATTATTTTTTTTGGTAAGTTTGTAAGTTGGTCTGTATGAATGTAGCTGCTTGAAATGTTATTTTTTTATTTATTTTATTGCACTTGGGGGTGGGCAATCATAAGCTTTTGCTTCAGCCCACTCCTTTTGAGCACTATGTGTACTGCTCAAATAAACAAATAAACAAATAGACCTGGCTAAAGAGGAAGGTTTTCAGTCTCGACTTAAAATGTGCTAAAGACTGAGACGACCAGACAGACGGAGGGAGGTCATTCCACAATGGGGCTCTGTCTCCTTTAGAGTTGACTCGTGTTTTAGGCGCAGCCAACACGAGCTGGTCAGCTGACCTCAAAGCCCTCAGCGTGAGGGACCAGCTGACCTCAAAGCCCTCAGCGTGAGGGACCAGCTGACCTCAAAGCCCTCAGCGCGAGGGACCAGCTGACCTCAAAGCCCTCAGCGTGAGGGACCAGCTGACCTCAAAGCCCTCAGCGTGAGGGACCAGCTGACCTCAAAGCCCTCAGCGTGAGGGACCAGCTGACCTCAAAGCCCTCAGCGTGAGAGGAGTAAAGCTGCAACAGATCAGTCAAACGGTAGTAATACTGTTACAGTAATTTACTGGAGTTCACGCCACAGTATCATTACTGTAGAAAGACTTAAAGCAGAACTAAGTAACTCGTGCCCCTAGAGGCCGTAAGCGCCACTGCAGGTGTCGTAGCATGATGTGTTTTTTTACTCATTAATCGTCCGTGAGAGTAAATCCTGCGCTGACAGAAAAGACAAAGGGACAGAGGGATATTGTTCATCCAGTTACACCATTGTTTTTACTCAAACTTGGCTGTAAATACTGTTTAAGTGGCGCTAGCCCGCAGTTAGCTTTGCCCGTTAGCCTGTTAGCTTCTTCTTCGTGGTTCTATTAGTGCGTATTGCGTCTCTGGGTCAAAGCAGGGAAAGTTGCAAGTGTGATCATCCCATTAACACTTGTATTACCCCCAGAGGGACTACGGGAAGGATTTCCGTAAGTAAACAAGTTACTTAGTACTGCTTTAACAGTGATACTGTAGTATTAGTACATACAGTATCACTAATGTAATGGACAGTACAGTAACTTCCTGGAACCCTGTTGCCAGTAAGTTAAAAATCTATGACGAACCTTTTACAATGAACATAATGCGTTGCTGTGGGTGAGATGCATCTGTACCAGGCCTTACAATAGATCACATACTGACGCTTTACGCCTGATGTTTGTTTGGTACCTGAGTGAAAATACCATGGCCATGATCTTAAAAAAGTTACCACCTGAAAAAGTTCTTGTGGAAGCTGAATCTTAATTTTCAAAATTGAGTTTTCGTGAGACGGGAAATTCAGATTCAGACGTCGCCAATCAGGCGACGTCTGAATCCTATTCTTTCCTCCTATTCTTTCCTCCTAATTCTTTGTGTAACCTGGTTAGGTGTTCTGTGTGGAGCTATGGGGCCCCCGCCGGGAAACACTAACACAGGATTTTGACTGAAAATAAGAAAGAGCACATTCATAGAAACAATACCAGCTTTCAAAGTGTGGGTTGCCATAATAATAAACGATGGTTCCGCCTCCTCCCAAAGTCATCTTTAACAACAACACAAACCACTATAAGCCAAGTCATAGCAATGAATAAAAGATCTTCTGTTCTTTTCCATTTCTCAGCTTGATTATAGTTGTTGTTTTGTGAAGATGGTGGAATGGGTAACTGAGAAGAGGGTGAGCCGATCCAAATGATCCGACTGACTAAAAAGAGCCAAAACTCCCAAAGTGAAGGACCTGCTTTTCCACATTGTCAGATTCAGCCACATTTTCGTCTGTGACTGAGGATGTTTCTGAATTCCAAAGTCTTTACACGAGTTCTGAATCAGCGTTTCTTCAGACCTCACAGCTGAAACATCGTCGTCATAAACAGCCTTTACTTCCCGGGCGTTTGCTCCGGTCCGGCGGCTCGTTTCGTCTGTTGCCCAGAGGGACCCGGTGCTTACTCATCCGTCTGCGCCCGCCCCATAAACCCGCGTTATTAGAATACTTCCCCGCCGCACGGTTTACGGCGAGGGCTTTCCAGGTGAGCCTCGCTGTGAAACGGTGGACCGCTTTTAATGACGGAGCCGCCAGAGGAGCCGCTTTAAAGCTCGCTCTTCAGAAGAGTCTTTCCAAACACGTCCTCTTGTTAAAAGTGAGACATTTCATTCACACGGTAAAAACATAATAATGAAATACTGGCGTTAGAGCTGGTGAAGACTCTGCCTGGGGCTCCCCCCGCAGGCAGCAGTGCGGATAACACTTTAGGTACGGCTCAGAACCGATATGGGGTTTAACGCCTGCAGTCCCGGGGGGTTAGGGTCAGGGATTTAGGGTCAGGAATGGCCGTTCAGTTACAAGAGATTTCCATGGTTACGAGGCAACAATCGTCTTTCTCTTGTAAGCGGATGAGCCGTTAGTCCTGAGCCGCTGTGGGCCGACCTGAGCGGTGTGCTTTTGGAGGTCGGGGGAAACCTGGTGCAGCGCCTCCCGTTTCAGAGCGTGGTGTCCTGCACTGGTCAGCTCCTCCTCCTTATTCTCCGGTGAACGAACATTAGTCAGAACAATAGTAGTGATAGAGGCTTGTGCGGCTTAGCTGCGCGTCTTGCCCGGATACCTCCTCGTGTGTCCCTTTCGTGTTTCCTGTGACGCCTCCTCTGTGCTGCAGCTGTGGGGGCTCATGGTGCCTCTTCAGTGTCTCCAGAAGACGAAATGTGTCGGTCTCAAATGTCTTTAGCTCAGAAGCTGTTGTTACTCTGTTTTCCTTTAGGGCCAAAACAGGAAGCGACTTCGCTCTCTCCTTGTGCAGCTGAGTTTTTTTGCATTTTTCTGCGACCTGCATTAGTGGTTTCTGTTCCACGTTGTTTTTCTGGATACTTTTGTTCGTCTTTGCCGTGTTTTTGTGGAGGTTTGGTGGATTTGTTTACTTTGTGAGTCTAAAATAGTCCTGAAGAAAGCAGCTTTTTAAAGGTAAACAAAATGCTAGCTTATCAGCTAAACCCATTTGAGACCTACACATTTCTTCTTCTGAGACACTGAAAGAGGCACCAAGAGCCCCCCCTGCAGCACAGAGGAGGCGTCACAAGAGGCGCTACAGGAAACAAAAAAGGACAAACGAGAGATGGTGAAAGACTGTTGTGAAGCAGAGGAAGCGGAGGGAGGAGGAGGTGGAGCGGACCAGTGCAGGACACCACGCTCTGAAACAGGGACAAACCCAGGAGGCGCTGCACCATTTCAGAGGATCAGAGGAGACAGAGGGCAGCCAGGTTTCTTCCGAGTGCTACAGTTTCCCCGACCTCCAAGGTCATTGACACACAGCTCAGGACTAACACCTGAACACTGTCGTTGTACGCTTGTACAATGACAATAAAGCACTAACTTAACTTACTTACTCTCTATAGTAAAACAATCTGCTGAACTTTATAAAAACACGGCAAAGATGTAGAATTAAACATGCTGGAAAAACTTTATGTCTATGCAATTTGCAATATTTCTTGCGCAACTCGACTCAACATTGACCAAGTATTTCAGAAGTGAGGAATTACACCCATTAAGACTTGGGTTAAATGTAACGGGTTGTAATGAACACAATGGGACTGGACTTCAGCTGTAACTGTTTATCAGCCTCCATCTTGTTCTTTCTGGTTTTCTAAAAGCACTCTTGCTCCGTTTCTCTGGTCATTATCCCGTCTTTCTCTCCACCTGTGAGCTTTGAAGCTTTGACCTTTGCACATCAGGCTTGTGCTTTTACCTCTAATGGCACCGGGGAAGAGCCACAGAAATGCTTCCTGTGCGTCAGCGGTCCTCAAACGGTGGTACTCCCTCTGCTTAAGCCGGTAATCAGGGTCCTCTGCAGTTTTATTCGTCTTCATGTAATTGATGGTTTTCTATTCCGTTTTTGAGCGTTCAAGTTGAAGTTTCGATGTCGTTTCACGGGACCAGTCTGGTCGAGACACTGTACTCCTGATCCCGGCCCTTCTTTCAGATAGAATAAATAATCACCCATCGCTGTGACGCGTTTGTTTTGGTCCCTTCGGTTTTCTCTCGGCACAAACTGCCTGTCAGCCCTCTTTGTTGTCACGTTGAAAACTCCTCTAAAGTAATATCCATCTGCGCGCCGCTCTCCCAGTTTTCTGCAGTTTACTTTCTGAGACCGCCTTGTCGTCCCACCCCCGTTTTTCTCGCTCCCCGGATAAACACATTGAGACACATTCGAGGTGACTTTTAGTTCCAGCCGCAGCAGCTTTCGCCAGGAGCTCTGAAACCACCGCGCCTTCACGTCGGGGGAAATGGGCCCATTGCTCACTTTCCCTGCTTTATATTTTTCTGCCTCAGAGCAATCCTCGTTCTATATGGAAGCCAAAGCGCGGCCCGTTAGTGACCTGCCAAGTCACAAACAAGATAGTTATGATCGGCAAATGTACCTATTTTTAATTGAGAAGACGTAGATAGTCATATTTCATAAGCCTAAAGCAGCGTGTTGGAGGAATGCCTGTGGTCTGGATTAAGTTTTTACACCAGTGGAAATTACAAATATATGAGGGAAAGTTGAAAAGAAGTTTCTCTTTCTGTTCTTTAGCTTTTCTCTCCACGTGCCATATAAGCTGATTGAACCTTTAACAGGCCAAAGTGACCAGAGTGACTCTAAGGACAGACTGGAGGTGAGTCTGGAGCAATGCAAACGTCATTTTAATCCAAAGCTGTTCCTCTCGTCAGAATGAGGCAGATCACAGAGTTTTCTCACTGGTTTCCAAAGAAATACATACATTACACTGGGTAACAAAAAAATATTTTTTGAAAATAGTCCAGGGTTTTCCAGCTGAATAATTTTGATGCTCTGAGTCCGAAAATGACCTTGGTTTTGCTCAATCAGGTCAGGATTTTTTGCTACAGAAATGCTTTAAAAATCGATTTTGCGTCAAAAACAAAATTTCTGCGGATCATCAGCTGAGAAACCCTCGACGTTTTTTCCATTTTCTTCAAGAAATAAAAGTCAACGTATCCAAAGTCATTCAGTTTTTATTTACTCCATCACATTTGATAAGCAGAATTCATAATAACGTAGTCGTACGTAATCCGTAACACTATGGCTGTATCTCAAAAAGTTGACCTGATAGAGCAAAATGCATGTGATATTCGGACTCAGAACACCAACATTAGTCTGAATCAGTTGAGAAACCCCTGACCATTTTTTGGCTGTCAACTTGTGTTATCATTTTTATCTGAACAGATCCTAAGATTCACCTCTCATCAAAGATCTATAAATCCCATCTCTTACCCGTTTTATGTGCACATGATTGCTAATGATAAAAGTCCAAACATAAACGCTGTGCAGGAAGAATAAGGAAGTCACTGGAATCGATCCGGCTGGACAAGTGTCTTATGTCTTATCCTGGATGTTTGACATTCCTGTTTAAACACCAAAAATAATGTTTTTTACGCCTCAAAGATGCATCATATGTTAAAATATCCCAAAAAGGAGAAGGGAGCAAACCCAGAATGTCCTCACGGAGCTTTAGGAGAC
Source organism: Proterorhinus semilunaris (assembly GCA_021464625.1). Classification (NCBI taxonomy): domain Eukaryota; kingdom Metazoa; phylum Chordata; class Actinopteri; order Gobiiformes; family Gobiidae; genus Proterorhinus; species Proterorhinus semilunaris. The sequence goes on from CM038351.1 coordinate 2,345,544, forward strand.
GTGAAACCACCCTCCTCTGCTTCCTCCGTCTCAGGTTCATGGGTTGGACTGTGGATTAAATGGAGTTACAGGTCTATTATATTACCCGGTATTATCCCGACGCTCCTCAGACGGAAGCATTAACCCCGTCTGCTCCAACACATGCTTCAGTCCGTCGCCTCTGACCCCCATTCACAGGAACAGCCTCTTGAATCACGAACACACACGCTCGCGTATAATAGCAGCTGTTGGATCGTGTAAGTAGCTTAGACGAGAAAAGAAGCGAAATGAGATTTAATAAACTGAACAGAAATACAAGTGGCGAGGCTAAGATCTCGACTGTCGAAGGTAAGCCATTTCCAATGAGACCCCTCGTTAGAACACAGGATCTCTGTCACAAAGGGAGAACGCACCGGACTGGAACTCTCCCTGGTGTCTGTAGGGAGAACAAAAAGCTCGCCCGTTCTAGACTGGCTTGTCATAATTGGAGTTGGAGCAGCTGCTGATACGACTCATCAGGTTTGGAAAGGGATCTCCAAACAGAAAATGTCCAAATGTTTCCCTGACCGTTAATTGTCATGTGACCTGATCATATGCGCTGGGAGGGAAAATGAACAGTTGTTTTATGTCATGCTGATATATGTGCCTTTCAGTCATGTGACTTTTGTTGTTATGGCGGCCATTTTGAATATCGAAATAGAATTATGCAGTACTACAACATGTAACAATATACTCTGACAACTGATTGACCGTGGCATCTTTATGTACTCGTAATCATTGCTCAAGAAGAAAACAGTTAAAACACGGCCCAGAGAGACGCACGTTTATGTGAAGAAACCAGTGAGTCAGTGTTTCGGATGTTAGCATGCTACCGGTTAGCATTTTAGTAAGTAAGTAAGTAAAGTTTATTTATAAAGCGCTTTTCACAGATAAAATCACAAAGTGCTGTACAGGGTAAGAGCAAAAAACAATAAAAATGTGGGGACATATGTAAAATCAAAGTGACACTAGTGAAAACCCGTCAACCAAAAGCTTTTTTGAATAAACATGTCTTCAGGTCCTTTTTAAAAGAGTCCACAGAGCCGGCCAGACGCAGAGACGCATTTTGCTTCAACAGCTCAGCTCTGACCTCTCCAAGAGAAACCCCTGAACCACAAACATCTAACCTTGGATACAACATGTGACAGAGGTCAGCTTGTTTATCGTGTTGAAGCCATTGACAGGTGATTGATGACAGTTGCTAACCAGTAGCATGCTAACATCTTAAACACTGACTCACCATAGTTACCACAGTAGAAATCTTATCTACCTTTTAAACTAATGAAAAGTAGAGAATGAGCGCTGCTGCGGGTCCCACGGGTGTGAAAGGCCTGTGTCCTACGGGTGCTCATCCAATGCATGAAAACTCTGTGGTTATCAAAAAAGTAAAAGTCCTTTATTAAAGCATGGACAAAATAAAGTTAAAAAACGCGTTTCGACTGTTCCTTTAAATCTCTGGGGTGTGAGGTGTCTAAAAATGTTTCACGGATTTAGAACATTTCAGCAGAATCTGAAAATGACATCCATTTTTCTGTTACAACAAAGAGGTCGCCTTTGGCAACATATTTCTTGGCATTTCTAAGGCGTGAAAACGTTCAAAATAATAACAGTGTCTGTAAATAGCTTTCATGAATCGTCTCCAACACTCGCTCGTTTGGAAGCACAGGCTTCATCAGACATCAAGTGGAATTAGTTAAAATATCGGCCCTTCATATCGGTATCGGATCCCAAAAGTCCATATCGGCCGAGCCCTGGAAAGTACCGTACTTAAGTTGATTTAGGCAAGGCAAGTTTATTTGTAGAGCACAATTCATACACAAGGCAATTCAAAGAGCTTCACAGTTGCATAAAGTTACAATAAAACAGATCAAATCAATCATTAAAACATCAACATAAAGTTAATCAATGACAGTAAAAGGCAAGAGTGCAGATAAAATACTTTCAGTTTTCATCTGCTCGGGTAAAAAGAGCCGTTTTCAGCCTGGATTTGAACATTGTCAGAGTTGAGGCCTGTCTCACATCCTCATGAAGACTGTTCCAGATTTTAGCTTTAGCCTCAGCGTGTTTAGTCCTGACTCTGGGAACCACCAGGAGACCCCTCCCTGAAGTTCTCAGGGCCCGAGATGGTTCATACGGCTCTAACATGTCAGAGATGGACTTTGGTGCTAAACCATGAAAAGACTTGTACACGAGCAGAGCTGTTTTAAATTCTATTCTGAGTGACAGGAAGCCAGTGCAGAGACCGGAGCACTGGACTAATATGGTGGTATTTCCTGGTTCTTGTCAGGACTGGAGCAGCAGCGTTCTGGATGTTCTGCAGCTCTAACAGCTCGTTTAGAAAGGCCAGTGAGCAGCCGTTACAGTCGTCTAACCTGCTGGAGACAAATGCATGGATGAGTGTCTCTAAGTCTGGTTTTGACACTATTCCTCTGATCTTAATGTTTTTCAGTAAAAAGCTGATGATGTCATTGCTTTAATGTGTTTAAGTTCAGGTCTGAGTCCATGATTTCTAACCTGATTTCTTGGTTTCAGAGCGAGAGACTCGAGGGGACTGATAACACTTTGTCACCTTGAGGCATTTACTCCGTTACTGACCTCTTCTGCTCTTCGGGAACCGACCTCTCCATGTCTGTTTCAAACTCTGTTCCAATCGAAGCTGCAGCGTCTCTAAACGTCAAAGCCTCTAAAACTTCTCAGAAACATGTACAAGTGGAACTCTCGGCATTTCTTGTTAAACGCTCGCTGGCTTTCAGAAGTTCTTTGCTGCTCTTTATTGACTGAAGGCTGCTTGTCGCTTTCTATTTCAGAAGGATAAAAGGGGAGAGAGAAAAAACCACGGGAACAAACCGCCTCTTTTGCATTCAGATCTTTAACAATTACAGGCATCCGGCAAATCGCTGCGACGCGAATGAAAGAGAACCCTGAGAGCGACGAGGAAGCGGAGATAAAACCGCACTTGGGAGGGTTGAAGAGCGTCGCGCTGAATGACAAAGAGGCGTCGGCTGTTTGGATGTGATTTCCCGTCAGTTTTTTCTTCTTCTAAACTAGTCCTTGTGAAAAAAAAATATGTAATTTGTGCTAAAAATTCTTATTTATTTTAAGGCGAGACACGGCAGGTGAAAACATAGGTTTTGTCGAAGGTCAATGTTGAGATTTTTAAGCTACTTTTCTCCCTTAACATATTTTAATGTTAGAGTAAAAAAAATAACACTCACCCTTTACAAGGAAGATTTCATGAGGAAGATTTTAACTACAACAGTGAAGCGCATTCACACATACTGGCATGTTTGGTATCCACCATAGATATAACATGATAAAGATCTCATTCAGCCCCGTTCTTTGTAAAGGTCCTCGAGTCGTGTGTGAACCTTAATGGCCGCTCTGTCTCCTCCTACGAAGCCCGTTCCTTAAAAGGGCAAAAAGGCGGGAAGCCCTGCGCTCGCGGGGTGGGCGGAGCCTCCACAGAGCTCCAGAGCTTGATTGACAGGCTCTGGAACCGGTCAATGCACTGAAAATGCTTCGGGCTGATAAACAAAAACCATCCATCCATTTTCTTCCTCTTTATCCGGGGCCGGGTCGCGGGGGCAGCAGTCTCAGCAGAGATGCCCAGACCTCCCGATCCACGCACACCTCCTCCAGCTGTTCTGGGGGGACCCCGAGGCGACACCAGGCCAGCTCGGAGACATAGTCCCACCAGCGTGTCCTGGGCCTTCCACGAGGCCTCCTCCCAGTGGGACATGCCTGGAGCACCTCCCGAGGGAGGCGACCAGGAGGTATCCGGAACAGATGCCCTAGCCACCTCACCTGGCTCCTTTCAACGTGGAGGAGCAGCGACTCTACTCCGAGCTCCTCCCGGGTAACTGAGCTCCTCCCTGCGAAGGAAACTCATTTCGGCCGCTTGTATCCGCCATCTTGTCCTTTCGGTCATTACCCAAATCTCATGACCATAGGTGAGGGTGGGAACGTAGATCGATCGGTAAATCGAGAGCTTTGCCTCAGACTCAGCTCCCTCTTCACCACAACAGTCCGATATAAGGTCTATCGATCTCACGCTCCATCCGTCCCTCACTCGTGAACAGGACCCCGAGATACTTGAACTCCTCCACTTGGGGCAAGGACTCCCCACCGACCTGAAGCGGGGAAACCACCTTTTTCGGGCTGATAAACAAAAATATTTTGTTTATCAATATTTCACCCACCCCAGCGTGGTCGCTTGGGTCATAGCGATTTTTAGAAAAAGAAAAACTCTTTGGAGCCAGGCTTTTTAGAATCAACGCTCCCAAGTGTCTCTTGGAGTCGCCCGTGGCCACAAGGGGGTGGTATTACGGCAATGTCAGCCCCCCGCCATGAGGACCATAGAGAAAGCGCGTTCCTCGCCCATTGGTTTCCACGTGTAGCGCGAAAGGCTGTGACCGAGAAGACGCTGTAATCCAAATATGGTCATTTCCTTTCTGGGAAACAGCAGCGGCTTAAGACGGGAGAATTGATTATTTATCAGAGGGATTCTTTAAAATATAAATCCTTGCCTGATTTCTTGAGCTTTGAATCTTTGTCACTAATCGATCAACAAATAATAACCATACATTTAAACCTGGCTCGATCCATTATTTAGATTCTTTGATTGAAAATGTCGGCAATTATGGCCATGTCCTATTGTCTACTTTATAAATGAAAACTTAAATTGACAGAAAATGTGCATTTCATTGTTTATCATATTTTTCCTTTTCAAATGTTGTAAAGGCCATTGAATGTTTTTTACAGCTCCTTATTAATAAACCTGTCTAATAAAAGCCCATTGTTGGCGCAGGCGGCTCGATAACAGATTCCTTCTGCGTTATTGCTCTCACAAAGCGAAGACACCGACTGCGTCTCAAATGTCAAGCAGCTAAAACCAGATCCTCTTATGGTGGAGTTAATTAAGTTGTTGATTGGTGTGAGATGGACCCGGGTTGCACTTAAGCTTTGAGTAACTATGGAAACACATTTTTTCATCACACACGAGGGTGAGTTACGTATGGTCCAAACTGTTGAGAGTTCCATCGAAAAAACAATTTAAATTATGTTTTAATTAGAATTAAAAACAGATAAAAGGTTTCTGAAGTTTCTGATGTTTACAAGAAAATAAAGTCATTACCACAGCTTTAAAGGAACGGGCCACTGTTTTTCCACACTGAGATCTGTTCTTACCTGAGCTTAGACGAGTGCGTACCTGTCTGGACTTTGTGCGTGCGCTCAGTCACGCAAAAAGACCAAAGATGTTGTTAGCATTTAGCCTCTCCTCTATGGGGCCAAACGGGGGTGACATTAGAAGCGACCGAGCTCTTCCACGTTTCCCTTATTTAAATACGGTTACGTGAGAAGTAAAATGAGATTTGTGGCTTCTAACGTCACCCCCATTTGGCCCCATAGAGGAGAGGCTAAATGCTAACAACATCTTTGGTCTTTTTGCGAGTGACACGACGTTGAGTGAGTGAGTGAGCAAAATATAAACTGTAAATAGTAATAATGCTACGGTCAGGGTGAGACGGGTGAGGTACATGTCCTTAATGGAGGGGAGAGAGGGTAGACGGGTGGGGTACATGTCCTTAATTGAGGGGAGAGGGGGTGAGACGGGTGGGGTACATGTCCTTAATGGAGCGGAGAGGGGGTAGACGGGTGGGGTACATGTCCTTAATGGAGCGGAGAGGGGGTAGACGGGTGGGGTACATGTCCTTAATGGAGCGGAGAGGGGGTAGACGGGTGGGGTACATGTCCTTAATGGAGCGGAGAGGGGGTAGACGGGTGGGGTACATGTCCTTAATGGAGCGGAGAGGGGGTAGACGGGTGGGGTACATGTCCTTAATGGAGCGGAGAGGGGGTAGACGGGTGGGGTACATGTCCTTAATGGAGCGGAGAGGGGGTAGACGGGTGGGGTACATGTCCTTAATGGAGCGGAGAGGGGGTAGACGGGTGGGGTACATGTCCTTAATGGAGCGGAGAGGGGGTAGACGGGTGGGGTACATGTCCTTAATTGAGGGGAGAGGGGGTAGACGGGTGGGGTACATGTCCTTAATTGAGGGGAGAGGGGGTAGACGGGTGAGGTACATGTCCTTAATTGAGGGGAGAGGGGGTAGACGGGTGGGGTACATGTCCTTAATTGAGGGGAGAGGGGGTAGATGGGTGGGGTACATGTCCTTAATTGAGGGGAGAGGGGGTAGACGGGTGGGGTACATGTCCTTAATTGAGGGGAGAGGGGGTAAGGGGTAGAGTACATGTCCTTAATTGAGGGGAGAGGGGGTAGACGGGTGGGGTACATGTCCTTAATGGAGGGGAGAGGGGTGAGACGGGTGAAGTACATGTCCTTAATTGAGGGGAGAGGGGGTAGACGGGTGGGATACATGTCCTTAATGGAGGGGAGAGGGGTGAGACGGGTGGAGGCAGTGCTGGTCAGGATTCTCTCTATAGTCTTTGTGTCCGTGGAAGAGCTCGGTCGCTTCTAACTTCACCCCCGTTTGCAGCTATAGGAATATGCTGGGAGAGGCCAAATGCTAACAACATCTTTGGTCTTTTTGCATGACTGAGCACAAAGACCAGACAGGTACGCATCAGCTCGTCTAAGCTCAGGTAAGAACATCTCTCTGTGTGGAAAGACGGTGGCCTGTTCCTTTAATGTTCGGTGCAGCCCCGTGAGGCCGCTCCTGTTGTGATGCTGGGCCACACAAAGCCATTGATTGATAAGTAGAAGTATGTGTGACACTTGAAATAGTTTGTCATTATTTTTCCGCTCCTTCTTGAAAAGTTGAAGACTGTAATCCTCTTACTTCATCAGTTCTGCCCCATGTAGAGATGCAGTTCCCGTAAGCACTGAACAACCTCGGAACATGGAGCTAATCGCTTTCGGCCGCTCCCTTATCTCCTCCAACACCAACCCAGATCCGTCCCGTTAAGCCGGGAGCCACTCGGGACCTCTCCGGGCGCAGTTAACCCCTGGGGAATGAAGCCCGCGACGCGCCGACACAATGTGTGCGACTTTCCATCTTGGCTTAATCAACGACGCACAAATCAGACGGCGGCATCTCAGCGGCTCGCCGCATAATTAAAAACCCCAACACGCCGACGATCGAGAGTCAGCGGGACGATTGGCCGGTTCAGATGCGGCGATAGCGTTTAGTGGGATAGATGGAGCGGAGATTGCCAGGGCTGTTTGCAAGAGTGTGTAATAAGAAGGCCAAATATAATTGTTCCTGTATGAGTGGCTCACTTTAGCCGCACAAAACACACAAGCAGTCTTTGTCAAGTGAACTTTGCTGCAGAGGAACATAAAATAAGAAAGACTGGAACACTTTTATACTTCATCGATCCACCGCATTGGCTTTTTACAATCGGAAGCTGGGTACTTTGATGACGCCAACTTTATCTTTAGCTATAATGTAAATGTCAAGGCTTTTCTCTGACGATTATAGACGTTTTTTCCACCGCGGGAACTTTTTGCAGATATTTTTAAGTACCAGCCCCGCTTTTGATCACTTTCCCACAGCTTACTCTTGGATGGGGGAAGCTCCTGTTCGAGCCCTGTCCTGTGGCTGATGTGCAGGGCGAGCACGAGCTGAAGGACCGGGGGATTCCTGTGACCGAAGAGGGACTGTCCTCAAGAAATGCAACAAGACGACAAGAGCTCGCAGTAAACTCGACAAAGTAGCAACACAAGAATGTCACAACAAACAATACATGAACGAATGTGCTGATTTCCGCACCTGAACTTCCGCCTGACGCAACCGCAGCATTAGCACAGAAGTGTGTGACTGCTTCCACCTGTTAGCATGGAAGCTGTCACACACTTCTGTCAGTGCTTGCGTGGCCTAGAAAGAAGAGGTCGACTGAGACCTGTGCTCCACCTGAACCCAGTGAATTGGTAAGAGGTCTCACGCTACGGTCGTCAGTGAGGAAGGAGTTAGGGAAAGTGGCCTGTATGCTAACTAGCATAGCCACTTTAGCATAGGGACCTGTGATGCTAACGCACTGGTGATTAGGAGCTATGTGCCATCCCATAAGCCACTGCGCCAATCTCCCCGCCCCCCTTGCCCCCACCCTCGAGTGATTCATGCGCAACCACTGTTGATTGACAGGTGCACATTTAAAAATAATAAATAAATAAAAATAAGATTCTGCACAAGCCAAACTCTATAAAAGTGACAAAATACATGTTAGTCGCCACAGCTCAGTCACATGGTTTTAAAGCCTCCTCAGTAAACGGCCTGAATGAAGCAGTTTGTGCTTTTTCTTTCATTTAGTAGAAACTTAGGCCACATGGCTCACTTGTATACTGTAGCTTTATGAAACCGCTGTTGAGATAAAATAAAGGGAAATGTGAAAGAGCTTTTGAATGTTTTTTTTTTTCTCCTTAAATGTCTTTATTTGGACACTATGTTGTTGTTGGACAATATACAGTAGGTGGCGCTATGCGCTTTTGTTTGGCCTTCACTGAACTTTAAAGGAGAAGAAGAACAGCTGTTGGTGATGTCACTTCCCCTTCCCCTGGGTAAGGATGGTGGACTTGGGCAAACGCTGCTGAAGCTCTAGTTCCCTGACTGCAGAGAGATCTAACAGTTGACCCCATGAAAGGTTAAGGATCAGTTGCTAGTGTTCGTAACTTAGAGGCTTTGATTTAATGGTTTCAGATGCAGCCCTGGTTCGACTACGACCCCTTTCTCTCCTCATCTTCACGTTAACATGTAGCTACTTCCTGCATCATTTACAGGAAACACTGCAAACTTGATTCCACTGTGAGTTAAACACTGGCCGTGTCCCGAGAGAAAGAGGACACATCGCTGGCTCTTCACGCCGCAGAAACGTGATCAAAACACCAGCACTTCCCCGGGGTCGGCCCATTAGTCCGGCGTCTCATGAGTCTGAGTCCCATTGAGTGGGGGTTGAAACATAAAATTCGGTTCAGGCCAGAGTCCAGTGACCTTCAGCTTAGGGCCAGTGGTTTATGGCTCTCTAATCCACAACACAACTGGGTTAGAGATGTCAGACTAACGGCACCTCTGACCAATGGGACAGTTTCAGACTAATGGGTCGTCGGACCAGTGGCCCCGCCTGTCCAGCCCCCGCTCAAACCACTCACGGCGTTTAGTCCCGAGCTGTAGATTTCACAGTTTAGAAAATGACTCATTTTATAACCAAAAGATGTTTCTGTTGTTTTAACACCTGCATGTTTGTCCTTGTAACAAACTGTACCTTGTCCCAGTAAGAGAATTTAACATAAAAACAAAATAAAACAAATTTAAGCTGCCCTCGGCTATATCTCCCGCGACCCTTGAACGCCTCACAGCCTCCCGGTGCCTGCTTTGTTATCATTATGAGGGAAAAGACCTGACAGCCCCAGCTCCCTGTAGATATTGGATTATTAAAGAGGATGGATTTCATTACATCCCTCGCTCATTGTGTTTGGACTTTCAACTCAGGCAAACGCACTCTCTACGTCCGGTTCGAGGTCACAGTTGATCGAAGCTAAAATAGTGACCAGAGGTTTGAATTCACTTAATATCAAAACCCCACTTTTCCACGACATTAACTCCCCGTCCTCACAGGTGAAGTCGAAAACGTTTTCCCGACTGGAGTTCGATAAAGAGTGCTTCCTAAATGTGCTGAACGGTAGAAGACCATTCCGCGAGCCCCCCCAGCTGTCGACCGCGAGCTGAAAACGAATGGGAAATCAAAGCTGCACTCGATCGGGCGGCTCCTGTTGAATAATGCGCCGTGCGGCTTTGGCATCGCTCACCTTCAGAGCGCCAAAGCATAAAACCCACTCCAGGCTATCGTTCAAATATCGTCAATAGACCTTGTGCAACAGAAAAGTTCACTTATTCCTAATTAAATCAGCTGAATGGGATGTTTAGATGATGACAGCGAAGCGATACGAGTTTGGCCAACCAGACCACTCGCTTTTCCGACTAAGTCACGACTAATGAAAGAGAGAAACGTGTTGGTTCTTCAGTAGAAACTAAGATAAGAAACGGTTTTGTAATTGGTTGCGAACAGGGTCCCGGAGTTTGAATAAAGCAAAGCAGTGGTTTCGCTGGGGATCATTTCTCTCACACACTTTGAGGGACAGATTCCTTCATGAGATCAAAATATAGAGATGACAGTCTTTAATTTGAATTGCTGTTGTCTCATAGTGTTACATGTGCTCAATGTTTCCTTGCCATCGTTGGTTTGTGTTCCTTACCATTATTGGTATTGGTAAATTTTCTTTACATTGTTGGTATAAATTTTTTGTTGCGCCTTGATATAATTTGTAGACGTTTTTAAACAAGTGACAGTGAAGTTGAGTCTGTTGAGCTCTGAGTGGGGAACTGGGGGTGGGATTAAATACGTTTTCTTCTTCCCACTCCCTTTCAGGTGGAAGTGGATTGTTTTTTTGTTTTTTTTTGTTTTTCTGTATATTCTCTGTTGTCCTCTGCCTGAAATAAATAAATAAATGAAAAAAATGAATAAAATGAGATATTTTTGGACGTCATCAATTGATCTCTCATTACATGGATTTGTAGGTGTTTAAAGGGATAGATCGACCATTTATGTTCTGAGATTGCAGGATAAATGGAGCTAAACTAAACCTCATCTAAACAGTTCAAACTCGTGCCTGAAAGTCTCAAAGGGGGATGACTTCATCATCTGCTCGTCATCATCAAGGCTCATATTTCACTGTTACAAATGCAAATTAGAGCTCATTATTTACATTTCCTCCATTTTAACTTTGTGCTGAGCAATATTCAGCAGTTCACAAGGCGCGTCTTTTTGAAGCCTGCACTACACTTTATTTATTGGTTTGATGTGGTCGGGACAGTGCGTGTTATTGAACATACGTGGATCTCATGCATGTAAACAAGCCACACCGGATTGTAGCCATGGGCTAATTTGCATCCGTTGTCCCACACTCGCATTCATCGTGGCCTATTGTACATGTTTTTAGTGGTAGAAAGGCCCCGTCCAGGTGGGAATCGAACCCAGGACCTTCTAGCTGTGAAGCACGAGCTCTAACTGCTGTGCCACCGTGGCGCCCACACGTGCCTGGTCCATGTCTCTCTGTCCTTATCCAAGTTATTGTGCCGTATCCATGGATATGGCTTTGATTTTGGTTGTTTCCATGGAAACAGTACCTGCTTGGCCCCGGTTAGAACCAGGGCCAAGCAGGTACTAAAAAGGTCCTGGTTTCGCTAAACGGGGTTGATGGAAACACTTCAAATACATGTAGAGAAATGTCTTCTGAGACACTGAAGAGGCACCGAGAGCCCCCACACCTGCAGCACAGAGGGGACGTCACAAGAGGCGCTACAGAAAGCAAGGAAGGGACAAAAGAGGAGGTATCCGTGCAAGACTCGCAGCTAAACCACACATGCCTTCTATTGTTCTGGCTCATGGACGTTCACTGGAGAACAAAACAGATCAAGTGCTAAGCTCTTCCCAGAAGATAGTGAAAGACTGTTGTGGGGCGGAGGGAGCTGCGCAGGAGGAAGAACAGGTGGCTCTGACTAGTGCAGGACACCACGCTCTGAATGCACCGTTTCAGAGGAGACTGAAGGCAGCCACGTTTTCTCCGGTTTGATTTTTAATCCGTCAAAATGATGGACGGCCTTCAACATTTTCCCTAAATGACAGAGATTGTTTAGTTTAGGAGGACACTGTGAGCTAACCCATGTCAAAGGTTCTAACGTGCTTAGATATTGCCTGTTTTGATTGGAAATGTACAAATGAATTAAAATGGCCCCCCTGCAGTAAACTTACTTCTTTTGTCTGGTGAACTAAAAGTCTGTACATTGTTAGTTTTAGTGGGAAATGAATCAGACATTTCCCGAACAAAACAAAGCCAAAAATATAGGTTTTGTCTCGGTAATTACTCCTTATTTGCATATGAATCCAGACTCTGTGTTCTCCCGGCGTCACTCTGTCGCTGAAAAGCATTGATGGAAATCCTTGCACAATGCGTTTGTGAACTCGCAAATACAGCGAGAATATAGGGTCCGGTGAGGAGACGAGAGGAGAGGATGGACAGGTGTGGGGGAGTCCAGTCGGATGGGCTGATGTGTGATGTAAATGAGGAAGTTAAGATGACACGTTTCACTCGTGAGGAGACGGGGGCCGGGCAGGTTTGTAGCCCGTTTGCTGCTCACTGAAGAAGAATCGGCCCCGGTGCAGGCGACTGTATGTCAGGCTCTCGCTGCCGTTGGGTTTGCAAACGCTCAATCGCTCTACGTGGGATTGAGCATTGGTGGCACGTTGCCTGGAAGTCAATACGCGACACCGGGAGGCGAAAGGCCGCGGCTCAGAGTCTTAAGTGAGTGACTGTGGGTTCTGCGTCGTGATTTCCCATGATGCCCCCGGGTCACTGGGCCGCGGCGAGGAGGGCGTCGGTCTAATGGATGAACTCCTCACAGCCGACTGCTGAGGCACGTGCTAGTTAGCCCGTTTGCTAGCGCCGCCTTGAGCTTGAGCTAAATCATAAAGAGCCTGAGGTAAGACCAGTTTTCTATTGTAGAATACTTTTTAAGGAATAATAGAATCTGAAGGCGTTGTGGTTATTCATGGCCACGAAGCACACAATTCTTGTCAGAATATTTCAGTATTTGGCATAATTCTTCAGATGATTGTGGACTTATATAAGCTGTTACAGTTATTTGCTTTAGAAGAATGCATTAGTCCAGTATACCACTTTCCCGATGCTCAAAGTTGCTTTACAATACCGTGCATTATTCATTCTTTCCACACTCTGTGGTGGTAGCCACAGCTGCCCTGGGGTAGACTGACGGAAGAGAGGCAGAACAGGTTAGAAGAGGTTCTATACAGTTGTGCTCAATGGTTTACTTACCATGGCAAGGTATTTTTTTTTACTATTTTTCAAAGAATATGAATGATAACACTAAAGGTTTTTTGTTCACTCATAGTTAGTGGTTGTGTGAAACAACTGAGTTTGCTCTTTTGAAATCATAATGAAAAAGAAAGAATCAAAATGACCCTGATCTAAAGTTTACATACCAGAGTTCCTAATCCTGTGTATTTCCCCCTTTAACATCAAAGACAGCTTGGAGTCTTTTGTGTTTCTTTATTTTTCTGATCATAAAGCGGTTAAAACATTGTTCTTGGCAAAAAGCCTCCAGTTCCTAGACATTCCTGGGCTGTCCTGCATGAACTTCATGTTTGAGCTTTGCCCAAAGTGGTATTGAGGTCAGGAGACTGAGATGGCACTAACGGGACCTTCACTTTATTCTGCTGGAGCCACATCAGCGAAACACCGCCATATTTCACAGTAGGTATGATGCACTTTTTTGGACACTGATGGCCTATGATGAAATTCTGCACAACTGTAGATGGGAGCAACATCTTGGCCTTGGGGTGTTGCGATCAGATATTCGGTATTGGAAGCCAATCAAGGTATTTTGAGAGGAGCTTCAGATCGGATTTAATGACTGGATTGGGTCCGATCCCCAAAAAGCAGCTGTGAATCTGTGGTCTTGAATCTGCGGCTGCTCCAGCCTGCAGGTTACCACAGCGCAGTGGGAACCTGCGGTAAACCTGCAGTAAACCTGCTAAGCTAGGCTATTGCTAACCTGCCGCTAACGCCTGCTTCTTGAAAACTCACAGGACAATCAGCATCCACTAAAAATGTAATAACGGCAGAGAAAAGTTCTTCGTCTGCTTTGTAGTGCTGTCCATCCATCCATCCATCCATCCATCTTCTCCCACTTGTCCGTTGCCGGATCGTGAGGGCAGCTGTTGGAGCTGCACCAGCCCCTATGGCGCCCCCTGCAGGTGGTGGGTCCACAGAAGGACGGCCTCATGGTTCTACCCGGGCATGTTGGTCTCTCATAAGGGGCTTCTGAACCGCTCTTTGTCTGACCCGTCACCTATAGGACCTGTTACCCATGGGAGACCCTACCAGGGGCACGAAGCCCCCGACAACAGAGCTCCAGGACCATCCAGGCGCTCAAACCCTCCACCAGGTTAAGGTGGCGGCTCCAGGAGGGGGTGCAGTGCTGTTATTTAAATCAATACAAGTGAAACATAATGGATGAACAATAATAGTGGAACAGACCGTCTTTCTTTGGACATGTGATCCGAGCAGACGCCAGTTTGGAGAAAGTCCTCATGCCATGGGCCATGGAGGGAAAGAGAGGAGGACCTAAAATAAGATGACTGGACTAAAGAACTGTCTTGTTACGGCAGGACGAGCGCTCAGCTGACTAACCTGCTCTGAGCCCGTGTGTAGGAAGTGTTTCAGGCACAGCGATCCAACGCAATCAACCGAGCCTCACCCTTTCCCACAATCCCATTAATGTTATTGGCAAACTGAACTCGCTCTCTTCCACACGGGCCCATTAACGTCGTTCTGCTCACTGTAAACTCTGCCACAGTAATGAACATTTCCAATTCACTCGATAATGCCACGCGAGTTACAAAGAACGGAGGATTCAGAAAGCACAAAAGGATCAGCAATTAGTCTCCCAGACGTTTCCAGGGAGTGTTTCTTTATGTAAATGAAACACGTGTACCAGGATCGCAGAAGGAAGAAAAAGAACTCGTAATTACTGGAAATGAAACGCAACCCCCGGTAATGAATCTGCCCAACCCTGCCGGCTGTTGAGCGTAATCGTGGTCTTGGGTGGTGTGGATGCAGATATTACAAAACTTTGCATCAGAAGAATTTAAACTAAAACTTTAGTACTGCACATACATGTAATGGATAACTCTCACCTCGGACAGATGCGTATTGTTGAAGACTTATCAATATCACAACTCCTTCACGTAGTACAGGGGGCGTGGCCTAGCCGAGGGGGAAGGAAACCTCTCATGGGAATCACGATTTCTCCTCCTTTTAGCCCTTTTCTGGCGGACTATACACATATTTAAAGGGACTGGATGGAAGTTGTCGTTTGTATACTCGCTACTGCCACCTCAGGTCGTACGCGTAACTGCAGTTTCTATATTTAACACCTTTTTGAGAGACAGTGCAGGATTTTAGAGGCAGTTGTGGTGAACGTCATTCTACACAGTTTGTAGAGATCTTGGTTTTGTGTAAATAGCAGGTTCATTCTTCGTGAACTACATGCCCGTGTCCCATGCTAACGCACCATGTTAGCTTACATGTTAGCTTACACGTTAGCCTACAATAGCACAGCCTCATCAAACAACCATTAGCACAGCAGCCACCAGCGATAAAAAGACAACTTTCACCCGTCTGAAGTGACCTTTGTCTTCTGCTCAGCAAACTCGTGGTAAATCCATTTTCCAGCGTAAGTAGCGATGGCCTCAGGGGAAGCGTTACAGCCATGAAGCCACACACGCCCCCACGTGCGCTATTTCTCTGACAAAACAAGACTTTTTCAACCTGAAAACTGATCGACAATAGGCGTATGTATAAAACTGCTTTTGCGTGGATTTGTTTGCTAAAGCCTGTGTCGACTACGCAAAACAAAGCAGCTGTGTGGCTGGGCTGCCCCCCCCCCCCCCCTCCTCCTTTACCCAGTATGTAAACACACACAGACAAAGTCACGCCCCCACAGCACGCTCTGAAATCAACCCAAACTAGTCGGTTTGAACCTAAAAGTTTACGCTATTAAATATACCAATACTGGTAGCTTAAACATGGAGAGGCTTCTTCGTGAGTTCAACTGAACGATTCTGCAAAAAAGTGAAAATCACCAATAAAAAATAAAAAATAAACGTTGTTTACATTTTCCTCGAGACACGGGCGGGTCACATATTGTCCCATTCACTCACTGTTTCTTAAACATTACGTTAAAATGGAGCAAATGCAAATAATAAGCTCTGATTTACGTTTGCATTAGTGTGAGAAGAGCCTTGGTATCGAGGAGCAGATGACGCTCTGAATAAGTCGTTCTCCTCTCAGACTTTTACACAGTTTCAACACATTTCCATGACTCTGTTCAGATCATGTTTCGTTTAGATCCCTTTATCCTGCAATCTCACATTTTTCCTAATATAAATAATATGCAGCCTATATATCGGCGATGTAAATGTCGAGATGGTCGAAATCGTCCATCACGATGGTTCACTGTAAAGGGGGACCCTAGTAAACATGCATGTTTTAGATTTAGAAGAAGAATATAGGCCTATGTTTTGTTGCAGTCGGATGGCTCTCTTGTCATAGTTATGTGAGAAGATGAAATGGTATTAAAACCATAACACAACTGTTTTGAGTTTTACTGATGACTAGATGTTTTTATTGTTAGTATCTTAAATGGATGCAGCTGCTCTCCCTCACTCTGCCCCTGATCATTATGCTCAGATGATGCCCGATTCTCCTTTTCCTTTTACCGCTGTCAACCAAAAGACACACATTTAATATGCATGAGGTACACTATAAAATAACAAATAAACATTGCATCTATTAACTTTTGCCAGGCTTAAGGTCAGATCACAAAAAAATCTTGTGCATGGTACATTTCATTCAGCGTTACTGGGGTCAAACTTAATGACCCAAGACGTCTCTTCAGTTTTGCAAATGCGTTGATGTCGACCACAACATCTCACCTGATGTTATGCATCACCAGAGGCTTATACATACAGTAGAGCCTATCAGGACACACATTCACTCAGCCCATTTACTGTCATCTATACGATTTCATATTTATCTAATGTCCATCTTTAATGGCAGGCTGCCTACAAACAACATTCATACACAATGAACAATAGGTTTATGCTTTGACAGTTAGAAATTGTATTATTCCCTTTTGTATCTATAATAAAGCTTAACGTTGGTAATCTATGCTACTATGATCTAACGGAGTGAGAGAAAGAGTTTGTTTTGAATGTTTCGTAGCATACGGGCTTTTTATAGCAATAAACATGAACAGTGAGTGACAAGCAGTGAGAAAAGCATCTGTGTGACCCCAACAAACGTTTTCAAGTAATCCATTTTACTCCTGACCACACACACACACACACACACACACACACACACACGCACACACACACATGTTGGTAATTCTATCTTAGTGAGGACACTCATAGACATAATGAATTACATAACCCTGAACCCTAAGCCCCTAACCCTAACCTTAATCCTAACCCTAATCTAAATCCAAGTCTATCCCTAACTCTAAAACCACATCTTGACCATCTCAAACTGGTCCTCACGATGTCGTAATTACAAGAACACATACACACACAGAGATGTATTTCTAGAGTTAGCGACGCAGCACAGTTCAGATTGTGGGTCTGCTCCTCACTGTCATTTCAGAGAGACAAAGTCGGTGGAGAAAATAGAATAAATACCAAGTAAACATGACAGTCAGTCGGCCGGCTTGTTGTCAGTAAGCTGACGGCGCCGCGGCACTACAGACCACCGCAGCTCAGCCTCAGACACACAGTAATGAGAGCAGAGCTGTGGACGGCGAGGGAGAGATGAAGGCGCTGCTGCTTCTCTAAATGGATCTCACCATACTTTACAAAACAGTATTTACTTCAGATATGATTTACGTCTGACCCCTATAAACGGGCTGGCCTCTATGTTCATGTCGCCTTCATGATGAAAATGGGACTTGTGGCATATGTTACGTCGCTCCACGAGACGCAAGAGAAGAGAAGTATATATTTCTCCAAAGGAAAATGGCAGAATAGCAAATCTCAGTGACTTGAAAAAATAACTTTAATCCGTTACAGGACAAGCGACTACTTTTGGTCATTTCCACAGACGTTCCACATGACCTCGCTGCTGCACATCAGTATAAGGTAAAGAAGCGTGTGGTCCTCACTCAGCCAATCAGAGGAGATCCCCCTACATCACAGATCCCGCCTCTGAGGCATTTGACCAATCAGCAGAGACCGGTCGCTCTCTACACTTCCTGTTTTCTCACGTCCGGCTAAACTGACGGTACACTTCTTTACATAACTTGAAAACTGACCCTGGTAAGTTGAGGAAACTCACACGTTTTATTGGTGAGTAATTGTGCTCAGTGATGATGTATGTGTTGGTTTTGGAGGACGTATTGAAATGAGTGAAATTACAGCATGAAAAAGGCAGGACCATATTTGATCATAAGTGTATGAAGTTTATTTTGTGTGTGTTCAGTCCATGGCGAACTGTTTGTCCTGTCGGTACTTATGTAAGGGATAATGTATAGAACGCCGGTCACTATCGGGAGAATGAGTACCGACAGGGCGAACGTGTGGTTTCGCCCGGCGTTCTAGACATTATCCCGCTAATTATACGGCCATTTACCAACTGACCACACACAAATAAACTTCATACACTTTTATGAAGGCAGAAAGGTTTATTTAATGATTTCCGCGGCAAATAGTTCCCAAAGGTTTGCGCGTTTTTGTTGTGATTCCAGGCAGTGTGGCTAGGCTAGTAGCAGCTAGGCTAGTAGCAGCTAGGCTAGTAGCAGCACGGCTAGCTACTTATTGCTAGCCTAGCTCCTTAGTTGAAGGTGCAGTTGGAGAGGAGGAATGGTGGTGAATCTCTGGGTGAGTTGGAAGTCGAACTCCCATTAACTTCACGAGTGATTCCCCAAACTTCTCTCTTATGGACGGGGACGGAGACAGTTTCTCTAACACTGCGGTGATATGAAAGACCTGACAAGCACGAACTCCGTTGCATTGGCAGCGGTTTGGTAGAACGTTGAAAAATCCTATTTCCTACAGACGGCATCTCTGGAATCGCCAATATATGGTCATTTTTTTAAACAGTTGAGGGGGAAAACAATTTGGAGAAAAATCTAAACTTTCTTTAATTATTCAAAAACTACTTTAACAAATGCAGAATTATGAATAAAGTTTCTACTAAATAAAGATACAAAGACATGGGGAGGAGCAAAATGGTTCAGCAGCCCATAAATACATAAACAACGGAGAATGCTAAAATGATGCTTCATGTTAGCATTGTGCTAATTCTAACGCTAGCTAGCACTAGCTACGACTGCTTTTTTTTACGCTTCTACTGAACAAGCTGCTGTGAATAAACATCCATATGGAGCCGATGTAGACTTGACTTTATTTGTATGTGATAAATACGTTCATATTTAGCCAGGAAACGGCTTAAAAGAGTGAAACATTATTTCCCCCCTCGGCGAAGCCTCACTGACGCGAAGCCGTCTGTATTCATCACAGGTCACCACCGTCAAACTCAATTACATCTCCCAACTTCTGACAGTCTGTGTTTGCTACATTCTTAATCATAATTGTGTGAACCTCTTTAAATAATTGATTTAAACAACATGTTGAATCGTGGCCTTTTGCTTTATCTCCCCTGTGCTCACGTGTGCGTTTAGCGGCTTGGATCCTCATTAAAAGTGTTTGTTTCCGTCTAATCTCACTCACAGCTTTTAGCCGGTTTCCGCATGAATAATTCCGGCGGAGTCGATATTCGGCGCTCACAAAGCGCCGCGGTGCTGCGGTGTCCCCCCGATGCCGCGGCGCCGAACACGAGCCTTCACTTTGAGCTTCGAGTGTGGGCGACGTGGGCTTTTAGCGGCACTTTGACTCCGCATACGTTTGGAGATCTCACGAGGAAATGTTCCGAGAAAGACTCCGAGGAAAGAAAGCACAGTCACTGCACCACTTGTAGAACCTTCATATTACCAGGGTTTGATAATGTGATGTTTCACGTGTTTGTTTGAGGCCAAGACTAAAACCAGTCTTTTAAATCCTTGGAGTTTTTGGAAGAAATGTCCACCTACTAATACGCCACCGTTTGTTATAAAATACAGCTTATGAGTATTCAACTTCTGCAGGTGAATGGAGGAAAAGTGTATTTAGTGATTTAAAGCATAGAATGATAATGATAATTTATGTTTTCAAATAGAAATAAGACATTTTATGCAGTTGTATGTGTAACCCCAAGAAGAACAAGGGCTGAAAGTGGCGGCCAAAGAGGGAGGGGACTGAAAGCTCTAAACATTTATTACAGACAAATGTATTAAAGAAGATTAGCACAAATACAAATATAAAAAGTAGGGCCGGGACTTTTTTAGATTAATTGCGATTAATTAATTACACGAGGTTTAGTGCGATTAAAAATATTAATCGAAATTAATCACACTTTGCTTTCCACACTTCAGTTTCCTTTTTTCCTGCAGACGCACAATTAATGGCAACATTGCACTGGTCTGTTGGACTTGGTTGAACAAAATTAAACAATATTTTGTTGCTTAAGCTCATGTGTTCAGTCATTATTCAATGGTATACTAAAAATCCTTATGAAAAAACGTACTTGTCACTGTTCTCAGGTCAAATATTTATATGCGATTAATTAATTACAAAGCCTCTAATTAATTAGATTAATTTTTTTAATCGAGTCCCGGCCCTAATAAAAAGATATTTTAAAACTGCAGGTAGGCTGTGCCAAGTGTTTTAAAAACATGGGACTGACCGGGCACACTGTAGGTGGGGGGGGGGGGGGCGCACACACACCTCAACGAAACAAGAAACTGAAGGGTAAATAAAGCATGCAAAAGAAGGACATGCAAAAGGTACCACTACACTGTAAAATGTAAAATTGTTTCAACTCAAAAAACTAAGTCCAAGGGCTGCCAAGAAATTGTATGTGTAACCAATAACCGATTTACAATGTAATCGATTTGAAGTTTCAGATTCACCTCTTTAGTTGAATTGTATTAATTGTATTAAATTAAATCAGTTGTGTCAACCTGAGAATACAATTCAACTAAAGAGGTGAATCTGAAATTTCAAATCGATTACATTGTAAATTGGTTATTGGTCAGACATACAATTTCTTGGCAGCCCTTGGACTTAGTTTTTTGAGTTGAAACAATTTTCATTTTACAGTGTACAAGCAGGGAAGGAAGTGATGGGGCGGGGGGCCATTTAACCCTCCACCAGTGGACGACCGCGCTCCGGTCCGAACCTGGAGGACACACGACAGAGTGTAGCTGCCTGAACATAACCTGATTAGTAAATGGGCAAATCCAACAAAACTTAGCTAAAGGAAACAAAACCCAAACAAACAGCGGCGTCTAAAATGAGCAGGAATGCTGTTTTTATTTATTTTATTTTATTTTATTTATTTATTTATATCAGAATCAGAATCGGTTAATTGCCAAGGTTTGTGAACAACAAGGTTTACAAACTAGGAATTTGTCTTGGTGCAAACGTGCGACATAGAACATATAACACAGAATTAAGATAAAAAATAAGCTAAGAACGTTAAACTATAAGGCTATAAGGGCATGCATAAAAAATATTAAATTTAATATTAAAATATTAAATTTATTTGAAGGGACAGTGTACAATCTACATTAGCCTCAGAAAGGAGAGATGCATTGTACCAGGTTATAGCACTTGTGCTAATTTTCACCTGCAGTCCCTGGGCCTATTGTACATGTTTTTAGTGGTAGGGGAAACCGGAGTACCCGGAGGAAACCTACGCAGACATGGGGAGAACATGCAAACTCCACACAGGAAGGCCCCGTCCAGGTGGGAATCGAACCCGGACCTTCTAGCTGTGAAGCACGAACGCTAACCGCTGTGCTACCGTGCTAACCACTGTGCTACCGTGCCGCCATTAATATACACATCAAAACAATCAAATGAAACCAACGCAAAATAATCAGAAACTACAACTATTAAGGATTCCTAATGTGAATCCTGATGGGAGGGAACATGGCCTGGACCACGGCAAGTCGAAAAAGAACAAACATCACACGTGGATGCGCCGCCTTAGAGAGGGCCGAGTACGGAGACCCCCCGGTAATCCGGTCTATCACGCTGGCCGAACGTCTAATGTCCCGCCTTGAGCTTGAGCCGCGTCATTACAAGGCGAGTGCTTTTATGGGCTGTAATCTGAGCGTTAACCAGGAAACAACTGAACTAAAGGAGAACCCTCTGATCGTTATGTCTGATACACGACCTCCTCCCAGACCGGTGGCCGTGAGTCAGAGACGGGCGGCGTGTCTGCGAAGGCGAGCAGCCATCGTGAAAAGGACTGAAGGCGGCCGGGCGGCGTTAAACGAATCCATCCATCAGTATCGTCCCGTGGTCAGTGGAGCCGCGGGGAAATTCACTTAACAGCGAATCAGTTTGAGACGCACTGGGACCAAATGCAAACTGGATTAACCCGCAGCCGCCGGGCATCATGGGAAAAATAAGGATCCTGCTCTCGAGCTGCCACGGGGTTCTGGATGTTTCTTCAACACTGTGAAGGCTCTGGGCTCGCGAGCGACATGTGAGTCCTGAAGGAAGACGAAGTCCAGGACATCACCTTATCGACCCCCCCCCCATTATAATATTCTACTCTATTAAAAGGTCTTAAAAAAATGTTCCTTTAGATATATCATAAATGTCAATCATAATATGAATTTTTTTTAAATCATACTTTTCTCTCTTTCTTTTTTTTTGCCAGAGTAGAGGCATAACGATTCGAGATTACACGGTCCGGGCTCGATCCCCGGGCCTTTCTGTGTGGAGTTTACATGTTCTCCCCGTGTCTGTGTAGGTTTCCTCTGGATACTCCGGTTTCCCATCCATCCATCTTCTTCCACTTGTGCGTTGCCGGGTCGTGGGGGCAGCTGTTGGAGCTGCACCAGCCCCTATGGCGCCCCCTGCAGGCGGTGGGTCCACAGAAGGACGGCCTCATGGTTCTAACCGGGCCTGTTGGTCTCTCATAAGGGGCTTCTGAACCGCTCTTTGTCTGACCCGTCACCTATAGGACCTGTTTGCCCTGGGAGACCCTACCAGGGGCACGAAGCCCCCGACAACAGAGCCCCAGGATCATTCAGGCTCAAACCCTCCACCACGTTAAGGTGGGGGCTCCAGGAGGGGACTCCGGTTTCCCCTACCACTGAAAACATGTACAACAGTCCAGGATGAACGTAGTGAGAGAGTGGGGTCGGAGGGGCTGATGGCACAGACTGGTTGCCTCGCTTCTGTCAGTCTACCCCAGGGCTGCTGTGGCTACTATAGTAGCTTACCATCACTGAGTATGGAGTGAATGAATAATGAATGTGGAGCTTTGAGAAACTTGGTACTACAGGCTTTAAAAAAGCAATAGTGTAATAGATGAAAATATTATGTGTTGTTTCTTAGTTGTGAAGATAATATTGTAAAGGTTTGAAGAAATTCTCAATATTTTTTGCCTTAATTTTGATCATCGTGAATAATATTGTTCCTCGTGACTCGTCCCTGATCCCTATAGTTGATTTACTTGAAGGTCAAACACGAGTGCGATGGTAATGCTTTGTAACATGTTTGCGCTCTCAGTTTTATTGAATTATATCGATGAGAATATCGATTCCAAACTCTGATGAGTAGTTTGCCTCAATTGAAGTATTAAAGGTCCGAATTGGATTTTTTCATTTTAAATAAGACTTTAATGTATATTGTTTAAATTGTACGTGCCAAAATACTTATTCCATTGACAGATAATGATGTATCTTTGGGTAAATGTACTTATTTCAGGTCAATTCTACTAATTTGTCGGATCTTTAGGCACTTTTTGAACTGCATCTGTATAATTTTGCAATTTTGCTGATTCTATAGTGACAATTGCAGTAACGATCCATCAGCAATAACCTGCAGGTCTAAACCACATAAGTACCCGTGTGTTTTATGACTAAGCAAAGCTCCTAAACTTTAGTTAATCTGTTCCACACATAGGAAAGTTTTATGGAGCTCATCAGCCGCGCGGTGGAGGACGGGTCAGGAGGGAATTAAAGCCGCGAGCGAAGCCTGTAGTTTAATTTATATTCTCCTTATCGAGAGCCAGATAAGCCTCACCTCAGCCACTGATACCGACGTCCCGAGCGTCGCAAACTCTTCACACAGTTACGCTCGGTTTGCGCTGAGTCCATTCACGTCCTGTCTCTTTGTTCCTTTGTATTAGAACAGTGTGGGTTTTACATGATACTTTTATGTGCTTGTTGTGAGTGGCCGGGACGCCCTCGAATAGAGGATTTTAGTTTGTCGTTCGAATTCATTTTCTTGTGGACACAGAGAGAGGATGTGGACGGGTTTAATGGATCGAAAAGCAATAAATAAAACTAGAAATGGAACTGGTGATGGAATGCAGAAAACTGGCTTTTTTATTGTGAAAATCCGATATGTATATGAAAAATCCCCACTTGCCTGCATAATGACGTGTATATCTCTCAGCAGCCAAACCCGCGCAAATAATGAAGGAAACATTTCCCAAAACCTGCAGACATTTGGTGCAGATCTCTTGCCGTGGGTGGAAAAAACTGTCTGCGGTTTTTGCCCATGTTCAATGTAAATTATGCTATTTTAAGCTTATTTCTGTGTTAAAAAAAATCTATTTCTAATGACAGAACCTCAAACCCAAGGCTCCAAGTGCAGCCTTTTTAGAG
This sequence comes from Proterorhinus semilunaris, assembly GCA_021464625.1. Taxonomy (NCBI): domain Eukaryota; kingdom Metazoa; phylum Chordata; class Actinopteri; order Gobiiformes; family Gobiidae; genus Proterorhinus; species Proterorhinus semilunaris. The sequence goes on from CM038351.1 coordinate 2,369,882, forward strand.
AGGCGGGGCATACGGGGTTTCTACGGCTCTGGAAACTATACAAAAACATTTAAAATTCCAGCCGCGCCGCAGATCCGTGGATTTTGGGCGGTTTTTCAGATACTTTTTGGGGCGGGTTTGACGAGACCTGGCAACCCTGCGCCTCTTCTCCCTCACTCCGTATGAAAGCAGCTGACTGAGAGGAGAGGAGCCAAATATGACAAAGGTTTCATAGAAATCAACTTTTTTCCTGCAGCAAAGCTTAAAATCCACAGGAACCAAAAAAAGCCCCGCAGCTGCAGACTCGCGGCACAGCGGGACCGTCCCATGTACTGCAGAGAGGCTTGGATTTAACATTGTGTCATTTGAAATTAGGGCAGAAACGAATCGATTAATCAACAACTAATCGATTATTGAAATAGTTGACAACTATTTTTCAAACAATGGGCCTCATTGATGAACATCTTAAGAAACCTCTTCAAATCTGCAGCAGATTCACCACACGTTCTTACAGAGGGGAAACACTTTGCACCTGTTCTGAGTTTGGTGAAACCCAACACGACTCATTATTATGTCCCCGCCTCGTTCACCAGATAACAGGGATCTCCAAACTCCAAAGCTCTCCAGCCCGTGGTCGCTCGCCTAAAGCTTTCCACATTTCTTCTTGTCGAGGCACATTTTTTTTTAGGAATTTTCTTTTCATTCTGAAGATTTGAACGGACTCTGCAAACATTTAGGTTCATAAAGTGAAGTACACGGACAAAATCCAAGTCAATTTAATTAGTATCGAGGCGACAAACCCTTCCGGGGTGAACTCCTCCTCATAGTCTCCTAGTTATACAAGTGTCTTCGAAGAAAAAGCAGCTCTCGGATGGTTCTGTTCGGTAAAAGTAGCCCTGCCATAAAAGTAGCCCTGCGAAAGGCAGACGAGGAATCGATTATTATTTAGCTTTTTTGCAGAATCGTTCAGTTGAAGCCACGAAGAAGCCTCTCCATGTTTAATCTAGCAGTATTGGTATATTTAAAAGCGTAAACTTTTAGCTTCAAACTAGTTTTCTTTGGGAGATTTCGGAGCGTGCAGCAGGGCCGTGACTTTGTCTGTGTGTTTTTACATACTGAGCCGTGGACGTCACAACGAACACGTTTGGAAGTGGATTTATTGATCACGGATATTCGGCGCCGCTTCCTCATGAAGAGCCTCGAGAGCAAAGCAGCGACGGCGGGACAGAGACGCTGCTTTACTCCCCAGACAGGAGAACTCTTTCCCCGCGGCAGCTTCAGCGTTTAAAAAAGCTTCCAGCAAAAGCACCAAACAGTAGGTTTTGTATCTTTTTATTACGGTGGATTTTGCGTTGGAGTTGACCTCTGACGTCTCGCTCTGTTTCCACGTTAGAAAACGCTCGTCTCCTGGTTCCTTGTGTTGTGCTTTGGTTTGTGTGGTCGACCTTTAGTGAATAAATGCCACGCAGGAAAGGCAGTGTTACACATACGCCTGTTGTCCATCCGTTTATGTGCGTTTGAGTGAACTCGAGGCCTGAGCTTTACAGGGGTTTTTCTAAATGAGATGTAAATGAGCCTTATTGTCACTCGAGCAGCAGAGCGAGGTGAGAACAGCCCGAAAGTTTAGAGCCCGATTTCTCTGGTTTGAAATAATCTGGATCCTTACCTTCAAATTGCTTCTCAAAATATGATCAGATTTCCATGTGTTGCACATTGTTGGAAAGCTTGGAGACGACACTTTAACAATCTGTGAAAAGCTCAAAATGCCCCAGAACCGACGTGTGTCCCTGGTTCCTGTGACTGGGCACAAATGTTTTTGTTCTTACAGAGAAACACCGCTAAGAACAGGAGGACTTAAACCAATTAGTCCTTAAACACACGCACTTCCAACTCGCGCGACGTGTTTCCCTTTTCAGAACATGTGTTGAATCTGCTGCAGTTCCTGACACTGAGGCGTTTCTTAAGATGTTCATGGATGAGGTCCAATCACTTTAAGTTTCCTCCATCCACATGTCCTCAAGTGGTGTCACTTTATCTTTATGTGGGAGGAAGTTTGAAATCATATCATTTGCAGACACCTTTCACAGCCGAGCGATGAATCGTAAAAATAACCTGTGGAAACCTGCCGACGACTTTTCCACCCAATGAGTGAACTTGGGGTTTTCTCTGGTGGACTTTAGCAAACGTGAAACATTCAGGCGACTGAAGAAATAAACCTTGATAACAAACCTTCTCAGGCGATGTTTGTGTGAGACGCTCTTTCCGTCTGACTCTACATCATTCATATTCAAAATTCAAATTGAATCCAAACCTTTTTTGAAAGTCTCCACAGTTTCTGCACAAAGTGGTGGGATGCCTGTCCTTTCTTGTTCCTGCCCCGGTAGCGTGCCTTGTGTCTTGGGGAGTTTCCGTGGATTCCTTCGGCGCACACTGCGGAGCGAAGATAAGAGGCTTAGAGTCTTTAACACGAGGCGGAGGCGACGTTAAACGCACAATATTAATAATTTGCTCGTTTTTCTCCTGAATAACACGGACGCGACACAGTCACTTCATTCAGACACGTTTTTATTTGACAATTAAGAGCGACTCGTCGGGAGGTTTATCGCTTTACGCTTCTGGGTGCTGAAAACAATTGTCCTCAAGAGGGATTTTTTTTCCCCGAGATTCAAAGTTTGGGGCAGATTGATGGAAGAGTGGCTGCCTGTCTGTGCCTCTGGCCCTTTCGACCACCACCAGTCACTCTTAAAATGCTGTGGGATGTTTCTATGACAGTCGTATTGCCATTTCTCCCTTAAGGCTGCATAAGTTCTCATAAGTGCGATTCAGAAAACTCTATAATGCCTGACCTATTACACCATAAAGTCGACGAAATCTCGGGCTCTTTAAGGTGTCCTGACGCCAGCGGGAAAAAACATCGACACCACTGACGACAATAACCTTTCTCAACAGCTCTCTCAGATGCATAAACAACAGTATCTAAGAGAGAATTCAAAGTTCAATTTATTTTACCCTGCAGCCACTTTGATTAGCCTTCCTTCACCCACGTATTCCTGCAACCTTTTCACTTACATGGTGGGTTCTTCTCACTTCACATTCATGTTTTCGCCTCTATGGATGCTAAAGCAAACTTCACGCCCTGAGGTTAACTAACAAAATCTACAGCGTAAATACTCACTCTGTTCCAAATATTGCCTTTACCGTGCCCCATGTGTGGGATGAAGCACGCAAAAGTCGAATATTTCTCAGGAGACAAAGCCAGGAGTAGTTACGGGGTTAACTATTTAAAACTCGAGACCAGGTACTTCGTTTGGCGGATTTTATGAAAGAATGACAAAAAGCAAACGGCAGCAGTACAGCAGTATAGCCCAGGAGGACAAAGCATTTATTTTAAAAAAAACACACTCCAAGTAGCGGGCGGTATCACTCAAAGTCCATTTACAGACTTTTACACCCCCGTGATTGTTCTCTGTACATCTGGGCATACACATAATTTGAAAACCATAAAACATTGAGAGACACCGAGTCCATTGTGGCTCGTACCTCTCATGGTAACTCACAGAAAAAAGGAAAACCCCCTCTTGACCTCCCACTCAAACCTATGGCCTCGAGGCAAACTGAGGCTCTTCGCGAATCACAAGATTATTATATAGAAAGAAAAACTAGTTAACACTTAGCATAACATTTAGCATTTCAGCCTTAAAACGTCGACTGGACTGGGTTTAGTTCAGGACGTTTCGCTTCGTGACATAAATGAAGGTTAGGGACAGGGATGTGGCTGCCTTAAGGTTAGCTTTAGGATTGGGGTTATGGCCACGCCAAAAAAGCTAGCACTAACCATAGATTGTTATTCTGCAGCTCGGAAACAACATGCAGGGCTAAAAGCAGTAACTTACCCAACGTGTTTACCTTAATAAATCCTCTCCGTAGTCCCTCTGGGGGTGATACAAGTGTTAATGGGATGATTGGAGGGTCTTTCATCTCCCCCTGGTGTCTCTGGCCAGAAAACCACAATTGCAACTTTCCTGCTGCCGGGTCGGAGCCACCAATATACACTAATGGAATCACGAAGAAGAAGCTAACGGATGGTGGTTATAGTGGTGGCGGGTACTAATGATACGAGTAGTGGTTTGTTTTGTTTTCCCCCTCTTTTTTGTATTTTTTGTATTCAAGGATGTATTTCTTATTTATTTTAATGGTTATATCTTTCTTATTCTTTTTTTTTTTTATGTCTTATGCTCCTTCTACACCTTTGTAAATATGCACTTCTTGCAATAAAGTAAAAAAGCTAACCGGCTAACGGGCAAAGCTAACTTTGGGCTAGCGCCACTTAAACAGTATTAGTACCATAGTTACCCTCATAGAATTGTCAGTTGCTCCACCTCAATGTTAAACTATGGGCTCTTAAGAATGTTGTGATGTCACGTGAGCGCAGCCTATTTGCGATGTTTGGTGGCTAATGCTAACAGCTATAGGAAAAATGACTCCGAGCCGTACGAGCAGTGAACGCCTCACTGTGGTTCTGGATCAGCCTCTCCTCGCTCCCCTTCCAGTCGTTCAGCTCATTCAGCACAGTCTATGATTCTGACTCGTCTCGTAACTCTCGTTCTCCCACGGAGCCGCTAACTGGGTTGAACAAAGTCGTTTCTTCTGACAGAAATAATAACCCTCTACACGTTTACCGCCTCGAACATCACTGATGGTAAATGAGGTTGAATATTTCTGTACAAACGAGAGTTATTGCTCTGAAGTCCCTCAGTGTGAGCGACTCGTATGAACCGGGAGAACGACTCACTCTGTGGTTCACGTGAAGGCAGTGATACGTCTGAATCAAATGACTGCTAACTCGCGGCTAAGCTAGCCTCGCGCTAAAGTGTAAATAAAGCAGAGTATTGGGGAAAACAGATAAATATCATTTAATCCCCAAATCATGGATTACATAAAATATAACTTCATCCAGTTTTACCGTCGAACATGGCACCAGATTACAATCAAATCACCATATTTTTTTATTTTTTATTAAACAACAATTATTAATGGATTTAATTATGTGTGGAGGTTACGTTTTTTTATTATTTTTTTTTTATTCAAATGTATTTATTTGAACAGGGACAGTGTACAATCTACATTAGCCTCAGAAAGGAGAGATGCATTGTACCAGGTTATAGCACTTGTGCTAATTTCCACCTGCACTCCCTGGGCCTATTGTACATGTTTTTAGTGGTAGGGGAAACCGGAGTACCTATGCAGACACGGGGAGAACATGCAAACTCCACACAGAAAGGCCCCGTCCAGGTGGGAATCGAACCCGGACCTTCTAGCTGTGAAGCACGAGCGCTAACCGCTGTGCTACCGTGGCAGCCAGCTATGATATTTTCCCAACTACTGTAATGTTTTCAGTGGTGTAAACAGTGGTTTACATTAGACTGACTCACTGAATCAAACGACTCAAAACGCCCGATTCACTTTGGTGAGTGATTCATTTTAACTCGAGTCAGTAAAATGAATCGAACTTCACATCACGACTGGACTGGCGTTTGAATCGTGTCGTGTGAGCGGCAGTCAGACGCGACTGGACTACAGTCGCAGGAAATCCAACATGTTTGATTTTTAAGCCCGATTTTGGACAAACAGGAGAAACGTGGGTGATTTTACTGTCTCCAAAATGAACACACAGAAAGCAGCGGCAAAATGACAGGGTGAAATAAAGCCAGAAAAACACAGCCGCGCCTCTCTTTTCATTTTCCTGTCAAAACAGCGGCACAAACAGCTCATTTCATGGCCACCACACGAAAAGGAAAAACTCTCCTTTTCTTATTAAATCCACTGAAATACGTCCCGCTTCTTCGTGTCGCCGACTTTTATCTCCATTTGACAGAACTATAGCCCAGTTGAAAAGGCTTCGTAGCAGTAGGAGCCTTGCACTGCGATGTTGTGACACTGTTGACACCGCTGACCAATCGGGACACGCACATGTTTTCCCACGCTCACAAACACGGGCCTAACTTTGCAGATTTGAGGTCACGTGCTGTGTTATAAACATCAGCTGTTTGTCAGAATCATGTAGTGTGTTCGCTCTTACGATTCTCAGTCGTTGGTCAGAGCCATGGTCAGAGTGTATTGGTCACTAAACATGAAGGCCAAGGAGCTCACCAGAGAGGTCAGGGATAAAGCTGTGGAGAAGTTTAAAGCAGCGTTAAGTTATACAAAGATTTCCCAAGATCTGAACATCTCACGGAGCACTGTTCAATCCATCATTCAGAAATGGAAAGAGTATAGCACCACTGTGAACTTACCAAGACACGGCCGTCCACCTAAACTAACAGACCGAACAAGGAGAGCACTGGTCAGAAATGCAACCAAGTGCCCCAAGATAACTCTGGAGGAGCTGGGACGTCCTGCCGCTGAGCTGGGGGAATCTGTACATGGGACAACTATAAGTCGTACTCTACACAAACCTGGCCTTCATGGACGAGTGGCAAGAAGAAAGCCATTATTGAAAGGAGGCCATAAGAAATCCCGTTTGAAGTTTGCTAGAAGTCATATGGAGGACACAGCTACCATGTGGAAGAAGGGGCTTTGGTCAGATGAGACAAAAATTGAACTTTTTGGCCCAAATGCAAAACGTTATGTATGGAGCAAACCTAACACTGCTCATCGTCCTGAGTGCACCATCCCCAGTGTCAAATATGGTGGGGGGGCATCATGCTATGGGGCTGCTTTTCCTCAGCGGGGACTGGGAAGATTGTAAGAATAGTTGGGAAGATGGATGGAGCCAAATACAAAGACATTTTGGAGGAAAACCTGCTGGAGTCACAAGAGAATTGAGGCTGGGGCGGAGATTCACCTTCCAGCAGGACAATGACCCTAAACACAAACATCTACAATGGAATGGTTTAAAAACAAACATATTAATGTGTTAGAATGGCCCAGTCAAAGTCCTGACCTAAATCCTATTGAAAATCTGTGGAAAGACCTGAAAACTGCTGTTCACAAACGCTCTCCTTCTAATGTGACAGAGCTCGAGTTGTTTTGTAAAGAGGAATGGGCTAAAATGTCAGTCTCTACATGTGCAAACCTTGTAGAGTCAAACCCCAGAAGACTTGCAGCAAAAGGGGGTTCCACAAAGCATTAAGTCATGCTGTATGAATACTTATGCGAGCCCCACTTTTCACTTTTCTATATTTTGAAAATAACAGAATCCTGTATCATCTTGCTTTCACTTCACAGATGTCTGTTACTTGTGTGTGAACGTTCAGTAAAAAAATCTTATGTTTATGGTTGTGAACATGACAAAATGTGCAAAAGTTCAAGGTGTATTAGTACAGTATAGTATAGTTGACTGAGTTGTGAGTCATTCAACTATTGCACACACTTTTAAACATGACTATCTCCCCTCAGTAGAAAGTTATATGATCAAACCAATTACTGGAAATGATAAGTTTGCGGGAGGTTCATAGCAGCAGAAGAAGGAATAATTATTGCTCTTCTGACTGTGAAAAACATGAGAAAGATGCAGTTCTTGGTATTGCTGGATGTAATGACAGCGCGCAGCCGTGATTACAGGTTTATTTGGAACATCTATAATTGCGCTCTATTCTCAGTCCGTATATTTTCCACAATATTTCACCACATAGAATATAAATATATGGCTCTTTTAGCCTTTATTTGTCAATGGAAATCTATCATAGTTTTAGTGTCATTAAGAACTTTTTTGTTTTAGTCTGAAATGTACAATCCTATACTGTTTTATTTCCGTTGCTTGCTCCATATTCAGGCTATATTTTGTCCCTACAAAAAGAAAGTGTAATTTTTTAAAGGCTGAACCACCAAAAAACAAAGCAAAAACCATCCATCCATTTTCTTCCGCTTCATCCGGGAGCCCGGTTGCAGAGATACCCAGACGTCCCGATCCACGCACACCTCCTCCAGCTGATCTGACCCCGAGGCCACACCAGGCCACACAGACATGTCCCGCCAGCGTGTCCTGGGTCTGGGCCTCCTCCCTATACGTAAATGCCATGAAACAGACATTCTTACCTCGCCATAGTCGGCACTGGCTTCACCATTCCAGACCATACGGGGAGAAAAAAGCTCTGTAAACAGTGTCTGAGCGTGTTCCTACACTTGACCTAACAGTTCGCTGCATAGACGCCCATAAGAATTGCTCGAACTGCTTTGCTAACGCTAACATGGCGGACGTCGTAACTAAATACCCAGATTGCCGTCTTCATCAATAGGTAGCGTTCACGTGACATCACAACCTTCTAAAGAGCCTATAGTTTAAAATTGAGGTGGAGGGCATGGCTGTAACCATAGTCCATCCATCCATCCATTTTCTTCCGCTTTATCCGGGGCCGGGTCGCGGGGGCAGCAGTCTCAGCAGAGATGCCCAGACTTCCCGATCCACGCACACCTCCAGCTGTTCTGGGGGGACCCCGAGGCGACACCAGGCCAGCTCGGAGACGTAGTCCCACCAGCGTGTCCTGGGCCTTCCACGAGGCCTCCTCCCAATAGGACATGCCTGGAGCGCCTCCCGAGGGAGGCGACCAGGAGGCATCCGGAACAGATGCCCTAGCCACCTCAGTAACCATAGTAACGCTCAAAATGCAGATTTCTAGTCTTAAATCATTGCTAATTTCTCTGTAATTCCTGAGGCCAATTCACATGAAACAAAAACTGTCACAAAGTTCAAAGTCATGTCTTCCAGCACATATGAACATATGTCTAATTATTTCTTCACAAAGGCGTCCAGAAGTGGAGACAATATTCAAAAACATGTGCTTGGACGTTTTATTTTTGGAAATCTCTTTCAAAAACTGTTTCTCTCCCATAGAGTTGTATTGGCACCTGCTCCAACTAAAATAGAATTCTATAACGTGACCGCAACGTATTGCTGGGTTACAGGTTCTAGAATGTGATGACGTCACCGGACCCAGCGGGGGGAGGAGCCAGTGTTTTCTATTAACAGCATTACGCTTTCACAAGTCGTAGCTCAAAAGAAAATGTATGAATTACAAAAATGATCATTGACATCAGTCACTGGGTCCATGATCTCTCTGTACAAGACCAAAAATGTCCTAAAAAACAAAATTATTTTGTCACCTGCAACCCAGCAATTATATGGAAAAAAAATAATTTTGTTTTTGAGGAAATGTTTGGTCTTGTACAGAGAGATCTTGGACCCAGTGACTGATACTGATGATATTTTTTGTAATTCATACATTTTCTTTTGAGCTATGACTTGTGAAAGTGTAATGCTGTTAATAGGAAAACACTGGCTCCTCCCCCCCGCTGGGTCCGGTGACATCATCACATTCTAGAACATGCAACCCAGCGATAGTAGGAACATAAATCAAGAGCTTTTCCCCCGACTCAGCTCCCTCTTCACCACAACAGTCCCGCCGCACCGATCCGTCTATCGATCTCACACTCCATCCTTCACTCATGAACACTTGAACTCCTCCACTTGAGGCGAGGACTCCCCACCGACCTGAGGAGGGGAAGCACCTTTTTCCGGTGGAGAACCATGGCCTCGGATTTGGAGCCGCTTCACACTCGGCTGCAAACCGCCCCGGAGCAGCTGGAGGTCCTGATTTGATGAAGCCAAGTTATATTTCACTGTTAGTCCATTCGATGCCGTTCTATAAAGCGTTTCCTGCTCAGTCAGTTTCCAACACGAGGCCAAGGAAAGATCGATTTAGTTTTAAAGAGTCAAACTTCTGTTTGCCGTGGCCCACCCTCTGAGGATCTGTGTAATTAGGCGCTCGGATTCGTGTGGGCCTGACTCCTCACCTTGACTCTCTGCCTCCACAAAAGCACCACAAACTACAGGCATTAATTCACATCTTCATCCGATATTCCGCGTTCCCTCTCGCCGCGTGAGACGCATGGGCAGATTAACCTTGGTGGAGAAGCCCGCGGCTACACCGATTATTAAGGTTTTAGACATTTAGATGTATATGTAGATGGAGAAATTACAAATCGACACAGTTTGCTCTTTGGCCTCGGCACTTTTAGGAAATTGGTTAAATATTTGTGTTTGTGTGACTGCTCAGTTGTGCGGGAGAGTCCGGAGTTTAATCCACCTAACTTTCTGTGGCTTCGTTCTCTCTCTCGCAGAAACGTATGTCTTTTATTGCATCCATCCGTCTGCTTTGGTTTTCCAAAACAGTGAAGTTAGTTGTTTTTACTGCTTTAATCAGGGTTAACACCGGAGGTCCCCAAGCTTTGCTAACGTGCCCCTGATTCTGTTTCTGCAGAGATAGATATTCTGCTCAGGAGGGATGGTCTGCTGTGGAAACTTGAGATTTCATAACATAAATTAGGGATAGGAACAGGGGTGTGGCTACCTTAAAGAGACCAGATGCAAGTTGGTGATTTTATGCTCACTACTGCCACCTCAGGTCTTATGCGTAACTGCAGTCTATATTAAGCTCGTGCATGACTTTCTGAGTGGCAGTGCAGGATTTTAGAGGCAGTTGTGGTGAACAGGTCTGGGCTCATTCTACACATTAGGACATGGCTGGAACCTGTAGGGGGAGGAAAATACAATTTTTAAACTCCGTATAGTCCCTTTAAGGTTAGGTTTAGGATTGGGGTTATGGTTATTTATATTTCACGCCACATGCAGGGCTTAAAGCAGTACTCAGTCCCGTGTTTACCTTAATAAATCCTTTCCGTCGTCCCTCTGGGGGTAATACCAGGGTTAATGGGATGATTGGGGGGTCTTTCATCTCCCCCTGGTGTCTCTGGCCAGAAAACCACAATTGCAACTTTCCTGCTCCGACCTGGGAGGTGCAATACACATAGGGGCGGGAACCTCTGGGTACCTCACAATTCGATACGATATGCGATACATGGCTCACGATAACGATTATCTCACGATGCGCCGATACCGCGATAATCGATATATTGCACAAAAATAATCTACGATACATCACGATATAAAAAAATGCTACTTTTAACCTTTATTTTAACATACTACATATTATTCATCATTTACATTTCTTTTCATGTGGTTTGTACCACTTTTATAAATGATCCCTGGAAATGGGTCATAGATCTGTCGGTGACTTATTTACATTTAAATAAACAAGAAAACACAGTCCTATTTAAAAAGTAATAAATCAACCCCCAAATGTATCGTCTTTATAATTACAAAAACTATCATTAAAAGTAATTTATTTGTGTGACAGTGTTAGGTCCAAGTGCTTAAAACTGTAGTGCTGCCCCCTGCTGGTCTGACTGAATTCTTTATCATATTGGCCTCTATTGACTGTGAAAACAGTGGAGCACTGCTGCCTCATTAGTATGCATGACGCTGCTCATTAATATGCATGACGTCATCAAAAGTATCGATATCAGAATAAAAAGTATCGGTATCGTATCGTCCCACAAAATATCGCGATATATCGGAAAATCGATATATTGTCACACTCCTAAATACACACTAATGGAATCACGAAGAAGAAGCTAACAGGCTAAGGGGCAATGCTAACTGTGGGCTAGCGCCACTTAAACAGTATTTACAGCCAAGTTTGAGTAAAAAAAAAAGATCTCCATTGTGTAATCGGATGAACAATATCCCTCTGTCCCTTTGTCTTTTCTGTCAGCGTAGGATTTACTCTCACGGACGATTAATGAGTAAAAACTCTAGGGGCACGAGTTACTTAGTTTTTTTGCACCGCGGCGGATTTCTGGCGTGAAAAAGTGCCCCACTTTTATTTCATTTCATGTTTATTATAAATTAATCAAGGTTGCAAGTAATTGGTAGCGCCCAGGTTTAAATTGACAACAATTGGGTAAAATATTGCGTGAACTTTTAAGAATGCAGGAATACACATCTGAATCCTTAAAAATCTCTCGGGCTGGTCCCCCGTACCCCCCACTAAAGATTATTTTCTAGATTCAGTCATTGTAATTGTATCACACTGAAATAGGTGGCAACAATTTCATCCTTCATACCTTTATATGAATTGCTATTTTTAAAAGCCCATCATCGACACCATTAAGACCAGGGAGAAGTTTGGGATCAGGAACTCTGTATTTTTCGCAAATGCAAATTTTACAGATGCAAATAAACCAGTCTGATTTCACAGATCTGTTCGAGTTTTCCAGCAGCAGCAGCAAAAGCGAGTGAAATCCACCTTTATAAAATATACAGAGGAGTATCATTCTGGATGCCGGGCTAAAGAGCGCCCGCCTCTTCGCATTCATCCCCTGCAGCCTCGCAACCTTTATTTGCATTTACATCGTTTTCACAGTAACAACGGCTGGATTTATCTCACTGTGAATAGAAAAGTCCTGAGAGGATATCGATGGCCCCGCTGTAGCGCTGGTATCAAAGAGAAACATGAGCCTTACCCCAATGTACATGTTCTTAGCGCCCGTTCCCCTTTTCCATCCAAAGATGTCCGGTCTTGTACCTGACACCTCAAACTCCTGCTCATTTTCAGAAGTTCCGCGTGAAGCTCCGTGCGGCTCAAAGGCCTCGCCCTCGTGAACAATGGCCCCACGATATTGAGTCGAGCTCCTTTCACAAAACCCCACTTTTCTTCTTCTTTTTTTTTTCCTCCGCTGCCGCTATAGATGGCGCCCATTGATGTGTGAAATTATGAGCACGCATTGGAAAGCACATATTTCAAAGAGAGACTCGTCATTCAGCGCGAGAAAAGTCGGGCACAAAAAAAGTGAATTTACATCACAATGGCGTATCGATTCGACGGCGGCGAGAGCCTTAACAAACCCAGACACCCCTTTAGTCCATAATAAGCTTTGTAATGATTAAAATACTAAGGAAATTAAATCCCTTAAGAATTAAAACTCATGTCACGCCAATGAATGTCTTCAGTTGGAATATATTACAGGACATTGATGGGTTTGGTGCACTGCAATAAAGGAATATTTAACAGTCGTCTTAATCGAAGAACCTTTGAACCCTTTAAGGCGAGTCACGGCGACTGAAAGTATTGATTTTCTCCCATAGCACCTTTTCATGTCGGAGTATAAAAAATACTAAACTTTCCCCGTACAATGCTTAGTATAGGACGTTTGGTCGGGAGGCGGACTTTTCCCAGACGTAGCTACAACATCGTTTTTTGCAAAGCCGGCTTTCCCTCGCCCGTTCATTCACAAATATTGACAGATTTTACATCCACGTGTCCGGAAGGTTCCCCCGAGATGACGCCACTTCAACCTGAAAAGACTCACAGAGACAGAATGTGTTAGGAATCTTTATTGAACATGGATCATGATTGGGGCTCGGACCAGTGTTGGTTCACTGTCGTTCAAACTGCGATCGTAGCCCCGCCTCGAGTCTCGTTTTGGAAATTGCTTCCTATTATCACAGTTCCAGACTTTATATGTATTTATAAATACATACATAAAGTCAGTCTGGCTTTATGCAAGGCTCAGGCGGAGGAGGGCCGGAGGAGGGTCGCAGCACAGCTGGGAAACGGCTGAGTGATTGACCTTAAGGAGGGCGTCCTGGGCGATGATTGGCTGAATCGAAGGTGCGGCTCGAGGTGGGGCCGTGATTGGATGATTGGAGAATGAAGGCTGCAGGTAGGTCTTCCAAGTGGAATTTGGAAGCTTCATAACCCAAATATGGTGTTATTCTTCCTGGAAGCCACCCGTACGGAGGAGCGAAAGAGTCATAGTGGCAAGAGGAACCTCCTTAAAAGGAACTCGCATTTTAAGATTGTTTAGAAGTTTTACACATGTTGCAGCAGGTTGTAAAACGACCAGATTAAAGCAGTGAGTTGCTCTGATGTAAGAACATATCTCCATCTGTAAAAGCCGTGTCCTGTTCCTTTAAGCTCTGGATGGAGGAGCCTGGACGCTGTAGAGGAGCGGCTCGCTGCTAAACGCTCGCCTTGGACGTCCATCATTGCAGGGCAGAAAGTTTGCGGCTTGGGTTTGCTTTAAGGTCGGCACACACTACACGATTTTTATGCCCGATTTCAATACAATTCTCAGTCGCGCCAAGTCTTCCCGAGTCGTGTCGTGTGGGCGGCAGTCAGACGCAACTGGACCACAGTCGCAGGAAATCCAACATGTTTGATTTTAAAGCCAGATTTTGGACGCACAGGAGAAACGTGGGTGATTTCACCCCAAAGTGAACACACAGACTTCAGCGGCCATGACAGGGTGAAATAAAGACAGAAAAACACAGCCGTGCCTCATTTTCATTTCTCCGTGAAAACAGCGGCACAAACAGCTCATGTCATGTCCACAGCCCCACACGAAACAGCACAACTTTATTTCACCAAACGTTCACGAGAACCACCTTTTCAAACTACATTTCAACCGCGAACAGAGTTTAGCGGCACTTACTGAGTTTGGAGACGGACTGTTCAGCTTCACCTCGCCTCTCTCCACTTTCTCCTCCGCCTCCTCCATCTCGGAGTGGAGGCCAGTCTCCTTTTCTTATTAAATCCACTGAAATACGTCCCGCTTCTTCGTGTCGCCGACTTTTATCTCCATTTGACAGAACTATAGCCCAGTTGAAAAGGCTTCGTAGCAGTAGGAGCCTTGCACTGCGATGTTGTGACACTGTTGACACCGCTGACCAAACTGGGACACGCACACGTTTTCCCACGCTCACAAACACGGCCCATCTTTGCGGAGCCGTAGGGCATGCTATGGTAATGTAGATATAAAAACAGAGTTATTTGATAGCCCCCGACTGATTGTGTATTAGGGTTGCAGACTGGTCAAGCATCTTCAAATACTGTGGTGCCAGTAAAGGTCAATAGGTTACTGGGCACGGAGGGAGGATGGGGACATTTGTTTGAATAGTCAAGATTTATCTGTCAAGGCCTTATCTGTGTTTTAGTATATGGTGTCCAGATGTCTCCCCAAGGCTATCGAGTTTCCTTTGTGTGGTGAAATGCATGATGGGATGTGCTTAGGGGATGGGCTAAACTTAGATAAAGAACTGTGTTTGGAGACAAGTCCTCAGACTGCTTAGAAATGCCTCACCATGTGAGACTTTTTTGGAAGTAGGTAGGCTTCATCAGGACATCTGTAATGAGCAACCGTTGTATAACTCTCTCTATCACTCACGACACTTTTCTCTCTGCCTGTTTTTCCATCAACGAGGGGTCTGGACGGACGACTATCTCACATATTTTTAATATTCACAGTAACTATGTTCTGGCTTCATTTTAATTTACAATATACATATATGTCTGTAGTTATATGGCCAAACAACATGAAACATAAAGTGGCACAAAGGAAATTAAGTCCAATTCTTTTGTCTTAAGGGTTTCCAAACGTGGCGACAATCTTCAACAGTGTAATATTAGTCAGTTGAAAAAAGGACTCACACACCTAATCCGTCTCAAATAAAAATCAGGTTGGGCAGATGTGAATTTTCTGTTTGGAGTTTTCTCTCCATTAGAGGAAACGAGAGTCGGGTGCGGGGCAAGCGTTTTGAGCTCTTAAGGAGGCGAACAGAATATAAAGGATTACTAAAACACGCTTTAGATCAGAACGGGGCTAATGTGGTTTAAAATGCGGGGCAGGCGGCGGCGGCGGCGGGAATATGAGACGCAGCCGCTGAATTAAACGGAAGGTATAAATCAGACTTCGACTTTGGGAACAGATTGTATCAAAGTACCTCAGCACTTCTGTCGCTGGAGAGAATACACAAAGAGGAGGGGAGGAAACGCCGGAACCAATCATCCAAACGGTTCCAGCGATATTGATGAAGCGCCGCGAGATCAAGAAAGAAACGGGAAAAAAAGGCAGAAAGGTTTTTTGAAGACTTTGGGAAGTTTTTTGTCAAAGTTTCATGATTGGATGATGAGACTTTTTCGCCAACAAAGGCACGGATCTTTCCCGACTTGTTCCGCAGAGATGAAGTCTGTGTCCGAGACGCCGATGAGCTTCTCAATGTCTTTACTTTGAACAGGATCGTTTGCGGCCATCTGGATAGAATCGTTTTGTAGTTTTCTCAAAATGTACAAATGGGAAATGAATAACAAAAACACCACAAAGCAACAAACCACGTTTTAGATTGTAAAGTTATCATAGGGGAAAACAGTTTACAGGAAGGCAACTCATACTGACCAGTATTTGATGTTTGACTCTAACCATCCACTCCAGCACAAACTAGGGGTCATCATGACGCTCAGACATAGAGCTAAAGAGGTGCTACCAGTGCAGAAGGAAAGACCAAAGAGGAGCAACATGTCCAGAGAGCCCTCTCAGACTGTGGCTCCAAACTGGTCTTTCACTAAAGCACGAAGGGCAAGAAGACCCAAAGAACAAGACAGACAGACTGCAGAGCCCAGAAGAAAGGGAGTTGTAGTGCCGTATGTAGCCGGGGTCTCAGAGAAACTTCAGAGAATCTTTAGGCAGCTCAGGATTCCAGTGAACCACAAACCGGTGAACACACTGAGACAAAAATGAGTTCATTCCAAACACAAAACTCCGAGCCACAGACATAGCAATGTGGTTTATTCTATTCGATGCAAAGAAGAAGAATGCAAACAACATTATATTGGAGAAACTAAACAAGTTTTACAGAAGAGACTTGATCAACACCGAAGAGAAAGCACCAGTGGCCCTCAGTCGGCGGTGCACCTCCATCTCAAAGCCCTAACTCCTCCCCGTTGGTCTATATATTCAGCTGTGTGCAGTTTGTGACCTTTGTCGCTGACGAAGCCTTTTGGATGAGAGGCGAAACGTTCGAAGACTTCAACTACTGAGTACAGAAGATGAATCAAGTACCTTCATAGAAGATGGACAACTCCTGTACGACTGAGAACTTACACAGACAACCACTCAAGAGTTTATCTAAAGAAAAACTTTGGTGAAAGAAGCAATTTTTGTGAAGGAGGAGAACCCCCTCCATGGCTTAGATTTCATTTGTACAAATGTTATAACAATCTTCTTCGCACCAAGCTGGAAGGGCTCTGTCATGTTAATGAGGCTGAAACTCAGCCCGGGACGGATCAATAGGCCGGTCTCAGCCGCGATCAGCTGAGATTAGGACTGTTCAGACTGAAACTCCGGTGTGAGTTCGGTCGTTAGGACTTAGAACTACAAAGACTACTACACAGATGTTTACCTACAGGTGAGAGTAGCCGTTAAAAGAGGGGAGGGACTGAGACAAGCGAAACTCCTCCCCATGGTCTTTATCTGGGCTGAAACTTTAGTGTCACTGACGAAGCCTTTTGGATGAAGAGGCGAAACGTTCAACAGAGTACAGACTCAAGACCCTTTGTTGAAGATGTGTCTATTAGTGTCTTTCACATACAATTTTAATTATACACACGTATGTTTGTGGACCGCAGCCTGGCAAAATGTCCAAAAATTAAAGGGGTACGGATACTTTCTCAGCCCAATGTATATTAGGTAAGGGATAATCCACGACCAGGCGTCCATGATCAGAAACTACTAGACGACGCAGAGGCGCGAACCGTCCGACTGCGCTCCTGATAATGGACGCCTCGTCGTGCATAATCGCGCTTACACCACGGTCCCGCAAACTGAAACTGTTCACCGGGGCCTCTTTGCTTTTTTCAAAGTCCTGGGCAGGAGTTATTTCACTTTTTAAGCTGTTTTACCTGAAAGCTAGTCCCAGCTCAATTGTTTACAGTTACTATGGAAACAGGTGCAGTGGAGTGATACAGAACGTGATTTAACTGTTGCCGGACTAGATTATCACTTTTTAACGGACACCAGCCGGCCCGTGGTATAAGTGATGATATAGAAGTACATTTGTATTGTCGGCTCAATACTGCAGAGGCTCTGTTATTTCTCATGTACTGGTTCGAACTTTGTGATGTTTGCTGATTTAAGCTCAAACGTGTCCGAGCCGCTCAAGATGAAAATAAACTTTACTGTCCCCAAAAGAGGAGTTAGTCTTGGGCCGCTCGTCTGCACACAACAGTTCAAAGAGTTCATGCTCATGTACGCCAGTGTTTTCCAACCAGAGGTGCAGGGACCTGGGGGTATTTGAGCTCTTAGAAAGGGGTACTTGGAATCATTTCAGATTAAAACAAATTATTAGTCCATCCATCCGTCTTCTTCCACTTGTCCGTTGCCGGGTCGTGGGGGGAGCTGTTGGAGCTGCACCAGCCCCTATGGCGCCCCCTGCAGGTGGTGGGTCCACAGAAGGACGGCCTCATGGTTCTACCCGGGCCTGTTGGTCTCTCATAAGGGGCTTCTGAACCGCTCTTTGTCTGACCCGTCACCTATAGGACCTGTTTGCCCTGGGAGACCCTACCAGGGGCACGAAGCCCCCGACAACAGAGCTCCAGGATCATTCGGCTCAAACCCTCCCCCACGTTAAGGTGGCGGCTCGAGGAGGGGAAAATTATTAGTATTTCAGTTTATTTATATATTAAAGTTACGTTTGCATTTGCAAAGTCACTTCTTTTCAGTAAAAGGTCTAAGATTTATTATTTCCTAATCTTTAATAAATCAGAGATTAGTAGATCATATATTGTATACGTTTTGTCCGGATCCTCGAGGTAGGGGTACATAGGAAGTGTAAATTACTGGTCCAACGATAGTCACCCCTCTATATTTTTATTCAAAGGGATACGAGTCTGGAAGCCACGCCCTCGTTGCCGGCGTCAGAAAACTTGAGCGACCCTGTGCGATCAGATTTGTTTATTTGCGTCACGTGTTGTTCACGAGCGGCGTCACTCACTGGACGTGGAAGTCCCTCAATAACCATCTACAGTCGGTGAGTTTCGAGATTCATAATCCTGTTAACGCCGACCCGCCAATAACGCCGCATCAACGGCAGACGCCCTTCGCTGATTGGTTGACTCCGCTTCCTGTTTCCTTCACCCTTAGGTCCTCGGGCCAGAACCTCCTCACTGTACCAAGGACCCACTTTAAAACCAGAGGTGACTTGTCCTTTGAAGCTGTTGCTCCTAAACTGTGGAATGATCTTCCTCTGTCGCTACGTGTGACCGACACTGTCGAGTTCTTTAAAAAACAGCTGAAGACTCGGCTGTTTGGACGAGCTTTTAGTTGAAAAGCCTGTGATTGTTTTAATTAATTTGTTTCAATACATTTCATATAATCTGTTATTTTGTGCCCCTGTGAAGCACTTTGTGATTTTATCTGTGAAAGGTGCTATATAAATGAAGTTTCTTCTTCTTCTTCTTCTGTTTGCGTATGTACGGCTGTGGGAAATGTAGCCATCTTGCTTTAGGTCTTCCTCTGCCCCTCTTTTCCTGTTTCCCTGTTTCCCTCTCTTCTTCTTTCTCTGTTTCCCTTGCATGATGGGGCGACGGTGGCGCAGCTCCCGCGGGTTCACACTGTCGTCGTGTCCTTGGGCAAGACACTTCCCCCTCCTTGCCTCCAGAGTCCGTACACTGGTGTGTGAATGAGAGTGACTGTGAGTGGGTGCTTGATGTAAAGCGCGTTGGGCCTAATGAAGATAGAAAATCAATACGTTGAGACCTTTTAGTAGTTGGTATTGTCCCCGTGGGGAAATCCATTTGCAGGGAGTAAAAATACACAAGGACAACAATGACCACAGCAGACATTAACACACAAAGAACAAACCACGGCCCATCAACCTCAGTTTAAATGATGTTAAAATCATTACCTACATTGTTTAAAACCTTCTCTGACAGACCAGCGGTACAGAACAGAAACATCACAGTTTGTCACTTCATACTGTTAAATCATCCTTGTTTAATTGTAAAATGGCTAGTGGCACAAATGGCTGCCTGGTCCCGTGTTTAGACGGGGCGTGGCACCTGTACCTTCGGCCTGAGGGCAGCGACTCTCTAAGCAGATGATGTTTTGAGTCCAATGATAATATTCTGTCTGCTTTATCTAGAGCTCGAGCAAAATAAATGTCCTGCAGACCCTTCGTCGGAGCACCTAGGACTTTGCTTTTGCGACTGTACCTATTTTCCTGAGAGAGTTCTTTTTCAGTCATGGCCCCCGTACCAAAAGGTCAGAGCACTCTCCACAAAAGCATTATGGCCATTTTACCACGACTTTCTCCAAACCGCCGTCTGCTCTGATCACGTGTCCAGAGAAAGATGCTCTGTTCCTCTCGATTATGTTCATCAGAGACGTTTTCACTTGGATTATCACCTGTTCAAAAATATACATTACTAGAAAAAAATAAACATTTGGACCTTTTACTGCAGACGGTTAGTTTTCAAACACTGATGGATTAGGCCTTCAAAGATCCGTCACTCTTTAGCGTCAACAAACGAATACCCCTCTAACCCCTGAACTCAAAGATCTCCAGTTCAACTCCTGGCCTGACAGAGCTCATTGCCGTTCCCCGTCCACTGAAAGCCTCATAATGACACAATCCGAGCGCATTGTTGACTCTGAGCGGAGAGAGGTTTCTGATGAATGAGAGCCGCCTGAATCGTGGCAGACCACTCGGATGAATAGGCCTAAAACAGCATTAGAGAGCGCGCGGGGCGACCCTGCCAGGCCCGATACCGGCCGCTAATGCAGCGAGTGCAACGTCTGCGGTCGCCTCCTTTCAAAGGCCCAAATCTGACGAAAGAAGAAAGGACGGAGAGCCTGCAAGATCGTACTTGGGGAGAAAGAAGAAGAAAAAACGATTTTCTGAAATATTTTGGATGAAAAAGTATGAATGCCTCATCAGGATCATTATAAAAGGAGGATGAGGACACTTCTGCCTTTTGTGGAGGAATCTGTCGCCCTTCGGTAATTATTTTCAATACTCATCGACATAAATTCATTTGTTGAAATACTTAATTCCGTTGACAAAAACCCCCTTTTCAGTTTTCATCGACTAAAACGAGACTAAAACCGTCACATTTAGAAATGACTAAAATGTTACTAAAACTAACTGTTTTTGGGGTTCGGGGAATCCGCAGCATCCGGAGGAAACCTGGCTGCCTTCAGTCTCCTCTGAGGGTGCGGCGCCTCCTGGGTTTGTCCCCGTTTCAGAGCGTGGTGTCCTGCACTGGTCAGCTCCTCCTGAAGTCAAATCATCTTCTCTCCAGGGTCTTCAGAGGTGGCCATATCTTCAACAGCATTAGTGAAATATTAGTTGAAAGGACTGTCAGGAGAGTCGACTCCTGACGGGAGTGGAGTTTGTATGTTCTCCTCGTGTCTGAGAAGGTTTCCTGCAGATGCTCTGGAGACCAACTTAACATATTCTATATAAGTAGTTACAGCTTTAAAAAATTCAAAATGTAAGCTGATGTAGCTGATTTACACTTTGAGTTACTTTTGGCAGATGTTCAGTTAAAGATTATTTTTTCCTTTGCCCATTATCTCTCGTTTTGTTTTAACGCCGTTCGTTCATACATTTAAATGCACTTGTAACTCGACTTACTTGAATTGTAATGATTTAATATATCTGACCGTATTTTGTTTAAGTAATGTTATATTCCTTAGTTACTGAAAAATGTCATGTTTTTGTGACTCATTACTTTTTTAATACGTTACCCCAACACTGCAGCCAGGTGTTTTTGACCACGAGCCTGGCTCCACATCTGGAGATGGATCACCAGATGCAGCACATGCTCCTCAGCGGCATCGAAGGATGGGTCAAATGCAGACGACAAATTAATCCTGGAGCTCTGTTGTCGGGGGCTTGGTGCCCCTGGTAGGGTCTCCCAGGGCAAACAGGTCCTAGGTGACGGGTCAGACAAAGAGCGTTTCAGAAGCCCCTTATGAGAGACCAACAGGCCCGGTTAGAACCATGAGGCCGTCCTTCTGTGGACCCACCACCTGCAGGGGGCGCCATAGGGGCTGGTGCAGCTCCAACAGCTGCCCCCACGACCCGGGAACGGACAAGTGGAAGAAACTGGATGGATACATGTAAATGACTTTGATAATATTTCCCCATTTTAGTACAGACGTGTTATTCTATTTTTGTAACAATAGTACAGTTAATGTTTTTACTTTGAAGGAATTCGGAGAAGGTGCCGTAAAGCGGAAGTAGTTGCCGCAAAGCAGGAAAGATGTACCGCTAACGGGAATGAACAGAAAAAAAGTGTGCTCCTGCTAAGGTCGAGAAAAGTCTCGAATAAAGGTTTTATTTATTGGCAGATTACAGTTTATTAGCACCCGGTTGATTAGGGAACCAGGTTGGTATTAAGTTTTTGTTATGTAAATGTATATTTCATTTGTTTTAGTCCCACACGCTGGTGGGACTATGTCTCCGAGCTGGCCTGGTGTCGCCTCGGGGTCCCCCCAGAACAGCTGGAGGAGGTGTGCGTGGATCGGGAAGTCTGGGCATCTCTGCTGAGACTGCTGCCCCCGCGACCACGGAGTTTATAATTAGCCTTTTTGTTTAACGGTAATTTTTTCGCCCACTAGACGGTGCTATTGTACTTCAGTTAAAGACATGATTATCGCATAGTGATTTTAAAGGTTCAACGTTGTAAAAAGGGCAATGGTTCTTATTTCATGATAAAGACAGAAGGTTTAAAAGGACAAGATAAAAAAGGGTTTAATAAATATACATAGAAATACATGGTTATAACATTCAAAGTAGAAATTGTCAAAGTTAAAAGGTAATTCATTAAGATAGTAAATATGCTTAAAAAGGTATGAGGTAAAACACATGCTGCTAAGAGTTACTAATTGTATTGTTTGTCTGTTCATATTGTAGCTCTTACTGTGTGTTCCCACGCAAGGAAAGGATCAATAAAGGAAAGTTGTACAATACATTACTTTATACATAAATGACTCAGATCTGTACAGGTACTTAAGCTGATGAAGTAAAGGCCTGTACGTGATGTTTGGTGACACAGACTAAGAGAGAGTCAATTAAATTGTTAATTTAGTTGTGATCTAAACTCATTCTTCACCACTGGCAGGGTCACTTCTCAGGGTCAGTGTCACTGAAACGCTCAAGAAACTGAAGCTTTGTAATTATTAGATCTGTTTTTGTCCACAGGTTTACTGAAGGAGGACAAAACGCAGATAGAGAGGGCCTTTAACACGAGTTTGTTTTCACTATTTCAAACTCTCTTTTCTGAATAATAAAGCAGCTGCTGAGTCATTTTGAGTTCCGTTCGCGCCACATGCCAGCTGCTGTGGTACGTGAACTACTATGAAAGTTCATGCTCCGTGCTTCTGCATCTGTCTCTCCCACTTCCAAACGGTTTGAAGTTTTTAAAATTACTTTATGTTTTGCCCGCGATCCTCCGTTTTTTTCCTGGCTCCGGGCCCCGGCGCGGGAAGCTAGCATCTGTCTCCGGGCTCCGCTTCTGGAAACCAACGCAAACATCCTGCGCCTGTGGGTGAATCGCTGCTCTGCGTTTCCAACTCCATTTACAACACGGGGAGAAGCGACTGCTCTGTGTGCGGCTCTGCCTTCGCCTTTGCCTTGCATTACTTAACAATATATTATTTATTTTTCAGAAGGGTTTAAAAACATAATAATTCCAGCCTGATTTATTTTGGAAAAAAACAAACTTTTTTTGGAGAGGTCTGTGTAAGCTCTCAGTCGTACAGGAGTTGTCCATCTTCAATGAAGGTACTTGATTCATCTTCTGTACTCAGTAGTTTAAGTCTTCGAACGTTTCACCTCTCATCCAAAAGGCTTCGTCAGCGACAAAGGTCACAATCTGCACACAGCTGAAGGGGAGGAGACTGGACTACCCTAACTCCTCCCCGTTGGTCTATATATTCAGCTGCGTGCAGATTGAGACCTTTGTCGCTAATGTAGCCTTTTGGATGAGAGGCGAAACGTTCGAAGACTTCAACTACTGAGTGCAGAAGATGAATCAAGTACCTTCATTGAAGATTTTTTTGGGGAAGTTTCCAGATTTTTCAACAATTTTTCAACAATCATTCAAAAAGTAACTAAGGCAGGGGTGGCCAACTGGTCAGAGGCCAAGGGCCGAAATGTTCAACCTTGATCCTGTGAAGAGCCACAAAGGCACCGACCATTCGCGAAATCCGAGTGCGGTAGTTTAATATGATTAAATGTAATGAAACTGTTATATTTAATCATAATAAACAATAACTTTATGCCTGGCCTTTTTCTTTTATTTTCAATAATTGTGGTAGTTTTACTCCTCACCAAGTTCGAAATAAATGTATATTAAATAAACTGACATTTTCTGCTATTATGTTCTGACTGGGACAACATTTGATCTATTTATTAACAATATTATTATTTCGAATAGTTTTTGTTGTTGCTTGTTTTGTTTTTTTCAATGCTGGTGTATATTTGTGTGTGGGGCCCTGCCCACTGAGCCCCCTCCTCTGGTTCGCCCCTGGCCTGTGCGCTCAGTGCCTGCAGCTTGGTCCTGACTGGACTGTGCAGAGAACCAACTTTAGGCTGCACAAAGTTCATAAGCTTTAATCAGGAGCCTCTGGAGGACGTCTGAGATTCTGTTTATGTTGCATGTGTTACAGTTACAACATGTGACAGAAAAGTCAATGACTTTGCGTATTTCCGTGTTACAATGTCGCGCTTCGCATCATACGCTTCATTAGAGCTCCGCTTTTTTCCATTTACTAATTTTGATCTTTTTCTGTGAATATGAGGCCAACTTTCATCAAATAAAGAGTAGGCTAATCAGAAACTTGAAATGCACAGAAGCTGATCCCAGTGCCACGATCTGCCTGACTGTTGTTTAACTACATCCCGCTTTGAGTAAAGCTGCTGCACGGGCACCTTTTACACGCCGCCTCGAAAAGGAGAGAGAGACTCTCATTCATGTAGAGATGGAAAACAGGGTCTGTAGGACTATGGTTGGATTTTTGATCAAGATTCTTAAAGACTGTTACAGTTTATGGGCAACATGTACCAATTCTTTTGCAAAGAGCCGCATTGTATTAAACATATCCAATCATGCAAAGAGCCGCACTCTGATTGGCCAAGGGCCGCATGCGGCTCGCGAGCCGCGGGTTGGCCACCCCTGAACTAAGGTATTGAAAATTCCCTTTTCTAAAAGATTAACAAAATAAAACCATAACCTGGCTCAATCCATTATTTAGATTTGATTGTTGAAAATATAGACGATTTGAGAAGGGTCTGATCCACTGTCAATGGTCTGACCACAGCAGATGGAGGAGATGACGTCACCTCTGCAGGACTACGCTTAAAGGTCCTATATCATGCAAAATCGACTTTTTGGAGCTTTTAACCATGTTGTTATGCTATTTCCTTATCAAAAACACCCCCAGAGTGGTTTCTGGATTCATTCACGCAGTTCTCAGTAATCCTCCTGAATCCTGCGCTCTGAGCAGCTGCTCCGCCCTCTCCTGGTAAACGACTGGCATGTTCAGTTGTGTCGTCACAGCGGAACGGAAGTGCTACACGTCTGTAATCTAATGCCTTATGGCATGATTTTCATTTGTAAAATTGTTTTTTTCATTATTTCTGTCGTAAGAAAAAATCAATAAAAAAAAAATGAAAAAAAAAAAGAGTAAGTGCCTGACGCTGCGCTGCCCCTGTACCGAAAACAAACGCTCCCCCTGAGCGTCCGAACGGTCTGAACAGATGGTCATGTCATGTTGCACCGAAAGTTGTGAAGAGGGAGCTTTTTCTAACCTACTCTGGAGTCTGGACACCTGTTCTTTTTTCTTACCTCACGATAATGTCACGGAGAAAACCGCGTTTGGCTGCGAGGACTGGACTTTATTCAACCTTCCCAAAGAAGAGGCCATAGAAGTTGGAATTTCCCTCCGGGATTCAGCGACTATCAGCCACAATAGTGTTTGTCTGTGCCTGTCGCTGATGGATGTTTAATGAACCTTGGCCAGAATCAAAGTGGATTAACTTTTATAACCAACGCAAGTCCCATAATGGAAACATCAGAGTGGTGAGTCGATCAAAATGCATGTTAGCGTGTGTGCTAGCCATTTAGCCATGAAGCTGTGTTGCACATGTTAACTCCTTATAACAGCATCATGAAGTAACTTCACTTTTTGCTGTGATATATATATTTCTACTACTGCTAAAGTTGTATGAGCGGCGAGAGGGGGCGGAGTTAACTGAATCCAAGCGTTTTGTCTTCCGGGTTGGAAAAATACCTCCAGAAAATACTTATATTTATCACAAAAATGAGTGCTCCGTAGTGGTAGAGGTACAATATATCATATAAATGCCTATACTTTACTTTGGAATGGCTTAAAATAGCAGGATACAGATCCTTTAAACGAATCCCGAATCCTAACCTTAAGGATAGTGGAGGTTACTGAAGGCGTTTCATTGAGATTAACTTCAAGTGCATATGACAGGTTTTAATACTTTTGAAAATAGGATTTATTTAGAAGGATGACATCAGTAGCATAATTACCATTTCATTTCAGTGAAGCAGACATTTGAATGAAGAAATACTGGGCAGAAAAGTAATTTTTATTTGAATTAAGACGCTGACGACAGAAAGTGCCTCTTTTCTCCGGCTTTTAACCATGAATGAGATGTTTTTTGTTTTCCTCCGGTTTTGATATTAAGTTGTGTATTACATTTGTGAACGGCACGGTTTGTTTCTTGTTCCTGTGAGTGTAAATGTCTGACTTGCGTGTGACACTTTGTCCAAACTGAATGAAAAGAAAGACAAGTATACACTGACTTCGAACCCAGTGGTAATACTTCATTTGACCTTTCGCCGAGCCCCGCCCCCCTTAGTTACTGTTGCTACGCCCGGCAAACAAATGGTCAAACACTACCAGCGCAACAGATTGCCGTGCATGTCAGTGACCTTTTTTGGAGCAATACCTCCTCGATATCCTCCAGATCGAGGCAAAGGGGTCACGGTCTGCAGTGGAGGGATATATTCAAGATATTAAACTATCCAACGAAGGATAAAGGACTATTGGCACTAAAGCTACAGACAAGTCTCCAGAAATATCAGAGAAACCTCATGATCTCTTCCTTAAATGAAACAGCACCGCCTTGTGGACCAGTCGTGCTCTTTCACTGCCCGGTAAGCACCCTCTTACTTTTTTAGTATTTCTAAAAACAGGAACATTTCTCCAGTGCACTAAAGTTAGCTAACGCTAGCATAACCTACAGGTGCCACAATGACAATCAGCTACAGCCAGTTATCAGGACTGTAAGGCTTGTAAAAGTTCACCGCCACAGTTAAAGTTACAGCTTCAGTTTGTGTAACGTTATGTGACTGTCAGTAACTAGATGTTAGCATGCTAAGGGGTTAGCCTAGCGGCTAGGCCCTAGCCTTACCTTACAGCAGACGTATGCTTGTTTATTTTGGAGACATTTATCTGGGCGTAGACCGTCCACATGGTTTGATCCATTGTAGGCAGAGCTCAGGTTGTGTTTTCGCTTTGGGAAATAACTGGACCCCCCCTGACACACTCTCGTGGGACCTAGTGTCTGACTTACATCCTCCATAGGCAGAGCGCTTCACTATTTTGCTTCTTCCTCTTTGTCTGATGGGTTTTTGGTGGTTAGCAGTAAAAAAAAGTGCAGCTGGTATGTCCTATTGTTTTGCATTGGAGATCTAGCTTCATAGTAACAGTTGCTAGGATGTGTGATTGGACAATTACCGTTTTGGGGCGTGGTTTTGAGAAAGGTCAATTGACCTTTTGCAAAAGCTTAGTTACTGTTCAAGCTTTCTTTCCTATAGACAGACCAAGTGTTAGTTTTCGTTCCTGACGGTTTCGGCTACAACTGTGGCCGTCCTCAGAGGTTGTCCCGGTGTTGCTGTGACGTGTCTGGTTGGCTGATTTATACAGGTTTTGGCACCGTCTTCCTGCTTGTGGTAGCAGGCCGACAGCGCCATCTGCAGTCCGACTTCTTCAGAACTGTGTCCCAGGTGTGGGAAAGTTGGTACGCCCCCTCGACCCGGTTCACAGTCTAGGGGGCGCGTTTCCGGATCTCGATGGCTTCTCTGATCCAGCGGTGGTATTTGTTGCTCTCGGTGCCGATGACCTGGGCATTGTCCCAGTCCATAAGATGGCTCTCCCTCTTGGTCTGATATGGCCGACTTCAGCCGTTCTTGTTCCGCCTGGCGTCTGGTGGCTCGTGTGCACGCTTTAGATGTTTCTTTTTCACATTCTATTCGATGTTCCTTCTTCCTGATGTTGAACGCTCTGCCAGTTTCTCCCACATATGATTACTTACTTAGTTACTGTTGCTACGTCCGTCAAACTTCCTGAAGCCGATGCTGGAGGGACTCGTGTTAGTGACTCTTATTGGAGCAACACCTCCAACAATACCAGTGTTTAAATTACAAAAGAAATTCATTTTAATATTCAGACCTGAGGATTGATTCGAGATTAAAATGTCCTATTTCTCTGTCACAAATCATATCTTGCTGTGGAATGTTTGTTTTGACTGCGTCTCCCCGCTCTGGTCCCGCTCCGGGCCTCTTGAAGAGCAGCCGGGGCATTTTAGAATAACTTGTTGCCTGGAGGAGCCCCTGGTGTGCACTTACCTCACACTCCGACCGTGGAGTTTGTTATTGGTGTCACACAGAGAGACGATAAACCAGGACTATGAGTCTGGGCGTCGGAAAGGAGACGGGAAGACCGTCCCGGGTTTGATTCTCGCTGACGCAGCTGTGGTTGGTCGGAGGGGCCGATGGAGTAGATTGTTAGTTATTTTAGTTTTGTTCGTTTCAGTCCCTGTCCACACGAAGTCGGGCTCAGGGCACATGAGCAAATGTGTTTTCAACTTTGGATATCTTTTTATAGACATATAAAGGATAGTAGTGCAGTAGAAAGAATTGTATTTCTCTTTCAAATGATTGGAGTAAAAGTTCTTAAAGCAGTACTAAGTAATAATAATAATAATAATAATGCCTTACACTTATATTGCGCTTTACAAGCCTGTATTACCAAGTTTCTCAAAGCGCTACACTGTCGTCATTATTCATTCACTCCATACTTGGTGGTGAGCTGCTGTTGCAGCGACAGCTGCCCTGGGGCAGCCAGTCTGCGCCATCGGCCCACCACCTGCCACTCACTCATACACCAGGGTACGCAGACACTGGAGGCAAGGAGGGTGAAGTGTCTTGCCCAAGGACACAACGACAATGTGCACCTTCAGGAGGCGGGATTCGAACCCCCGACCTTCCGATCACGAGACGACCCGCTCTACCATTTGCGCCACCGTAACGCGTTTACCTTAATAAATCCTTCCCGTCGTCCCTCTGGGGGTAATACAAGTGTTAATGGGATGATTGGGGGGTCTTTCATCTCCCCCTGGTGTCTCTGGCCAGAAAACCACAATTGCAACTTTCCTGCCACCGAATCGGAGTCACCAATACACACTAATGGAATCACGAAGAAGCTAACAGGCTAACGGGCAAAGCTAACTGCGGGCTAGCGCCACTTAAACAGTATTTACAGCCAAGTTTGAGGGCACGGTAGCACAGCGGTTAGCGCTCGTGCTTCACAGCTAGAAGATCCGGGTTCGATTCCCACCTGGACGGGGCCTTTCTGTGTGGAGTTTGCATGTTCTCCCCGTGTCTGCGTAGGTTTCCTCCGGTTTCCCGTACCACTAAAAACATGTACAATAGGCCCAGGTGGAAATCAGCACAAGTGCTATAACCTGGTACAATGCATCTCTCCTTTCTGAGCCTAATGTAGATTGTACACTGTCCCTGTTCAAAAAAATAAAATAAATAGAAATAGAAAAAAATGATTGTGTAACTGGATGAACAATCCTGTCCCTTTGTCTTTTGTGTCAGCGTAGTATTTACTCTCACAGACAATTAATGAGTAAAAAAACACAACATGCTACGACTCCTGCAGTGGCGCTTATGGCCTCTAGGGGCATGAGCTACTTAGTTCTGTTTTAACAAAAATACAACTCAAGTAAAGTACAGATCCTCAAAAAGTCAACTTTTTATTCCAAGACTAACCACCTCCTCCGCCTCAGATGCAGAATCTGAAACCCGTCCACTCTATACGACCGTATTATTGTAAATCCTCCGAATCCCCCCGTGGTAACTCTTTCTCTTGGACCGCGCCTGGGAACCGTCCGAGGAGAGCGAAAGTTTGTCCTTGAAGCGGCGGGCGGCGGCTCCCGGCGTCCCGTGTTCTCAGGCGTTTGATTTGGAGACATGTCGCGCAGGTTTAGCATAATCAGACAGCTCTGAACCCACCCGGGATCAGCCGGGATTTTCCACCAAAGCCGCCTCTACCTTCATGTGTCCTCGCCCCCCCCCCCCCCCCGGAGAGCCGGCACGAATTTAACGCATCTGCGGAGCAAAACATGGAAGTGCAAGGAGCCGGTGCATCGAGTCACAGGGGTATTTCTCACCGGGTTTATATCTGTGCGTTGTTTATTACTCACGGCTTTACTCCACTGCTCTGGTGCTGGAGTTCTGTAACTTTCTACCATTGTGGCTTTTTAACGTCCAACTACAACCAATTCAAGATGTGATTATGTTGAGGGATTGAATAAAAATGGCAAAAGAATAAATTCATTGAAAATCCAAAGTGATCAAGGAATGTCATTATTTTCAAAGAAACACATTTGATTAGAGATGAGACTCTCTTTCGGGGTCTGTTCATTTTAAAGAGCCGTTCAAAAGACTGGCTCCTTTTAATTAATTCATTAAACTTTTTTATTTAAATCATCTAAAATGATAATGGGGTTGACATTTATGCTTTGAAAGACGTGTTTGTGAATCAAATCTAATAAAAAGAGGCTGTAAGTGAATTTAGCCCCTGGCTTTAGAGAGACGGAGCCCGGACTCTTTTAAAACGTTCCTTTTAAAGAAAGCTGGTGATGGTTGACGTTTTTAATATGACTCTCTGAAAGTTACACACTTTATGTAAAAATCTGTCCTCATCTCTTTAGTCCTATGATGAATTTATGATGAATTTCATGAACTGCTGCGCTCTAGTGTGATATACGTTAAACATGAGGATCTATGGCCTCTGAGTATGTGCTCAGTCTATGAGCCCTGGAGGAGATGGGAGGTTTAATTGCTTTGGCCCTGAGCCACTGTCATCACAGAGTTCAGTGTAGGAGCTCCACGCGAGGCAGATACTGTAGATCTGCTATCAGATCCCATGCATTAGAATGAATGAAGCTCAGCACACACTACCCCATTGTATCAGTGTTTCCCACACATAGGCCATCAACACCGCTACAGAGTCAACACCACAGAGTCAACACCTCCACAGAGTCAACACCGCCACAGAGTCAACACGTCCACAGAGTCAACACTTCCACAGAGTCAACACCACAGAGTCAACACCACAGAGTCAACACTTCCACAGAGTCAACACCACAGAGTCAACACCACAGAGTCAACACCGCCACAGAGTCAACACCTCCACAGAGTCAACACCTCCACAGAGTCAACACCGCCAGAGTCAACACCACAGAGTCAACACCTCCACAGAGTCAACACCTCCACAGAGTCAACACCTCCACAGAGTCAACACCGCCAGAGTCAACACCACAGAGTGAACACCTCCACAGAGTCAGCACCGCCACAGAGTCAACACCACAGAGTCAACACCACAGAGTCAACACCGCCACAGAGTCAACACCGCCAGAGTCAACACCACAGAGTCAACACCGCCAGAGTCAACACCACAGAGTCAACACCTCCACAGAGTCAACACCTCCACAGAGTCAACACCGCCAGAGTCAACACCACAGAGTCAACACCTCCACAGAGTCAACACCTCCACAGAGTCAACACCTCCACAGAGTCAACACCGCCAGAGTCAACACCACAGAGTGAACACCTCCACAGAGTCAGCACCGCCACAGAGTCAACACCACAGAGTCAACACCACAGAGTCAACACCGCCACAGAGTCAACACCGCCAGAGTCAACACCACAGAGTCAACACCGCCAGAGTCAACACCACAGAGTCAACACCTCCACAGAGTCAGCACCGCCACAGAGTCAACACCACAGAGTCAACACCACAGAGTCAACACCTCCACAGAGTCAACACCGCCAGAGTCAACACCACAGAGTCAACACCTCCACAGAGTCAGCACCGCCACAGAGTCAACACGTCCACAGAGTCAACACCTCCACAGAGTCAACACCTCCACAGAGTCAACACCACAGAGTCAACACCTCCACAGAGTCAACACCTCCACAGAGTCAACACCTCCACAGAGTCAACACCGCCACAGAGTCAACACCGCCAGAGTCAACACCACAGAGTCAACACCTCCACAGAGTCAACACCACCACAGAGTCAACACCTCCAAAGAGTCAACACCGCCACAGAGTCAACACCGCCAGAGTCAACACCACAGAGTCAACACCTCCACAGAGTCAGCACCGCCACAGAGTCAACACCACAGAGTCAACACCTCCACAGAGTCAGCACCGCCACAGAGTCAACACCACAGAGTCAACACCACAGAGTCAACACCGCCACAGAGTCAACACCGCCAGAGTCAACACCACAGAGTCAACACCGCCAGAGTCAACACCACAGAGTCAACACCTCCACAGAGTCAACACCGCCACAGAGTCAACACCTCCACAGAGTCAACACCTCCACAGAGTCAACACCGCCAGAGTCAACACCACAGAGTCAACACCTCCACAGAGTCAGCACCGCCACAGAGTCAACACCACAGAGTCAACACCACAGAGTCAACACCGCCACAGAGTCAACACCGCCAGAGTCAACACCACAGAGTCAACACCGCCAGAGTCAACACCACAGAGTCAACACCTCCACAGAGTCAGCACCGCCACAGAGTCAACACCACAGAGTCAACACCACAGAGTCAACACCTCCACAGAGTCAGCACCGCCACAGAGTCAACACCACAGAGTCAACACCACAGAGTCAACACCTCCACAGAGTCAACACCGCCAGAGTCAACACCACAGAGTCAACACCTCCACAGAGTCAGCACCGCCACAGAGTCAACACGTCCACAGAGTCAACACCTCCACAGAGTCAACACCGCCAGAGTCAACACCACAGAGTCAACACCTCCACAGAGTCAACACCTCCACAGAGTCAACACCTCCACAGAGTCAACACCTCCACAGAGTCAACACCGCCACAGAGTCAACACCGCCAGAGTCAACACCACAGAGTCAACACCTCCACAGAGTCAACACCACCACAGAGTCAACACCTCCAAAGAGTCAACACCTCCAAAGAGTCAACACCGCCCGCCACATACTGCGTTTCGTATTTAAAAAAAAAAATAATTAAACGCTATTTAAAACAAATCGTATAGAGCCGCCGCAGTGGTCAATCTGACTGCGGGGAGGGGGGTTTAAACGAGGCGGCCCTAGTGTTAAGCTCAGTGTATATGCCTTGCATGGGGGCGCCGAAAGGACGGGGCGCCAATTAGTGATGTGTCGGTCGCGAACGATCCGGCTCTTTTGAACGATCCGGCTCTTTTGAACGAGTCTTTACAGTGGACGATATGAACGTGTTCGCGGAGGTGAAGTATTTTTTTTATTCCTCTTCGGGGGAGGGGCGTCACTTTAGTTGTGTTTATTTTGCGAAACAAAAGTAACTGCTGGAGTGGGGCGGAGTGTAGGACTGGCAGACGCTCCCAGTGCCAGCGCTGTCCTGGGCCATAGCAGAGTAAAAGGCGCATAAGGCGACGCGTTTAAGAAATAAAAGTCCTAATGAAATAATAAACACGGTTACAGAGGAGATCGCGTTGAAGTAAAACTCCTCTTTACTTGTGTTTTTTTCTCCCCTCAGGCGCGAGGCAGAGGAGAAGTTACGTGAATGAGCAACAGACGCTTAATCGGCGTGTGATTGTTTTTTTTGTGAAAAATTCCATAGAGGGAAATATCGATGTTGTGTGAAAAAGTGCCATTTTCGTTAAAATAAAGTCAATTCAGAGGGTATTTATTTTCTTTAAAAACGTCAAAGCATCAAAGAGCCGTAAATCCCATCACTAGCGCCAATACGATCGACACACTGAAGGCCTCCTGACCGCGACAACGCGCACTAGCCAGAGGAAAACAAAGACATGTCTCCGTTATTTCAACAAATGCTGCATTATGGATATATTTGTTCTACTAACAAAGAGACGGAGACGCGGCGAGGAGCAAAGTGGTTCAAAAGCCCATAGATACATATAAAAACGGACCAGGGAGCTAGCCAAGCAAACATTAGCTTCATGCTACATATGCTAGCGAGGGCCGTTTTTCGCTTCTACTGAACAATCTGCTGAAAAAAAACAATCATATGGACCCGACTTTATTGGCGCGTGATAAATATCGTGATAAATAAAATGTCTCAAAATAGTGAACATTTTGACAATTGTTTTGGATGTTTGTTACTAATCGACTGATGACGCTTTTGAAAGTCCAGTAGTGGATTTATGTTTTTATGCCACTGAAACAGATCTGGTAATGAAACACACGATATAACATGACCGGCCTGAATAATAAATCTCCTTTCACCCCTGCATGTAATATTATGGTAACAACAGGAGGGCTCAAAGTCCTCGGTTATTATCGTGAGTTTTTAATATTCCGGTTTTGTCTTTGATCATATAAACAGTTTCCCGGATTTTCTGGCTGGGATTTCCGTAACCGGGATATAACGACATGTTTACGCTATTTTCCGGTTTTGAGGAACTGCTCATTTCTTGCGCATGTGTCGTTAATCGTAAACAAACATGGCGGCGGCGAGTCCGAAGAGCTCCTGTTTCTGGAGTCAAGAGGAGACGGGGTTATTGATTTTAACCATGAAAGAACTAAAGCAGTAAATATTTTAGATGGAAAGAAGGAGGTCGGCCCGTCATTGCAACACCCCTCCATTGGGACATCCCGTCAACCCGACAATAGGTCCTTAAGGTTAGGGACATTGCACAAAAGATAAAAGTGTCACCACTCCGACAAATGGGGGAAAAAACGTTGCGTTCACGTTATAGAATTGTATTTCAGTTGGAGCCGGTGCCAATACAACTCTATGGGAGAAAAACTGTTTTTGAAAGAAATGTCCAAAAGGAAAATGTCCAAATGTTTCTGATCATCAGGTGATTTGACTGGATTCACAAACCTGTGAATGTTATGGCTGAAAGTCCTTTGTACTGGCCAACATCAAGCACATGTTTTTGAATATTGTCTCCACTTCTGGACGCCTTTGTGAAGAAATAATTAGACATATGTTCATATCTGCTGGAAGATATGACTTTGAACTTTGTGACAGTTTTTGTTTCATGTGAATTGGCCTCAGGAATTACAGAGAAATTGGCAACGATTTAAGACTAGAAATCTGCATTTTGAGCGTTACTATGGTTACAGCCATTGAATTTTCAGTTGCCCGCCACCTCAACTTTACACTATAGGCTCTTTAGAAAGTTGTGATGTCACATGAACACCACCTATTAGACCTCAATGTCAGAGTGGGGGGTGTCTGAACGGCGGGTGTAACCGGAGAGAAGCCTCGTAATGTGGATTTATGCTAAACTGTCGGCGACCGTTTCAAGGCGTCTGGTTTTCCTCCGGACGCGGAGACGAGTCGACCACAACACAAGAGCCGGATGAAGTCTTTCCTCCACTAACTCTCGGTGAACTCCATCAGCTCCACTCTCTCACACCGGCCCCGGCTTTAACCTTCTCCCAGAGCTCCCGGGTCGGTGATAAAGACAGACCCAGGACGGGTTAAGGAATTATCCACAATCTGAAGAAGAGAAGAAGAGCTTTTTTTTTAATCA
The DNA here is from genome assembly GCA_021464625.1 of Proterorhinus semilunaris. Taxonomy (NCBI): domain Eukaryota; kingdom Metazoa; phylum Chordata; class Actinopteri; order Gobiiformes; family Gobiidae; genus Proterorhinus; species Proterorhinus semilunaris. The sequence goes on from CM038351.1 coordinate 2,405,406, forward strand.
AACATATATTGTAAGCGCCTGCGCGGACAGAGCGTAAACACCAAAAGCCGGGTTTCCTTATTTGATCATGTAAACGAGGGATTTGAGTTTCCCGATTTCTCAATCTCATAGAAACACCATATCCCGAAAACTGCCATAACCGGAATATAGCGAATTACCGGGAATGTCGAGCCTTTGTAAACGAACTCTATTATACAGGCCGAACGGAGAAGCGTCATTCTGCTCCGACGTCGTTCAGAGTCTCATAAAGTCTTTGAAGGCGAGAGAAGAGTCTGCTCTCATGTGGGAGGACAGTCCAGCCAGCCTGCACCTACAGCTAAAAGAATTACAGATTCCAGATCCCAGGTTTGATGAAACTGCTGAAACTGAAACGCGTCTCGCTGATGAACTCAGAGGATTCCGCTCGCGATAAACACAAAACTGACATCGGGTCATCTTGCAGAGTCCAGGCCCGTGCGCTCCATCCGCAGAAATGAAATTGAAACGTGTCCCGGCGCCCGCCCCCGCTGCAACACGGACCCGGTGGGACCGCTCTCGTGGGCGGGGGGAGTTTAGTCACCGTCGAGCGGGTCCCGGTTGGCGGCGGGAGGGACGGAGCTGTCGTTCGGAGGCAGGACGGCGTGTCGAGATCCGGGGGAGACGAGGCGTGTGTGATCTGCCCCCTCGGTTCCTCCTCACCGGCCCGCTGCCTCCTGTCGGGGAGTCTGTGGAGGGGTCTCAGACGGCGGGGCGGGGGCGGGGAACGCGACGCCCACTCGTTTGGCAGGATGTGGATGAAAGCAGTTTGTTATTTCGGCTGCTTCGTGTTTTAAACCTTGGAAAGGGAAGGGACCCAGGACCTCGGTCAGTGTTACCTGGTCGGAGGATTTTATCTTCCTCTGCCTTTTGAGCTCAGGGAAAACTTGATCCCTTGATTAGGTAAAATGACTGGAATTAAGAATATTGGACCATGGTTGAAGTCATTCCACCTGGAGAAAGAAACATGAGCATTTCAGATGAGCGATGTCTTCCCCGCGGGGCCTGGACATGGGTGGAACGGGAGGTTGGAGACGGATGAGCGACGGGAGAATCCATGACAGGCAGAGGCAGGTTCATCTGTGGAGCACAATTCAAAGTGCTTCACAGGTGCATCAAATTACCAGGAAGTAGATCAAATCAATCCATAAAACATAAAACTAAATGAATTACAGTATAAAACTAAGAGCAGATAAATGCTTTCCGTTGTCAAATGCTCGGCTACATATAATATTAATGATAAACAGCAGGCCCACAATGAACAAAAAAAAAAAAGTCAAATCTAATCTAAAGGCCATTACATAATAACATACAGTGGGAGGATAATGTGTCTGCTTGAACTAATACCACCCATACATTTACATTTGATCATATTTTTATCGGCCATAACATGTAAACATTCACAGGACAGTATAATAAGTAAGTACACCGCCTGAATCTCGCTGAACTGCAGCAGTTTTGTGAAGAGGAACGGTCCAAGATTCATCCTGATCGTTGTGACCGTCTAATCTGAAACTACAGGAAAGCAGTTATTGCTCCAAAAGAAGAATCAGCAGATGTTTAAAACAGGGGTTCACTTACTTATTCAAATGCTGTTGTGAATGTCTCAGGTTTTTCTGCAAAATATCTTGATCAACTTGTGAATTAATTGTTATATTGATGATGGCAGGTTGTCCAGGCCCTGAGGCAACAAAACAGCCCCCCACCCTGATGCTCCTGCTCCAGACTCCACAGTGAGGAGATGGTTTAGATGTTTGCTGTTCCATTTTACCTCCACACATGATGACACGTGATCTTAGCCCGTCTGCTGAGGGACTCCTTTTTTGTTTGGTTTATTCCCCATGTAAAGCGTCTGTGAGTGTCCAAAAAAAGCGCTATACAAGTTTGATGTATTATTATTATAAATGCAGAATCCTGGTGGGTGATTGGTTGTGGCAAAGATGTGACTGTGATGCTGATAAAGCTGAAGCGGAGAATCGTCATATTTTAAGTGTAATAGATATTATTTTATGTTGTTTTAAGTGTCAAAATAACTGGCAAGGCAAGTTTATTTGTAGAGCACAATTCATACACAAGGCAATTCAAAGTGCTTCACAGTTGCATTAAGGCCCCAGAAAACAGATAAAATCAATAAAACATCAACATAAAATTAATCAATTACAGTAAAAGGCAAGAGTGCAGATAAAATACTTTCAGTTTTCATCTGCTCGGGTAAAAAGAGCTGTTTTCAGCCTGGATTTGAACATTGTCAGAGTTGAGGCCTGTCTCACATCCTCATGAAGACTGTTCCAGATTTTAGCTTCAGCCTCACCGTGTTTAGTCCTGACTCTGGGAACCACCAGGAGACCCCTCCCTGAAGTCCTCAGGGCCCGAGATGGTTCACACGGCTCTAACACGTCAGAGATGGACTTTGGTGCTAAACCATGAAAAGACTTGTACACAAGCAGAGCTGTTTTAAATTCTATTCTCTGAGTGACAGGAAGCCAGTGCAGAGACCGGAGCACTGGACTAATGTGGTGGTATTTCCTGGTTCTTGTCAGGACTCGAGCAGCAGCGTTCTGGATGTTCTGCAGCTCTAACAGCTCGTTTAGAAAGGCCAGTGAGCAGCCGTTACAGTCGTCTAACCTGCTGGAGACAAACGCATGGATGAGTGTCTCTGAGTCTGGTTTTGACACTATTCCTCTGATCTTAATGTTTTTCAGATGGTAAAAAGCTGATGATGTCATTGCTTTGATGTGGCTGTTTAAGTTCAGGTCTGAGTCCATGATTACTCCTAGATTTCTAACCTGATGTTTTGGTTTTAGAGAGAGAGACTCAAGGTGACTGAGAACACTTTGTCTTTGTGTCTGTGGGACAAAAACAATGATCTCAGTTTGTCTGAGTTTAGTTGGAGAAAGTTGTTTTGCATCCACAAACTGGTATTGGTTAGTGGACTCTCTTTATACAGCGCTTTTAGATCCACATTCGGCTCGAGACTCATTGTTATGTTCAGACGTGCAGAGCTGAAGCTGAGAGCTGCGAGCTGAGAGCTAACTCTGCGTGTCGCCGCCAGTAGCTGTAAAACGAACAGATCTAAAAGTCTGAAGCAACTCCGTGATTTCACCTGCAAGAAACTACGGCTTATGCAACAGCGTCCCCGCTGTTTCACGTCCCGCTCTCTCTGCACGGGGCTCATGGCAAAGATAAATATTCAGGGAACCCAGGATCACATCAATTCCAAAACACCCGACGTGTCTTAAAGTATTGCTCTATTAATCCGCAGTCGTGGCACAGCGGGTGGTGCTGCATTCAGAAGCAGCAGCGCCTCTGGGCAGGTTACACGGGACAACTCCATTAACTCTCCTGTAGCTTATAGTAAACACCACCGTATCCCGGCTGGAGTGGGCCGGTCCGGTGTGGGGTTTGAGGGCTATTTTAGCAGCTAAAGGCGACTCGTCAACTTAAAACATGTGCAGATGGTAATCCTGGTTCAAGGACGAGAGACGGGTCCACCGTCGTCACCCACAGCGTCTCTCAGCAAGGACGGGTCAAAGCAGAAGACACATTTATTATGGAACGCGTGTTAAAGGAAGTCACCAGTTTATACAGGAAGTCGAATGGAAGGCTTTTTAATGCCCTAATACTATATTTTAATGCCACAAACGCAGAAAACATCCATCCATCCATCCATCTTCTTCCACTTGTCCGTTGCCGGGTCGTGGGGGCAGCACCAGCCCCTATGGCGCCCCCTGCAGGTGGTGGGTCCACAGAAGGACGGCCTCATGGTTCCAAACGGGCCTGTTGGTCTCTCATAGGGGGCCCATTCACTCTTTCATTCATACACCAGTGTACGCAGACACTGGAGGCAAGGAGGGTGAAGTGTCTTGCCCAAGGACACAACGACAATGTGCACCTTCAGGAGGCGGCAGAAAACAATCAGCACATATTTCATTTCTTAAAGGAGCTATACCCGACATGTTTTTCTTTTTGTATGGTAAACTTATTTTACCCGTCCCGGAGCCGCCACCTTTTTTTATTTATTTTTTCTTACTTTTTATACACATGTGAAGGAAGGGTTAGTATTATTCATGTTACATCGTGTATAATAAACACAGAAAAACATCTAAATAAATAAATATAGCACGACAACAACAACATATAAACAGGAAACAGAGAAAATATAATACATAAATAGTAATAATAGTAGTAAAGTGGATAAATACATATATAATAATACCTATAAAAAGGAAAAATAACAGACATAGAACCTTTCAAATGAGGTACATGATCCTCAGATTCCCCCAAGAAGGTCTAAAAAGGGTGTCCACGTGATATTGTCTTTGTTTGAGTCTATATGTCACCCTTTCATAGCTTGCGATTTTTGCCATCAAACCTAACCCTCCAATCTTGAGTTATTATGCGACATCCTGTTAGTAGAGCGAGTCTGCACCATAGAGTTTGTTCATAAGATAGTCCATCCTTCTGAAAAATACCCAGCCGCCACCTTAACGTGGTGGAGGGTTTGAGCCTGAATGATCCTGGAGCTCTGTTGGCGGGGGCTTCGTGCCCCTGGTAGGGTCTCCCAGGGCAAACAGGTCCTAGGTGACGGGTCAGACAAAGAGCGGTTCAGAAGCCCCTCATGAGAGACCAACAGGCCCGGTTAGAACCATGAGGCCGTCCTTCTGTGGACCCACCACCTGCAGGGGGCGCCATAGGGGCTGGTGCAGCTCCAACTGCTGCCCCCACGACCCGGCAACGGACAAGTGGAAGAAAATGGATGGATGAAAATTATTGTGAAAAAAATCAGCCTGATGCTCTAAGTTTGCGTCGTATTAGGATTTGTGGATGTTGTGTCTGGTCAACCTTAAATAGTCAATATAAAGGGGTTCATCTTTTTTTATAAATAGTGACTCGGAAGGAACTGGTTCAAGTCCTATCTGGAGGATAGGACGTACTTTGTCGAAATTGTCAACTCTGTCTCAGACAAAATTTCCATGACCTGTGGAGTCCCCCAGGGGTCAATCTTGGGACCCCTCTTATTCAACTTGTACATGCTTCCATTGGGTCAGCTAATAAACAGCAACAATGTGTCGTACCACAACTACGCAGATGACACTCAGATCTACGTGTCACTGATACAGGTGAACATGGGCCTGTAGATACTCTCTGTCACTGCATCGAACAGATCAGTTTGTGGATGCAAAACAACTTTCTCCAACTAAACTCAGACAAAACTGAGATCATTGTTTTTGGCCCACAGACACAAAGACAAAGTGTTCTCAGTCACCTTGAGTCTCTCTCTCGAAAACCAAAAAATCAGGTTAGAAATCTAGGAGTAATCATGGACTCAGACCTGAACTTAAACAGCCACATCAAAGCAATGACATCATCAGCTTTTTACCATCTGAAGAACATTCAGATCAGAGGAATAGTGTCAAAACCAGACTTGGAGACACTCATCCATGCGTTTGTCTCCAGCAGGTTAGAGGACTGTAACGGCTGCTCACTGGCCTTTCTAAACGAGCTGTTAGAGCTGCAGAACATCCAGAACGCTGCTGCTCCAGTCCTGACAAGAACCAGGAAATACCACCATATTAGTCCAGTGCTCCGGTCTCTGCACTGGCTTCCTGTCGCTCAGAGAATGGAATTTAAAACAGCTCTGCTTGTGTACAAGTCTTTTCATGGTTTAGCACCAAAGTCCATCTCTGACATGTTAGAGCCGTATGAACCATCTCGGGCCCTGAGAACTTCAGGGAGGGGTCTCCTGGTGGTTCCCAGAGTCAGGACTAAACACGCTGAGGCTAAAGCTAAAATCTGGAACAGTCTTCATGAGGATGTGAGACAGGCCTCAACTCTGACAATGTTCAAATCCAGGCTGAAAACGGCTCTTTTTACCCGAGCAGATGAAAACTGAAAGTATTTTATCTGCATTCTTGTCTTTTACTGTAATTCATTAATTTTTATGTTGATGTTTTAATGATTGATTTGATCTGTTTTCTTGTAATTTTATGCAACTGTGAAGCACTTTGAATTGCCTTGTGTATGAATTGTGCTCTACAAATAAACTTGCCTTGCCTTACTGTACCGGGACGATAAACCGTGCCTCACCTACAGCCGGTACATTTGTTCCCGTCTCTGGACTCAAACATAATTCGCAAATGTGTCCACAGGAATAAAAATAAAGGTTTCCTGTAATACCCGCGGCTTTTGTCACCGCTGCGCCTCCATTAAAAGTCCCGGCACGACGCTCGCCCCGGGGCACGTCTCATTGGCCCGTCTTTCAGCGCGTGGCATTGATGACTCCATTACCTCTGCCTCGGCGTATAAACAGCGCGCCGTGCCAGAGCGACGCCAACCTTTAGCGCCAAACCGGGGGGGGGATAGGGGGGGGGCTCTGGCGCTCACCTGCCTCGCTCCTGTTAAGTCGCAGTGACGGCTCCGTATTGATCAATTTTACACGGGGTGTCAGCCAGAAAAATGGGATGCCGGGCGTGGGACGAGGTTTCCACCGGGGGAGGAGGTTGAATATACATTTCTAAAATTGCCTGGTGTGCTTTTCCGCCGGGGCCTGTCACTCACGCCGCGCGCCCGAGGGTTCGGCGGATCCACGGCCATTTCTGTCGCATAGTCGGGAATAGCCAACGGTTGCTTTCACTCGCCAGAGCCCGACGGTCGCCGAAATAGAAACGAAAGGCGAGAGGAGGGAGTATGTTGTCCGTGCTCCCTCGTGACAGCCTGAAACGCTCGGCTCTCACCTGCTGATGTCACGAGGTGGTGTTTTTAAAGTTCAGACTTGTAGTGCACTTTCCGTATCGGTGTCCGAATGCCAAGAGTGGGAAAAAATGCACTCAATTTCCCGCAAGTTGGTTATTTTCATACTCACTACTGCCACCTCAGGTCTAACGTGTAACTGCAGCTGCTATATTCAGCTCGTGCAAAACTTAAAAAACTAAATTTATATTCCCTTTAACTAAGACTTGAACCATTGTTATTATAATGGTACTGTCGTGTATTTCATATAAATGTGGTAAATACAGCGATATTTCAGCCCTAGCAACAGAGCAGTGGAGCGCATCCGTTTCTCGTTGATATTTAAAGCCACACCGCGTAGAATTTTACCCAATAAATAAAACTGAAACACAAGCGTTTATTTTATGGCAGATATTTTCATCATTGAAAAATACTTCATGAATGTACAAACCTTTGCTGTGAGTGGCTCAGCTCTACTAAGACATGACTGTGACTTTACCGGGAGTGGGTACGTCTCCAGCTCGTCTCCAAGGTCAGCAGACTCTGAGATTTAAACAGGTTAGGTTCTCATCCAGATCCTCTTTTTGATTTCCCACTGCAGTAACAGCGTTTTCTGTGTTGGTCATTGGGAGCATGTTTGGCACTGATGTCAACAGTATAGTCCAAAATGTTACGCAGTGTGCCTTTAAGGCGAGACACTGCAGGTGAATAAATGCGGAGATATCGATTTGAAACGTTTGCTTTACAGGCATGTCCCACTGGGAGGAGGCCTCGTGGAAGGCCCAGGACACGCTGGTGGGACTATGTCTCCGAGCTGGCCTGGTGTCGCCTCGGGGTCCCCCCAGAACAGCTGGAGGAGGTGTGCGTGAATCGGGAAGTCTGGGCATCTCTGCTGAGGCTGCTGCCCCGGATAAAGCGGAAGAAAATGGATGGATGGGCTTTACATTACTAATATAAATCTGAGAAAAAATGTAATTTTTTCATTTTTCTGTTTTCATATAAAAATAAGGCATTTTGTGCATGAAAACGGCAAAAATTGCAGATATTTTCAGCAACGAAATCTAAATAATGGATAGACCCAGATTCAAATGTATGTTTTTTTATTGACATATTAACTGATCAGCTTAAACTTAATTTCCTTCGGGATTAATAAAGTATATTGTATCGTAGTAGACGTAGTGCAGGAGAAAGTAGTCCCTCCATGGTTCCATGGTTTTATTGAAACGTCTTCAGGTCGGGTGTTTGACCTTCGTTCAGACCTGTATCTAACGCCAACGTCCATTTGTATTTCCATCCCACGCGGCGCCCTCTCGCACCGACCTCGCACCAGACCTCAGCACATTAGTATTACAATGTGCCGAGGTCTTTTGGCGGTTTGCTTTCGGCTGATTTTTTTCGGGAACCGTGCAACAGTGAAATTGAGAGAGGATTAAATTAGGAACTATAGCCCAGCGCTCCGCCGGGTAAATCCGCCGCCCAACCTTCCAGAAAATTATTTTATATAAGCGAGTAGAGCCCCCACTCACAGTGAGCTCTTACGTTCATGGTTAGGCTTTGTGCAAAACCGCTCCCAGTAGAATGGAGTGAAAGCCAAGCATTTATTGATTGTGTTGGAAATGGGAATTTTAGTTTTGTTTTTTGCCGTTGTTGATGGACGGACGGAGAACGGATTTATTTGAAAGGCTGGAGGTTGGAATCTGCCCGAATGTCGTTTGTTTCCAGGTGGCATTAAATCTATACGATATTAAAAATAGTGAGATTGCTTGACGTTTTTTTTTACGCCGTGAATTCCCTAGAAAAAAATGGTCTATAACAACTACAACTACATATTTTTGCATGTTTTATTTATTATTTGGTTAAAAATGGCTCATCTAGTTGTATTTACTATAACATATTAATATCTCTACACCTACACTACTCGCCTTAATCAAAGTTCATCGGTTTGTCTTTTTAAAGGTGAAAAATGCTTGGATTTGACTTTCTGCTGCGTGCGTGAAAAGTGTCATCTATGCTTGCACCAGGAGGGCCCCTATTGTACACGTTTTTAGTGTTAGGGGAAACTGAAGCACATGCAGGAACGAAGAACTATCTCCTGGTGGAAATTCAAACAGATTTACAACACGGTGTTTCTCTTCCGTTCATGAGCGTTTCGATCCGTGGGGTTCCACAGCAGAAAGTTTCAAACTATTACGTACGTTACGCGGACAAAAAGATATAGTGCATTGTCAGTTTAATCCAGGGAAATCACATTCGTTGCATGATTTTCTAAAGCGGCTTTCTCGGGGATTAAGCCGGGCCCGTCACAACACCTGACAGCCGAAGGAAAGCTTCCGGAGAAACAAAGATGCTAATTATTTTTGTTCTTAATCCGCTACACCGGCGAGAAAACCGCCGCGGGAATCAGCGCCGCAAACCAAATTAGCGCGACGTCAACACAATTTCTCAGGAGTAGTTCAGGCGGAGGGTTTACGGGAGATTTGGAAACAGGTGGAGATCTTCGTGGGGGTCTCTCTGCTCGGGCTGGAGACGTTTCTGGCCATATCCAAGGATTGATCTGCAGTGAGTACGAAGTCATTTGGTAACTTTTGAACTCTTCTATAAAGTAGCAATGCCAGCGACTTAGCAATGCATATCCCAGTAAATAACATATGAGACAAAACAAGGAGGTATCTGGGCAAGACTCACAGCTAAGCCGCACAAGCTTCTATCCCTATTGTTCTGGCTAACGGACGTTCACTGGAGAATAAAACAGATTAACTGCTATGTTCTTCCCAGGAGATGGTGAAAGACTGGAGCTGTGCAGGAGGAGGAGGACCACCAGTGCAGGACACCACGCTCTGTAACAGGGACAAACACAGGAGGCGCTGCACCGTTTCAGAGGAGAATGAAAGCAGTTCTCCGGTTTCCCCGAGCTCCAAAAACCTGCTGCTCAGGTCGGCCCACAGCGGCTCAGGACTAACAACACCTGTATTTAACCTTGTAGTGTGTGAGTGGCCAACACGGCGCCTTTACTTTCCATCAGTGGTCCCTCAGACGCTCCAGGATCAATTGAAGACAAGGCTTCAGTTTCCTGACGTCCACACGTCCCTCAGGCCTGATGCAGGGCTGTTCTCTGCTGCAGGAAAGAAGGTCATCCTGGTGGAACTGACCATGTCATGGGAGGAGGGGTGTGAGGAAGTCGGGGTGCTACAGTGACTCGGTGCAGAGGGTTCCCTGCCCAGTCAGTCTGGACGTTGCTAACTGAGAGGATCAGAGTCCGTCAACAACGTAACCTCCATATACGCAAGGCAAGTAGAGCACAATTCATACACAAGGCAATTCAAAGTGCTTCACAGTTGCATAAAATTAAAAGAAAACAGATCAAATCATTAAAACATCAACATAAAAATTAATCAATGACAGTAAAAGGCAAGAGTGCAGATAAAATACTTTCAGTTTTCATCTGCTCGGGTAAAAAGAGCTGTTTTCAGCCTGGATTTGAACATTGTCAGAGTTGAGGCCTGTCTCACATCCTCATGAAGACTGTTCCAGATTTTAGCTTTAGCCTCAGTGTGTTTAGTCCTGACTCTGGGAACCACCAGGAGACCCCTCCCTGAAGTTCTCAGGGCCCGAGATGGTTCATACGGCTCTAACATGTCAGAGATGGACTTTGGTGCTAAACCATGAAACGACTTGTACACAAGCAGAGCTGTTTTAAATTCTATTCTCTGAGTGACAGGAAGCCAGTGCAGAGACCGGAGCACTGGACTAATATGGTGGTATTTCCTGGTTCTTGTCAGGACTGGAGCAGCAGCGTTCTGGATGTTCTGCAGCTCTAACAGCTCGTTTAGAAAGGCCAGTGAGCAGCCGTTACAGTCGTCTAACCTGCTGGAGACAAATGCATGGATGAGTGTCTCCAAGTCTGGTTTTGACACTATTCCTCTGATCTTCATGTTCTTCAGATGGTAAAAAGCTGATGATGTTATTGCTTTGATGTGGCTGTTTAAGTTCAGGTCTTACTCCTAGATTATAGAAAGTCCAACATGAGTCTGTAGCTGAAACGTGTCCGACGGCCAGCGGAGCCGAACACTCTGTTTGGTCGATGTCTCTTAAATGATTCTAAAATATGACGCTGTTGAAAGTGGGGCACAGGGGACTAAAGTAACAGCCCGGAACAGCCGCCGCAAACAACTTAATGAAGCACTAATTACAGCGAGATGAGGACCGTAAATTAGCTGACGGCTGTTGTTTCTAAAGGCGCGGAGAAAAACAGCATTGTCACCTTTTATGTGAACACTTTTATTAGGAAAAAATTATGATAGAAGATTTGACCAAACGGTGCTGAAAATGTTATTTAAGTTTTAAAGTGGACGAGTCAAATCGTGCTTCCCTTGTTGTTCTGTTGGTCTCGTAACTTCATAAAAAAACAGCATCGCACACTCATTAGCCGATGTTTTTAATGATAGTGATTATGTTTTGGCATTTCATCAGATCATTCTTTTGTCTTCGTTGAACCAAAGTGCATGTAACTCGTAAGTCCTAACAAAGTGTCCCGGTCTGTCACGGGCCATAGAGTCTGTGTCACTGCAGGAGGTTAAAGGTCGTCATAGAAACGTGATGAAACTGCGTTGCAAGGCGTCTCGGTGCGTTGGCTTTAATGGATTACACAAAGTGCAGCGCGTGGACTGACGGAGGTATTGAGTCGGGACGGGACAGCGGGTCTGAGTGTAGTTCAGCTGTAAGTTCAGCCAGTCTAGGTGCCTGTAGCGTGGAGTCTGGATGGTCCCGGTGTCCACTGGTGGTGATGCTTAAAAGTCTGTTGTCTCTTCTGTCCGGGACATGTGGGACGTGCAGGTCACTAAACCCTAGTCCTCGACAAGTGCACTGATGACCCATTTATTCAGTTGAGTGCTCGCATTGTAATAACGCACAACATTGCAAAGGCTATGTTGAGAAAATGGTTATCTGTTCAGCGTAACATTGACAGGTTTTTCGCACACTGACCAGGAGCACATGGCTACTTAACATGAAAAAAAAACATGAAGAACACATCTTTTAGATTTCAATTAAAATTACTATTACATAACTAGACACTCTAATACACCTAATGTGTGATTCTGGGAGCTCTGTGATGAACAGAACTGAAGTCATTGTGAAAACAACTTGTGAAAAGTCACGATCTGGACATTTGGGCATCAATACCGGCCGGCGCCGGGCCTGACTTCTACTGAAGCAGGAGCTGCTGGCCTGTCCTCCCCCCGGCACCTCCCACTCAGTCCCGGGCCTTTCAGTGCGTAGCGTCTGCTCCGTCCTCCTTCCGCCCTCGGTCCATCAGTCTCATTTGTCTTTCTCTGCTGGACATTATTTGACTTATATCTGATAAACTGTTTGCATTTAGATCGTTCTTTTCTCTTGTGATGTGGTGCTGTTTGGTTCATACTAACCCCCACCTGCTCAAATGGCGTTTCATAAAACACGCGATATTCCTATTCTAGAAAAAAAAAACAGTGATTTTGATTTAAAAAAAACTAGCCTCTGTTAGCTTAGCATTACTCAGGAACCGAGACACGTAGAATTAAAGCACGTGTCCATAGCTATAACATAGAAAACGCTGTGGTGCTACAAAAATCATGGAACATGGTCGCATGGTTCGCATCATGGTGGCCTCTTCCTGTAAATCACAGAGGCCATAATGAACTCAAGTAGAAAGTTTAACTAATAATAATAATATAGCCTAATATTTCTACAGTTCTGGCTCATTTACTAGGTATAACAAAAAACGTTTGTTCAAATACCTTATGCGTTTCGACGGACTGGGAATTCCTCAGAGGCGGAGAGTGAAGGCGCCCTCGTCCCTGTTGATGATCTGGGGACAGAAGGGCATCAGTTTCTTTCAGATGAGACATTCTGGCCAAAGTGAAACCACACTCATCCGTGAAGAGCTGATCCACATGTTCATCACGGATCCTGGATTACTGTGATTCTCTTCATTTGATTCACTGTAGACCAGGCTGCGTTTTAACGCCGCGACCATCACGGACACTGCATTCAAGTCAGTTTAAGTGATATGTATTTAAACGCCGTGAGCTTTCATTTAGTTGCTCTTAGCCCGACTAAATGATGGGCTCTTTCCCTGGAGCAGTTTGTGTGAAGTTAGCAGAAATTAAACCCTCTTTATTCTCCTGCCAAGTCCTCGCCCTGTTGGACCGGCGTGGCCTCTGCAGTCACGTCTCATCTCCAGAGTCTTACTTTCAATGTCGGATTAAACACAAGATCAAACGGCCACATTCATGCAGTACATTCACAAACACAGTGGTCCCTCGATTATCGCGGGGGTTACGTTCTAAAAATAATATATCAATAAAATAAAACCATCCATTTAAATCTGGGTCTATCCAGTATTTAGATTTCACCTCTGAACAGGTTTTAATGTTAGAATATCGGGGGGAAAAACACCTAGTTCCATGAGGTTTTTTTTGTTATGTGCGATTTGTGCTACTTATTTTTTTTTTACAAATACCAGACAGTTTGATGGATAAAAACACAAACAATCGTTACAAATAATGTCTTTTCTTCATCCACATATTCACACTGTCAGCGAAAACATCGGTTAATCTTTAATCTCCGCGCTGTGCTCGTCTTAAGAATGGCTCGGCGCTAATGGGGCCGTATATTTATGATAATTCCTCTAATATATATTCATAAAAGCTCAGACTAGCATTACCATTCAAATGAGAAACCCGCCGATCTCTCGCCGCCGAAGGAAAGTATTCGTGGGCCAGAGATCGAGGCCGGGACGACTGTTTCAGAGGTTCCAAAATCCACCAGAAGAGTCGCTGCACCGAGGTCTCTCTCTCGGCTCGGCTCGTAATCCAAAACGCGGTGCGGAGGAAAAAAGTTACAATGGCTGAGTCCCAGAGAAAACGGCTGCCTTTGACACAGTGGACCACGGGATCTTACTTCTGACAGCTCTTTTTACCCGAGCAGATGAAAACTGAAAGTATTTTATCTGCACTCTTGCCTTTCACTGTAATTGATTAACTTCATGCTGATGTTTTAATGATTGATTTGATCTGTTTTCTTGTAATTTTATGCAACTGTGAAGCACTTTGAATTGCCTTGTGTATGAATTGTGCTCTACAAATAAACTTGCTTACAGAAGCGTCATGGCGGCTGGTTAACCTGCACATGGGGCGTATAGAGATCCTGCAGCGCGATGGGGCTCGAGTTCAATTATAAAACTCCATATTACATTATAGTGTGTGATAGTGCGCCCTCTGCTGGTACGAGCGGATCCACGACGGTATTACATGAGGCCAAGTGAACAGTTTCTGGGACCAACACAGACGGCTCCTAAAAATGTGGATCCTCCGAATGACCCGATCAATGAGGCGGCTTTAATTGGGTTTGATTCGGCGTTTACTCTTTTGTGTCAGGCAAAAAGCAATTTATTCTCTCAACAAAGTCACTTTTCAAACAAGACAACTTTGTCCCCAAATAGGACGACAGTGGACTCTTCTAAAAACAAAATACAGAGAAAACGCTACTTTTATTTCAATTGTTTTTAACGATACACTGGACAGAACTTTACATTCCGGACACAGTGATACAACATCTGGTGTTTTCATACAATACGACACTTTACATTACACATTCCTGAATTACACATTAACTTTACGTAGAGCAGCATTGCTAAAGAAAAGCATTCGTGAATGTGTTAAGCTCTGAATGGGGAACTGGGGGTGGGATTAAATAAATTATCTTCTTCCCACTCCCTTTCAGGTAGAAATGGATCATCTTGTTTACATACTGTATATTCTTTCTTTTGTTGCCCATCGCCTGAAATAAATGAAATGAAATGTTTTACAAGAAGAAAATCACATGTTTACAAGACTTCCAAAGTAAGAAGATAGAAATGTGTGCAGTTTACCAATATATATAAACATTTATTTGTATTTACAATTTGTACTTTTTTCTTTTTCCTCTTTCCCATCCACATAATAACCAGATCCAGTCATTACTTATAAACACCAGTCACCATTCTATTAATTCACCATTGATTTAGTTATTAAGTATTACATAATCAACACGACCCATTATTATTGTCAATCCCATCTCCACTGCAGAATATTGGTTGTGATTGTTTTATTATTTTGTTGTTTGCCTTGTTTAGTTCAGTGCCTTAAAAAGCCAGGGTGTAAAGTGGCCCGTTGGTGGAGGGCAGTAGTCCCCCATCAGAAAGCCCTCGCCCTGCTGCCCTAACTACTTATTGTTGTGGGGCAGTTCTGAGACCTATGGGTGGTGCATTAAAAAGATTTATGAACCTACAAAACCAAAAGGAAAAAAAGAACCAACAATCTTACTACACCGGGCTACTTAGAGCTTTGTCTTACAATATATACGATTATTTTTGGCAATTTAAAGGGACTAGATGTAAGTTGGTCATTTTCATACTCACTACCGCCACCTCAGGTCTTACGTGTAACTGCAGTTTCTATATTAAGCTCGTGCATGGATTTCAGAGGCAGTTGTGGTGAACAGGTCTGGGCTCGTTCTACACATTAGGAACATGAAGGGGGAAGAAAATACATACGCAAAGTGAACACTGCATTAGTTAAAGATGTAACAGTGACACCTACTGGACACTACTGGAATGGGAATTAGGCGAGAAGACGGGAACATTATAGATTTATTTTTAGAAAGGGATATATATATATAAAAAATGGATGGGTTAGGTTTGGGTAATTGGGAACAAAAATAACAAGTAGAGAGTCGAGCGGGTCGTCTTGTGACCAGAGGGTCGGCGGTTCGAATCCCGCAGGTGCACACTGTGGTTGTGTCCTTGGGCAAGACGCTTCTTCACCTTCCCTGCCTCCAGTGTCTGCGTACACTGGCGCGTGAATGAAAGAATGAGTGAGTGGTTCCTCGCTGGGCCTAAAGCAGAGACTTTAACCCCCACCTTTGGCTTTACCCAAATCTAAAAACGTCCTGAAATGAAGTGTCAAAGTAGCAACAAAAATGGGACGAAAATGCAACAAGAAACAGCGAGAGGAAAAATCTTAGAGGAGTTTTGTAGGCCTTAGCTTTCAAATGAGGCGTCACTCTGGCCTATAGGCTGTGCGCTCCAGTCGAGAAGCTTTGAGATTTGGGAAAAGCTGAGGAGAGTTTAATAAGTTACTGGGCCTTCAGTAACTCTTTACAATCGTCTGAAATAAATAAACGCCTCTGAAAGTTTCGTTTGAGTCTGAGAACAAAGTTTCCGCGGCGGAGTGTGGGTTTTCGCATTTGCATATTTCTCAAAGTTTGAGCTCAGAACTTCTCACATAAGTAACAAACACCACTAAGTGAAATGACATTGAATTGTTTGTTTGTGAGAAAGCTCCTCACCCCGTTTGGTTTGAGCGTTACCCACTCAGACTGAGAAACCGCCAGTTCTCCTCCAGAGGAACAAACGGCGGATTCATGAAGATGCTCCGGAAGAAAAGCTGCTCCAGGGAAAGGAAACTCGCCCACAAATGCAAAGTTAGGAGAAGATACGTGTGAGAAGATACATGGGTTAGATACGTGTGAGAAGATACATGGGTTAGAAACGTGTGAGAAGATACATGGGTTAGATACGTGTGAGAAGATACATGGGTTAGAAACGTGTGAGAAGATACATGGGTTAGAAACGTGTGAGAAGATACATGGGTTAGATACGTGTGTGAAGATACATGGGTTAGATACGTGTGAGAAGATACATGGGTTAGACACGTGTGAGAAGATACATGGGTTAGAAACGTGTGAGAAGATACATGGGTTAGATACGTGTGAGAAGATACATGGGTTAGACACGTGTGAGAAGATACATGGGTTAGAAACGTGTGAGAAGATACATGGGTTAGATACGTGTGAGAAGATACATGGGTTAGAAACGTGTGAGAAGATACATGGGTTAGAAACGTGTGAGAAGATACATGGGTTAGATACGTGTGTGAAGATACATGGGTTAGATACGTGTGAGAAGATACATGGGTTAGACACGTGTGAGAAGATACATGGGTTAGAAACGTGTGTGAAGATACATGGGTTAGACACGTGTGAGAAGATACATGGGTTAGACACGTGTGAGAAGATACATGGGTTAGAAACGTGTGAGAAGATACATGGGTTAGATACGTGTGTGAAGATACATGGGTTAGAAACGTGTGAGAAGATACATGGGTTAGAAACGTGTGAGAAGATACATGGGTTAGACACGTGTGAGAAGATACATGGGTTAGAAACGTGTGAGAAGATACATGGGTTAGATACGTGTGTGAAGATACATGGGTTAGATACGTGTGTGAAGATACATGGGTTAGATACGTGTGAGAAGATACATGGGTTAGACATGTGTGAGAAGATACATGGGTTAGATACGTGTGAGAAGATACATGGGTTAGATACATGTGAGAAGATACATGTGAGAAGATACATGTGAGAAGATACATGGGTTAGACACATGTGAGAAGATACATGTGAGAAGATACATGGGTTAGAAACGTGTGAGAAGATACATGGGTTAGATACATGTGAGAAGATACATGTGAGAAGATACATGGGTTAGACACATGTGAGAAGATACATGGGTTAGATACATGTGTGAAGATACATGGGTTAGATACGTGTGTGAAGATACATGGGTTAGACACGTGTGAGAAGATACATGGGTTAGATACGTGTGTGAAGATACATGGGTTAGACACGTGTGAGAAGATACATGGGTTAGATACGTGTGAGAAGATACATGGGTTAGATACGTGTGAGAAGATACATGAGTTAGATACGTGTGAGAAGATACATGGGTTAGATACGTGTGAGAAGATACATGGGTTAGACACGTGTGAGAAGATACATGGGTTAGATACATGAGTTAGACACGTGTGAGAAGATACATGTGCATGGACTGGAGGAGCTTCACCATCAGGGCTTGAAGAGGTTTTCGATGCAAAGCAAAAACAAAGATATGGAACTGACTCATTTGGATCTTGTTTAGTTTCTGAATAAGTGAAACATCTGTAAAAAGTCACATTTCTCTTTGACGTTTGGGTTCAAAGCTCAGGAATTAAATACAAAAAATAATCCTTCTGGAAAAAGAAACATATATAACAGGTTATAGTGGGGGGATCATGGGTGGGGAAGGGAGGCAGGAGGGGATGATTATTTTTTTTACTTACTGTCCTCAAACCTTGTATGTGTGGAAATATGAAAATGCCAATAAAAAATATTTAAATCATAAAAAATAAATATAAAAATAAATAAATAATAATAATACATTAAATAAAAAAATACAAAATAAAAGGCATTTTTGCATCTTGTCCCTAATCCCTCGCCCGCATAACCAAAATATGTTCCTCCAGCTCTGAACTAATGGTAATTGTTCATCCATCCATCTCCTTCCACTTTCCCCGTCTCCGGGTCGTGGGGGCAGCTGTTGCACCAGCCCTTATGGCGCCCCCTGCAGGTTTATTGCCCCCAACGCAGAATCCAGACCTCTTCCCCCCGTGTTCCCCGTCCCCTCGCAGACGGGCTGTGGCTGAAGCGAACAGGTCCATTTGGCGCTGAAGCTCCTCCACTCACCAGCTGTCGGACGCCATTAATATGTAAAGAAACCTGTTCGCGCCGCAACACCATCGGCGGCGAGCGGCGGCGGAAACGCAAATACACAAATAAATATTGTTTATTAACCAGACGACAGATGAGGAAGTGTAAAAGCAGCGATTCATAGTCGGAGCGGGGATTTAAAGCGGTGACGATGGATCTGTCGAGAGACGGGACAGTGCAAACAAAAACACTGAATATTCATGAGCATAAGTGTTCCTGCGTGAGAGGCTGTGAGGTGACGAGGGAGAGAGACATTTAGAGATGTCAGTTTGAAACTTCTGCTGTGGATTACCGGTAATCTGAGGAAATGTGTTTGAGATTTCTGTCATTTTATGTTTTCATATAAAAATCAGTAACTTTCTGCGTCACAGGTGCCAACGAGAAATCGATTCATTATGAAAGAAAAAGAAAAAACCTTAACTCCATCAACTTGCTTCGACTACAAAGCTCCTAGAAGCACATGATTGATGTATTAGATAGATATATTTTATAGAGTGGTTAGCGCTCTTGCGTCACAGCTAGAAGGTCCCAGGTTCGATCCCCGGCCGGGGCCTTTCTGTGTGGAGGTTGGACGTTCTCCTCGTCTGCGTAGGTGTCCTCCAGGTTCTCTGGTTTCCCCTACGTCCAAAAACATGCAGGTCAGGTTGGCCGAGAAGAGGACTAACCCAACATCTGATCTAGCCAAGGCAAGTTTATTTGTAGAGGACAATTCAAAGTGCTTCACAGTTGCATAAAGTTACAAGAAAACAGATCAAACCAATCAGTAAAACATCAACATAAAAATGAATGAGTGCAGATAAAATACTTTCAGTTTCCATCTGCTCGGGTAAAAAGAGCTGTTTTCAGCCTGGATTTGAACATTGTCAGAGTCGAGGCCTGTCTCACATCCTCATGAAGACTGTTCCAGATTTTAGCTTTAGCCTCAGCGTGTTTAGTCCTGACTCTGGGAACCACCAGGAGACCCCTCCCTGAAGTTCTCAGGGCCCGAGATGGTTCATACGGCTCTAACATGTCAGAGATGGACTTTAGTGCTAAACCATGAAACGACTTGTACACAAGCAGAGCTGTTTTAAATTCTATTCTCTGAGTGACAGGAAGCCAGTGCAGGGACCGGAGCACTGGACTAATATGGTGGTATTTCCTGGTTCTTGTCAGGACTCGAGCAGCAGCGTTCTGGATGTTCTGCAGCTCTAACAGCTCGTTTAGAAAGGCCAGTGAGCAGCCGTTACAGTCGTCTAACCTGCTGGAGACAAACGCATGGATGAGTGTCTCCAAGTCTGGTTTTGACACTATTCCTCTGATCTTAATGTTTTTCAGATGGTAAAAAGCTGATGATGTTATTGCTTTAATGTGGCTGTTTAAGTTCAGGTCTGAGCCCATGATTACTCCGAGATTTCTAACCTGATGTTTTGGTTTTAGAGAGAGAGACTCGAAGTGACTGATAACACTTTGTCTTTGTGTCTGTGGGACAAAAACAATGATCTCAGTTTTGTCTGAGTTTAGTTGGAGAAAGTTGTTTTGCAGAGAGTATCTACAGGCCCACGTTCACCTGTATCAATGACACGTAGATCTGAGTGTCATCTGCGTAGTTGTGGTACGACACATTGTTGCTGTTTATTAGCTGACCCAATGGAAGCATGTACAAGTTGAATAAGAGGGGTCCCAAGATTGACCCCTGGGGGACTCCACAGGTCATGACAACTTTACGCAATTTCGTCAGGTCGCCCCAGCGGCGTCGAACGATGAGTCAAATGCATAGGACACATTTCTCTATGGGGACAATAAAAGATAATAAAAAGTTTTTCTGTGTAAGTTCTCAGTCGTACAGGAGTTGTCCATCTTCAATGAAGGTACAATAAAAAGTTCTTCTTCTAAAAAATCTCAGGCGATGTGTTCCAAATCAATAAGGAGCCTGGGGGCCACCAAATATTGCACTTTGGGGCCCCCTGTCTCAGTGCCCCTAGTTTTAAAAGAGAAAAATATCTCTGGAAAAGACAGTAAGGAGTGACAGCCGGGATTCGAAGCCCCGACCTTTAGATCATGACGCGACTCGCTCTACCAACTGTGCCACTGCTCGGGGTTTATGATGTGGAAACAACATGAAACGAGCCTCTTTAATCTTTGCATTCATATTCCAAGTTCTGAAAGAAGTTCAAACCAATGCTGAGAAGTTAATTCAACCAGATTCAAATTGGGATCAAGTTAACCTCATTTGAGGATGATACAAAAGGAACCGTGCCCGACTCCCTCTGCAGGTGGATCACTGACTTCCTGACGGACCGGCGACAGCACGTGCGGCTGGGGAAGATCGTCTCGGACACTCGGACTACAAACACTGGAACTCCTCAGGGCTGTGTACTTTCCCCCTGGCTCTTCTCCCTGTACACAAACTGCTGCACCTCCAGTCACCAGTCCGTTAAACTGATCAAGTTTGCGGACGACACCACCCTCATCGGGCTCATCTCGGACGGTGAGGAGTCCGCCTATAGGAGAGAGGTGGAACTGCTGGCGTCCTGGTGCAGCCACAACAACCTGGAGCTGAACGCCCAGAAGACAGTGGAGATGATCGTGGAGGAAAGACACAGCCCCACCGTCCCCCCTCACCCTGACAGACTCTCCCACCCCCATCTCCATCGTGGACTCCTTCACCATCACCCAGGACCTCAAATGGGAGCCGACCATTAGCTCCCTCATCAAGAAGGCTCAGCAGAGGATGTTCTTCCTGCCTGTAAACCCTGTTCTCAAACCATGGCAATAAACCTATTCTGATTCTGATTCTGATTCTGAAATGTCCGCGGGTTCTGACCTGGAGCTGTTCTACTCAACAGAGCAGCCGAATGTCGGATTCGTCTTTGTTGAAAGTGTTTTCGGTTCAGCCGACGTCGTCTCGGCTCGTTTCTAAAGCTTCTCAAACTAGTTTTTTCCCCCCGTTCTGTCTCTTGGCATTTGCAGGCGGCCGATGCCAGGCCTAATGCCGGGCCTAATGCCGGGCCTAATGCCAGGCCTAATGCCGGGCCTAATGCCGGGCCTAATACCGGGCCTAATGCCAGGCCTAATGCCGGGCCTAATGCCAGGCCTAATACCGGGCCTAATGCCGGGCCTAATGCCGGGCCTAATGCCAGGCCTAATGCCAGGCCTAATGCCAGGCCTAATGCCGGATCTAATGCCGGGCCTAATGCCAGGCCTAATACCGGGCCTAATGCCAGGCCTAATGCCGGGCCTAATGCCAGGCCTAATACCGGGCCTAATGCCAGGCCTAATGCCGGGCCTAATGCCAGGCCTAATGCCAGGCCTAATGCCGGATCTAATGCCAGGCCTAATGCCGGATCTAATGCCGGGCCTAATGCCGGATCTAATGCCGGGCCTAATCCCGGGCCTAATGCCGGGCCTAATGCCAGGCCTAATGCCAGGCTTAGCGGCTTATTAGCTGGCCTTTCAGGGATCCCGCGTCAAGACTTTTATTGGCACTCTGGTATTGAGCCGCTCATAACGGCGTGCGCATAAATCACAACAGACGAGATTCAGACGCCGCGCTGGAGGTGAATCGGGAAATGTACTTAATGAGACGACGCCGGGGAGGGACGAAGTACTTCTGCTGAGGGCGAGGATATCTGTGTACGTAACATACTCCTAACCCTGAAGATGAAGGCACACGGTGAGGTGGTGGAAGCCTAACCCTGTATTTAGATTATTGCACTCACCTCCCATGGGTTCCATTCCTGGGCCTGGTAGAGCTGTTTGTATGTTCTCCTGCCTGCAAGTCATTAAAAACATGTACAATGGGTTATATACACAGTGACACCACATGATTTCCGCCTCACAGTTAGCAGGGTCCCAAACAAATGAAGAGATAGCTCAAGAGTTGGTAAAGGACAGTGAGTAAAAGTGAGGATGTGACTGGAGCGGGTTAAAAACATTACGTAACAACTTGTGGGGTTTTGTCCGGTTTCCCCTACCACTAAAACATGTACAATAGGCCAGCATGACTGAGCGTGTGCTTGACAGTGTGAATGGGGTACAATGGATGCTAATTAGTCCATGGCTCCAATCCGGCGTGGCGTGTTTACATGCGTGAGTCCCATGTGTTCATTAACATGCACTGTCCCGACCAAGTATATGAAATATAGTCCAAGCACGAAGGTCCCGGGTTCGAGTCCCAGGACTTTCTGTGTGGAGTCTGCATTCAACCAAAAACATGCACAATAGGTGGATCCTCCAACCATCAGCCTGGCTCCACATCTGCAGATGGGTCCCACTGCTCCTCACGGGTCGCCCCAGCTGCTTCAAAGGATGGGTCAAATGCAGAGGACGCACTTCTCTATGGGGACAATAAAGTATAACTGGTAACACTTTACATGACAACCCGGTAACTACTAGGTAATTACCTAGTAATACCGGTAGTAATTACAGCGGTAATAACTAGTTATAAATATCAATAAAGGTGGTAGTTGTTGGGTAATTAAAGTAGTTGTTAATAGTAACTCTGTTCAAAAACACAATGTAAGACTTACTGATGAGCATGTATCACCCCTATGGATACCAAACATATACCACATTAATAACCAATAGTTATTAGTACTGTTATTATTAAGCAATTACTTAGCAGTTATTGGGCCGAGTTATTTCAACTACCATAGAACTACAACCTTGAATGTATATTTATTACTAGTCATTACTAGATTATTATTTAGTGTCATTGGGCTGAGTTACTATTGAGTACTACTGATGCTCGTGTACAAGTCTTTTCATGGTTTAGCACCAAAGTCCATCTCTGACATGTTAGAGCCGTATGAACCATCTCGGGCCCTGAGAACTTCAGGGAGGGGTCTCCTGGTGGTTCCCAGAGTCAGGACTAAACACGGTGAGGCTGCGTTTCAGTTTCATGCAGCTAAAAAAACAGTCAACTCTGACAATGTTCAATTTTAACCCGAGCAGATGAAAACTGAAAGTATTTTATCTGCACTCTTGCCTTTTACTGTCATTGATTAATTTTTATGTTGATGTTTTATTGATTGATTTGATCTGTTTTCTAGTAATTTTATGCAACTGTGAAGCACTTTGAATTGCCTTGTGTATGAATTAGGGGTGGGCCATATCGTATCGTATATCGTTATCGTGATATAATTTTTTATATCGTTGTCATTTTTTATATTGTGTTGGACACAATATAAATTTATGTTACGCCCAGCTCCATCAGAGCAGCATTAACACTGACGGTGTAGGACACAGGGGCAGGGGCTTAAAAAGTAAAATGAAATGAAGTATGTAAAATGCTTGAGTAGATTTATATTTGTGAGAAAATTAGTATGGCGTTAAAAAAAAAACAAAAAAAAAAAAAAAATCACTGAATGAATCTTCCCAGTAAGGCTGGGATTTTGAAGTAATTTGTCCATTGTCGTATCGTCAAATATATCGTTATCGTGATATTTCTTTTTTATACCGTGATATAGATTTTAGGCCATATCGCCCAGCCCTAGTATGAATTGTGCTCTACAAATAAACTTGCCTTGCCTTTCTTGCCTTACTTTAATTGCACAAGAACTACCACTTTTATTGATATTTGTTACTAGTTATTACCACTGTAACTACCAGGTAATTACCTAGTAGTTACCGGGTTATCATGTAAAGTGTTACCGTATAGGTTAACCTCGTGCCCGTGATGATCATCCCTTTCACAAATAACTGATCACATTAAAGGGAATATGTGCGCATTAAAAGTATTAGAACTAAATGCACCTTTAACTTTCTTTGACATCCGTCCCGTTCTGTCGCACTTAGTCACTTTAATATCCTCTCTAAGCTCTCCCTCTGCGCCGCATAATCCGCCCGCGAGTCACTCGTCTCATTTAAACATCAGAATCAGACTCTTTTTTCTTGGACGGGTTTTTGACTGACGTCGCTGGCGCCTCTGAAGGCCGACGAGGCGCCGGAGCTGGCACCGCCTCGCGAACAAACCTCACGGCGAGCGCCAGGGAACACGGCGATGGCAGCGGAGACGGGCGGCCCGCGCCAAGCGGGGGGCGCGCGGGGGCAGAGCGGAGGGGCTTCGGATGAACAGGTGCCGCCGCCAGAGACTGTGTTGGAGTAAATCTCCAAGAGAGCCACTTGTGTTTGGATTTAGAGGCGTCGCTGTTTATCGACGGCTGCGCTGACGGACCTCGATCCCCCGGTCAATACAAGTCACATGGAATACTTTTTATTCCACAATTACTACAATCTCAAGGCGGAAAAGTGAATTTAGAGAAGTCGATTTGAAACGTGTAGATCACTGACCGTTTTCTGTCATTGTATGTTTTCACATTTTATAAATCAAAATGGACAAAATTGTCTGTATTGTCAGCGACGAAATCTAAATGATTTGGATCGAGCCAGGCTTATATTTATGGTTTTATTTCGCTGATATATTTTTGGAGGACGGAGTCACTCGGTTCAGATTTGAAGGTCACGTTCACCTCACGGCTGAAAGTGTCTCCACTGAAGACGCCTTCATGAGACACGTCATGTGACCTCAGTTCATGTGTGCGGGGAGAGAAGACGCTGAACTTTGTGACCGTTTGTGTTTCATGTGGTTAAGTTCTGCCATTAGAGATAATATTTCCCATAAACCAGGTCCAAAATTCTGCATTTTCAAGGTTGCCATACTCAGAATTCTTTGCTGCACCAACTCATCTTCACACCTTCGGGCCTTCGGGGAGCTGCTTACAAAAGGACTTGTAAAAGGGCATAAGAGAGGTAGGGGCAGCATTCGCTCTGTGGAAATATTGTTATAATATTTTTTTTTATCATACTAGGCTTTAGTGATTTTATATATAACTGTGTTGATGTATTAAACACGTGCCTTAAGTTTCAGCTGAAACTGGGGGAAGTCTTCGTACTTCACACGTGGGCTCGACATTCTCCGCCCTATTGTTCTTTTGTCCTATTGTGGAAAACTACTGGCTACTACGAAAAGTTACCGGGGGCAGCAGCAGTTTGAAGGAGATTGAGAAGAGGAAGTGACGACAAGAACATTCCAGGTTGGTTTTACGACACTGTCATGCAAACATATATAGTGTTCGAGCGCAGGGTTGTCGATGCTTCCGGCCGGAGCCCCGCTTGGGTCGCCATGTTGTACGTTGCCAGGGACAGATTTAGCGCTCAGATGACTTGTGTTTAGAATTGTATTGTTGAGGGAATAAAACTATGATCGAGCCTCCGTCTTCTTTTCCATCCATTAACGAATACGCCGACAGCTCCCATCTCGACTCAAATAATGACTTTGTGCTTTTCAATATTATTCCCTATTATTCAATAACACAGGCCATGTCTATTGCTTCAACCGTGTACAAAGTCATTTCTGTTTTCCCGCAGCAGAAGAGGAGCCCCGTCCATCGTCCCGGCGGTGAAGTCAAGGTCATCCGCCGCGTGATAAATGACAGGCAGCGGAACTCAACGGTGAAGACTTATGTCCATCCAATAAACCCAGATGAGATCGGACGCGCTGTAATGTGGACATGCGGACGCTGACAGGAGTGATCTATGGGGCCTCAGAGACGTACGCCGCAGATGGCCGTAAATCTAATCTCTGGAGCTGAAGGCGAGACGCCGCGGGAGAACAGGGGCAATAATAATATTTACAGATACCGATTAGAAACACTTGCTGAAGATTACTGACATAAATCAGACGTTTAAAGCAGAACTTAGTAACGTGTTTACTAAGTCTCTGGCCTGAAAACCAAAATTGCAACTTGACTGCCACCGGGTCAGAGCCACCAATACACACTAATGCAGTGTTTTTCAACCTTTTTTGAGCCAAGGCACACTTTTTTCATTGAAAAAATCACGAGGCACACCACCAGCAGAAAATAAAACATTTTTTTAACTCTGTAGCATATTCACAATAAAAAGTGTCATGAATAGAAACACCGTATAGTCTCGCTAGCCACAATGCCTCTTTTCTGATATGGAAGAATATTACATGGTTACTCTGCTGATCACTAGACAGCACAGACACTCGACAATGGCACTTTATTTGCGGATAATAATTTATTTATTTTCAAAAAATATTTGTTAGACCAACTAGGTGAAATTGGATAATTTCCCAAGGCACACCAGACAATATCTCGCGGCACACAAGTGTGCCCCGGCACAGTGGTTGAAAAACACTGCACTAATGGAATCACAAAGAAGAAGCTAACGGGCAAAGCTAACCTCGGGCTCCAACGTTCTTGTTGTGTAAATGTAGCTCGCCGGGTAAAAAAGGTTGGAGACCCTTGTATTAGAGTCTATATCGTTTACATATACATACGTTTATATACTTACATGTATACATACAACCATATAAATGCCCTTCAAAGAACATAAACAAGATTTTATCTATTTACTATTAGTTCATCATATGTGTTTTTGTCTTTCTTCCAGGATCGTCCGTTGACCGACAGCACGATTTTGAAGCTTATTTTCTGGAGGGATTTTTATTTTGTCTAATTCCTGCCTGATTTATTACTGATTTTGATCCCCAAAAATCAACATTAGTTTCACAACTTTTCAAATCCAAATTCTTTGTAACTAATATATCGACGAAGCAGGAGCAGGATGATTGTAACTGGAGAACTTCTTTGTGCTGACCTCAAACTACTTATTGTTATACATTAAAGCGCTTTAAGGAGCCGTTGTGGAGCGCAGGTTACCTAGAGCCCACTGCGGGAGAAGGACACCTATTAAAGGGGGGGTATTATGCTTTTTTCAATCACATAGCACCAGTCTATAGCACTACAATGATGGCGTAACCTTCTGTTGGTCTGTATATGCAGTCAATTAAAATAACTGCCTTGAATAAAATTGCTCTCTCAAAATGGCTGCACTGAACGTCTTGAAATAGGCCTCTGTCTCTTTAAGAAGCTTTCCGACACGCCCCCTTCAGCACACTACTGTGGCATTGAAACAACAACACTGTGCGGGGGGGGGGCTCTGCTGAGCTGAGGAGCAGTGGTTGGGGGCTTGGCTGGTGACGAAAGGTCCAGAGGCGTCTCCAGGAGGTGGGGGCGTTCCTAGGAGGACTGAGGCATAGCTACACCTAAAATGGCCGCCGTCTAAGTTTTTACTGATTACTCAAAAATATGTGAATGAGCCGAGGCAACACTCCAGGCATGTGTTTAATGAGGGAACGACATAATAACAGGATATAAAGCTTGAAAAAGTCGATTTGACATAATACCCCCCCCTTTAAGATCCCAGTATTGATGGGAAACTGTACGTCGGGCGTCTGACTCCTCCACCCGCCTCGGTCTCTGAAGCTTATGACTTATTTGTTTTTGGAGCTGGCGATGCCTGTGATGTATGGAGCCAATTACACCCAGAAGGTCTATTGTGTTAGAACGGATTTTAATGTCACGGCACAGAGACGCCGGGGTGAGTTTCAGAGTGTGATTCCCCCGACTTTCTGTGGTGAGTTTAAAGGTGTGTCCTGTGTCGGGGGGGGGGCGAGGGTCCAGTGTTACTCACAGTGAAAAGCAAATACATAAATATAAACGCGTCAGAGGCTGTTTCCCGTTTCAGTTCTTGATTCAGAAACGATCATCTAAGGCCCTGTCCATACGAGGCGATGTCACGTTTTTTTTTTACTTATGATCAGCTTATTACAACAGGAACTAAGGGGAATGCGTAATGAAACGTCTGGAGGCAAGGAGTAAATATGAAAAAGTATTATTTAGTAAACAAAATAAAAATAACAACAAGCGTACAAAAAATATATCCCCAGTCCCGTTGAGCTCAGTTTCTCTTTTTTTTTTTGTCGTGTGTCAAGTCAATTGTCTTTATTGTTCAACAACAGAATAATTGAGGCTGAAAAGAAATGGAATCATCTGCTTACTTGAATTAGACATATAAATATTGGGTGTACTTGCTGTGCCATTTGTTATGTCATAAACGTGTTGCCAATTATATGGCATTTTGTTTATGGGTTTTTGATTGGTATTAGTGATTTCATCTTATTTTTCTTTTTTTTACATGATTTTATTTGTGTCTGCTTTGTGCTTCCTTTCTGTTTATAGTCTGTGTTCCTGTCAAAATACTATGAATGTGTGGATGATTGTGGTATGAATACAAGGAGGAGTGGCTGGGGTTGGGTGGGGGGTTTAAAGTTTGTCTTATTTTATTATGTAAAAAAAATAAAATAAAAAAAATACTAGCCCAGATGAGGTATCGTGAGGAACACAGCAAGGGGCCCAGCTGACCCAAAAGGTTTTGTCCCGCTCATTCCCAGAGTGCAAACGGCGGAAAACTAGTGAGTGATCTGGTCCGATACCATTTTTAACAAATCAAAAGCTCATAATCACCCAACGTGACCGTGAAAACGGGACAATAAAGTTTGAGCGAGGGGATCACACTTCCTCTTTTCAAAATACATGTTTTTCAAAATAAAAGTGCATAAATATAGATACAGCAAAAAGGAGAGAAAATGACTCTCCTGGGTTTTAGTTCCTATTCACCTGCAGCGTCTCGCCTTAATCAAACCATTTGTGACACAAAAAGGGGGTCAGATTTAAAAAAAAAACAAAAAAAGGCGTTTTCTGCATCCTGTAAAAGTGGAAAAGTTGTTTGCAACACATCACAGGTTCACTTCTCTCGTGTACACTGGCCGTTTGTTTCGTTCCACTGTCCCACGTGCTGATGACAAATCCTCCTTTACCGAGCCGTCCTCTCTTATTCCCCCATCCTTTTTCCCGCCGCTTCAAAACCTTCTGCAGAAAATGCAAATGTGAGTCCAAGGACAAAAGCCGCTCGTCCTGAAAGAGAAAAAAAGTCTTCGGCAAACGCAACTTTCTTCCTCCATTGCTTGGCCTGAACGCCGCTTTTATCACGCTCACATCTTCTCCATTGCTTCCAAACATTCTTCTATCTTTTAGTTTTTTTTTTTTTCTGACCACAATTTCCATTTTCAGTCCGGGCACAAGTCACACATCATTTTGACCGTGTGCAAAAAATGTCGACGGAAAAGCCTCGTTTTCCCACAACAAACAAAGAGAATTCTGTTTCTTTGATCGAATTGAAAGCTGAGAACGTCGTGACTGATGTCAGAGGGGGAAAAGATTACGATGATTATTTAATGACGTGAAGAAGTAACTCCAACACTATTTTCCACACGGTTATTCATTCACCAATACTGACAGGTTTGGTATCCACGTGTAGCACGAAAGGCTGTGACTGAAACAGCAGCGGCTAAAGACAAAGGGATTAAACTTGAACAACTCTTGAACAACATCTCCAAACCCTCCACTCTTAGGCGTAACCATGTTTTGAAGGCGAACTTTTAAATTTTTATGGATTTTTCCAATAATAAACTGAAAAAGTGATTAATATGTCAACAAAATAAAACCATATATCTAAACCTGAATCGATCCATTATTCTGATTTCGTCGCTGAAAGTGGACATTCGGGATTGTGGGCACTTTAGGCATAAAAGCCTTATTTTTACATAAAGACTTGCTATTTACTTCTTTATTTATTTCACAAATTCATGCCATTAATTTACAGCCAAAGTTTCAAATTGATGTCTCTAATTTTAACAAGTGTCACTATTCACCTGCAGGTCAAGGTTCGGTAACGCTATGGCTGCATCAGGGGGAGACTGGGAGCACTGGTGGCTTATGGGATGGCACATAGCTCCATATAATCACCGGTGAGGAACCACCAGAGGTCCCTACGCTAAAGGAGGTATGTTAGTTAGCATACAGGCTCATTTCTCTACCTCCTTCCTCACTGACAGCCCTATTCGGGGGCTTCTTATCATGGCGGACGCTGACGCACATCCGGTTTGGCTTCAGCCTATGAGCCCAAAGACAGAGATCAGCTGACGGCCAGAACCTCCTGAATGACCAGGTTATTCCACCTTCTCCATGGGGCTCACGTTGTGAACGAGGGGTTCAGGGAGCATGAAGATCGGCCGCCACAGAGTCCAGATCTTAGAACCCCATTGGGGGCCTTTGGGATGTGCAGGAGAAGGCTTTGCACAGTGGTCACACCCCATCATCAATACAACATTTTGGAACATGACACTGGATCTTTGGCCATTGTAGAAGCTCATTAGAACAACGCCGCAGAGAATGTGCTGTCATCAAACTTAAAGGTGTCCGATCTAATATCAGAGCAAATGTTGGTTAAGCAGTGTATATATATATTTGTTTATTTATTTGTATTTGTTTTATAGAAATACAACACATTCCACGACCCTTCCATGTCTCAGCTCAGACCCTCTGTCCATCTGCAGCTCAAACTTCACCAACCACACGAGCCTCCGAGGGTAGAAACCGTCCTAATCGTTAACGGAAAGCCCCTCGGATATGACAAACAGGGCTTCACTGTATTTCTTAATCAATGTCAGAGTTATTAAAACTGTCGGCCATCGACGGCCATCGCCGCGGTTACGCTTTATTCCCAGATTCAGGGGGAGTAAATATCCGTGATTTAACGGCGCGCCGACACATCCATCAATATCCCAGTGCAATTCTTGATGCCAAATCCGGCCGAGGGTTGTCCGGGCCGTAAATGTTATTGCGCCGCGAGGCCATTTGTGCGCGTTTACACGGGGGCGGGGCGCTGATGGCGAGCGCCGCCGTGGGGGGGGGGAAACGTTTTGGAGGCAGAAGCCGCAAAAGGAATCTGCGATGAGTGAGTGAGCGCCGGGTTTATTCCTGATCCAAATGCATTTTCAAAAACATTTCAATTCTTCTACTCGCGATCTTTAGTGCAAGTCAAGACTGAAAGGACTTGAAGGCGCAAACCAGGAGGTATCCGGGCAAGACTCACAGCTAAGCCACACAAGTCCTCTTTCCCTACTATTGACTATCCTTACGCCGACATTAAGCGCTCCATCCTTTCCTCCGGCTTTAAGCTGGTCACTTTGAAAATAAAAGAGTTTCATGTTAATTGCAAAATCGCTGGAGAAAAGTGCTGTTTTCTTCTGAGAGGAGGCTGTGTTCATGCGAAAAAGAAATGGATTCATCTCTGTCCAGTTGGGCTTATTAAGAAAGAACAAGTGGCTGATTCGATTCCAAAGGCAATGGGAGGTGGATGAAGCGCGTTGGACTTTGAAAACGCCTCACTATCGCCGCAGACAGAAGACGAACTGAATATATGCCCTTCATTAAAGCCCATGTGACAGGTTTCCAGGTTCTTGTAATTATTACTCGACACTGGGAATCGCTCGTGTGTGTATGCTAACTGTGCAAATAACATCAGCAACATCTGGAACAGCTCCAGTTCAAAGTGTTTGTACAGCTTTTACAATTTGTTGCTGATTGGATCAACGAAGCTAAACTACAAACAATGAAGTTTGAGCCCAAATGTGTCGCCTTCAGCCATTCAGGATCGAATGTTGTGATTCTTCCGTTTTAGCTCAATTAAACCCTGAATGAAGCTTTAAAACTAAATGCATCCATTGTCGAAATGTTGGAACTGATCTTTACCAGTGTTTTTATAGAAACTGTAGAATTTGTGAGTGCGGCTAATGTTAGCTTAGCCGCCCATTCATTCCCGATGGCGTAGCTTAGCGACGTCCGTTCGTTTACATGTATCAGTTAGCATTAAATAATAAGCCCTTTATTATCCTTACAATTCTCCACCAGATTAAATGATCTCAAAGCCAAGTGTCTGTACTCGACTCATGGAGACATTTGGAGGGTTTTTAAAGGCCAGTTTTTACATTGTTTGGTGCTTTTAATTAAATAACTATTATTAAATGTGACATCAGTGACTGTTCACTGTTTAAGGCAGAAACAGACCGTGTTTAACTGTCAGTGCTGGCGGCACGGTAGCACAGTGGTTAGCACTCGTGCTTCACAGCTAGAAGGTCCAGGTTCAATTCCCACCTGGACGGAGCCTTTCTGCGTGGAGTTTGCATGTTCTCCCCGTGTTTCCTCCAGGTACTCCGGTTTCCCTTACCACTAAAAACATGTACAATAGGTCAGGATGTATGAGAGTGTGTTTGAGAGTGTGCATGGGGGACGACGGATGGAAATTAGCCCTAGGCTACAATCCGGTATGGCTTGTTCATTAACTTGCACTGTCCCGACCAAATAAACCAATAAATAAAAACAATTATTAACCGGATTTCAATATTTCAATAACGTCTAAAGACTAAACACTGGCTACATTTCCATGGAGACATGTAAACATCATAATGTATTATTCATATAATCTGACTTCCTCCTGATCTTTTGCACGTGTGCCTAAACTAACCAGGAAAATACTGCAAAAACGCCAACATCTGGTCAAAGATTAAAATATATGATAAAAATATTAAAATAAAAACATTAAAATAAGTCATCACAAAAGTTATCCCTGAAATAAATCTCAAATTGGTTTATAGAGTAAGTCTGCAGCGGACAGTCGAGTGGGTTCGGCTGCTGCACATGCAGAACATTATGACCTCCTTAGCTCTGATTATTTACTTATTTACTTATTTACTCTCCTCACCCGCACATTTTTAATAGAAGGTAAAGCACAGTTTGTGCTATTTGTGTTTTAAGGGAGGGCAGAGAGTTCAGTAAATCTGCTTTGGCTCATGTCGAACCCGGAGTTTTGGATTCTCCAATGTCTGAAGAGAAAGTAAATGCATCAGATCTGATTTAACGGGTTATCAGATTTCTCCAGTTTTTTCGGACCATGTAAACGTAGCCACTGTTAAACCAAATAAACCTATTTACTGTTGCTCTGCAATGTAGCTCACACAGAGCAGATGGAAAAGGAGACCGTTGACCTCTTCTGTTTTACTCTGACACAGCCTCCTCGATCCAACTTGCCCCCAGAGCCTCCATGTCTCCATGACAACGGGGCTGAGCCTCCGGTTCCCATCTGTGTGACTCTTTTATACTTTTTACTTCTCTGACCGGAGTTTACGGCTCGCACGCCCGTAAATGGTTGTTATTTTATTTAGGAGTTTTATTTCTCAAACTCGTTGCTTTGGCGTCCGGGGGTGGAGCGGAATCTGGGGATCATTCTGAGCCAGAGCCAAGATGTGCCAAAGAAGAACGGCTCAATTTAAACTGTAAAAGGTAAAACAAGAAGAGCCAAAAAGACCGAAGATCCCATCAGGAGAAAATCCTTTATATGGAAGATAATCATGAAAGAATGTTTAAGCGTCACACATGTTTCCGCAGCGATGTTCTGGATTTGTCTCGTCTCGCGTGCTAAGCTCTTAATTAGGCGTTTGTGTCCTAATTATAATTAAACGTGTGGCCATTAGCCGCGGTTAAAACGCCTTCAAAAGCGCCTGACTGACGTCCCGTTTCATTACCGGCTCGGTTTGCTCTTTCCAACGCTGTTACCAACTTCAGAATAATGACGGCGCTCCGAAAGTCGGCTTCCCAAATGTCACCCACGGCTCCTCCGCCAAATACACCCGTTCGCTCGCCGACTCTAATTGATTGAAATAATGAAGGCATTTGAAATATGGCACCGTCGCCGTGAATGATTTGCCCATTTGGAACATCGCTAAGTGGCCGGAGATTAAACGACTTTCGGGAGCAATTCCTGGCACCGCAGACATGTTCAACACAAATATGAGTTATGAGAATCAGCACAATTATGTTGAGTAACAGAAAGGTTAAATAATTCAATTTAGATCGGAATAAATAATGTGCGGGGAACGGGCCTGTCCGCGGCCATGGAGATTAATGTTAGAGTTCATTCGAGAGCGAGTCAGTGTCCAATATTATCGTCTGCCGTCTGCTACGTGTAATACTAATGTGTTTATTTTGCCGACTGAATTATTTTGTGTTTTTTTGTTGTTGTACCGCCGATCCAAAAGCTCCATGTCTGGGTTTGTCGGAACTAAACCAGGTTCACTTCAACCAGCTTTCGTAGCGCAGCCCTCAGGTCTAAACATTAACATTGGTTGTGGCTCTCTACAGTTAGGATTATTTTTTTGACTCTTTAAATGTAAAAGGTTGGCCTGAACAAATCTGAAAATATAAGGTCACATTCATACCTGGGACCTTATCTGGCGCGGTTTGAGTCCTCACCTCTTCGTCAATCGAACCAATATTCTAAATGCTCCTCTGCAGCCTGTGGGGGCGCTGTAGCAAAACCTTCCACAGGAAAAGCAGTGAACAAGAAACACGCTTCTCTGATTGGCTGATTAAACTCCAGTTCCTGTTCCGTCTTTTGTTTACAAAATGGAGCGGCATCAGACAGTGTTGGAGTGTGACTGTAACTACGCTCAGAACGTACGGATCTTTTTATGGGAGGTAAATGAGCCGATACTCATGAGACGATGCCAGACGAGACAAAACCACGACTAAAGCAGGACTGGCGGATCTTTTTTCATGAGAACTGCCAAAGCTCTGGGCAGAGGCATCGAAAACCACTTATGACGACTGTCCGAGGAGCCAGGTGGTAAAAATGATCTGATCAGGGCTCTGCTCTCTGGCCTCTGGCGCTGCTCAATGCCTCGTATTTACGAGTCGTGGCATTTGGTGTAAATGTATTAACTGTTGTTGAACTCCTCCACTTGCCCCAAGTGGAAGAGTTCAAGTATCTCGGGGTCATGTTCTCAGTGAGGGACGGATGGAGCGTGAGATCGGTAGACGGATCGGTGCGGCGTCAGCAGTGATGCGGTCGCTGTATCGGACTGTTGTGGTGAAGAGGGAGCTGAGTCTGAGGCAAAGCTCTCGATTTACCGATCGATCTACGTTCCCACCCTCACCTATGGTCATGAGATCTGGGTAATGACCGAAAGGACAAGATCGCGAATACAAGCGGCCGAAATGAGTTTCCTTCGCAGGGTGGCTGAGCTCTTCACCCTTCGAGATCGGGGGAGGAGCTCAGTTACCCGGGAGGAGCTCGGACTCGAGTCGCTGCTCCTTCACGTCGAAAGGAGCAGCTGAGGTGGCTAGGGCATCTGTTCCGGATGCCTCCTGGTCGCCTCCCTCGGGAGGTGCTCCAGGCATGTCCTATTGGGAGGAGGCCTTGTGGAAGGCCCAGGACACGCTGGTGGGACTATGTCTCCGAGCTGGCCTGGTGTCGCCTCGGGGTCCCCCCAGAACAGCTGGAGGAGGTGTGCGTGGATCGGGAAGTCTGGGCATCTCTGCTGAGACTGCTGCCCCCGCGACCCGGCCTCGGATAAAGAGGAAGAAAATGGATGGATGGATGGTATTAACTGTTTGGTCTAATCATAGAGGGTCTGCACGAGCGTTTTCATTTATGGAGTTAATATTTAATGACTATTTTATTATGTAAAAAAGAAAAAAGAAATTAATTAATGACTAGGTTCGGGAGCAGGACCGCGCCTCAACCTATCACACTTTGCACACCAACCGCTCACCTAACCACGCCTCTAGTTACTCACGAGCCATTATATACCAAGCCAAGCCTCTTCATGTCAGTTTGTTTGAAACTGTCGACCCCGCCCTCCCTTCATGTCTGTTCCATTTCAGCAATGATTCTACTGCTTAGAAGGGGGGGGGGGGTCCGGAAGAGCTGGGTTCATCCGAGACGGATCCGCCACCCACAGTCTGGCCCAGTTTCACTCCACACTATAACCTTGTGAATGAAATCTTAATTTGTTGTGACGAGGTCCTTAGAAGTGAAGCTAGTGAACCATTCTGTCATGAATGTCCTGATCGTCTCCTGTTCTGTCTTTGCGTTACTCGTTTTGTTTGGTTTGTATCAGACGCACGACGTCCTGCAACTTTCTCTTCCTGGTTTGGTTCCACTCTCTGGCTCAGTTGCGTTCACAAACCAAATGATCCGCTTCAGAGTTCGCTTGAACCGGACCGAGACCCACGTTTTCAGCCGGACCAGGGTTCGCTTCTTTGGCTATCAGACTATCCGAGCAAACGGGCCCGGATTCGGCTCAAGAGGAGGTTATGGATTCGACCTTAAATTCACCTTCAGAGAGGTGTTCACATATGCCCCATAGACCTTCTGCAGACAGTGAGTTGTTTACCCTCTATGAGCTTCTGAATAATTTCACCGAGAAAACAAAACGACACAGTTCGAGGTTACAGGAGCAATCCCTCCCCTCGCTTTTGCTCCTCGAAATCCAGACTCTCGGGACGGCGAGCCTGTCAGCCGCTCCGTCTCCCCGGCGTTATTGGTTTTCGCCGTCCACACGTCTGTGCGATCAGAGGCTTTCTCTCATCACTTCACCGTCCAGTGGAGCGGCAGGTGACGACTTCTCCCCCCCCCCCCCTCGAAGCCTTTGATCAAACGCATCGATCTGCAGCGCACCACCCAAGCCCCGTGAACCTTCAGCACAAGAGAAAAAACTAAACCGAGACGTCAAGAAAGGAATTTTTACAAACAGAAAGAGAGACAAAAATCAATAGTTTGACCCTGTTGGAGAGGCCACTGTCGCGCCCGCGAAATACCAAACACTCTTTATTTGAGCCGAAACAGCGGATCAGGGGCCCCCGGGGGGTTACACCGGCGCCTGCCCGCTTGTTCCGCGGCCAGTTTGCCGAACTAATGGCGTTCTCCGTTCGATGACGGAGAAAATGAAACGCGTGATGTGTGTCTACCCTTTCAGACGCTTCAATCAAGAACTCGATAAAAGCACATCGGAGTCGACGCCGGCCGTGATATTGTTGTCAAAACTCTCCCCGTTTGAAGCCGGGGCCCACGCCGCGCCGCCAGTCACGTCCACTCCCGAACCTCTTGATCACTTCCTTCCATCGCGCCGTCCCGTTATTGCCACCAACACGCGGGGACGTAATTGGCATCCAGCGCCGAGCCCGTCAGCCTCGGGAAGCCGTCGACGCCGCTCCCATTGTTATTTGTCTTTGCCAGTGTGCGGTGGCGGGCCTGCGGAGAGCGATATACATATCTTTTAAACTCTTGGCGTGTTGTGTGTGGATGCGTATCGCTGCATGAATAATATTTCAGCTGGATTGCGTCACAGTTATATATCAACGTATTGTTGCGGTTATCAAGCCGGTGTTTCAGTGGCGTCGGGTTAAAGAATCCTGCTTCATTGAGCCTCAAAATCGTTCACCTCGGATAGAAAAGACAGGAAGGAGCGACAAACTGGACCGGGCAGGTTTTCCAAATGACACGCGTTCTAGAACAGTGAGAACAAGCTTTTCATCTCGTAAATTGATGATAAACAACATTTTGGGCTTTTGGAAAAATGGAGGAAAGTTTTGATTTGAAGAAATCTAGATTAAAGTGAACGTTCCTCGATTGTCTTCTTTTTTTTTTCTCCTGTCCCACTCCCCCTCGGGAGTGCCTGTCTAGATCGAACGGAGGAACCCGGCTGAACGGAGGAACCCGGCTGAACGGAGGAACCCGGCTGAACGGAGGAACCCTGCCTACTGACAACAAGGACTGGACGGTCTGTGATCTTGGCCCGTCTGCTGAGGGACTCCTTCGGCCCTGGGTCTCTACAGCCTGTCTGTCCATGGGAGTGGATCTCTCCTTCTGTGGTTCTCCTCAAGGTTTCTCGTTTCTCCCACCGGGTTTTTGAGTTTTTCCTCGCCGTGCTGGAAAGTCTAAGGACAGGGGACGCCCGAGCTGCTCGTCTCCACTGCTGACGCTTATTTGGACTTTATGTTTGCCTGGATATTTGATTCGCCTGAACTTTACATCGTCTTATTTACTGCTCTGTTTAATTTCCTTAATGTTTGTTACAGCCCTATGAGGAAACTCCTGTTGTGATATTGGGCTATACAAAACCATTGATTGATTGATTGATTTTTCTTCTGTCGTGCCTTTTTTCAGGTTTTCTGGACAATGGAGGAAACAAATAAGTTAGATACCAGAGATATTACTAGAATACCTTCCGCACACTGGGGGTGACAGATGGACCCCCTAGTCCGTCTGGGATATCCGTCACCTTTCCCACGTCACCAAGTTCGCCCACCAATGATTCAATACAGACAACTTAGATAGTTGTCAAGTCAAATGTTGTATTTTGAAAGATATTGCAGAGTAAAATGATACAAAACCGATTCAGAGTTGGAGTCCTGAAACAACAGTACGGCGCCAGCAGTAGAAGTTTTGGAAACAGAGAGGCTAATCAGCCGATGAGCCTCGACCAGATCTCGTGTAGTAGGATACAGAGATGTGACGTCTAGGAGTGGAACGCAAAGCTGGTACTGAAGGTTCAGTCTCTTACATTTTTATACCCTCTATCTAATACAGTATTTTCCCATGCCTACTGGTCTGTGGGGTGGGTATCCTCCCTTAGACCTTGAGAACCGTTTTTTCCTAGTTTATCTAGTGGATGCTGTGTAAGCAGGTGCAATGTCTCAGTCTGTTCCTTACGCCCAAACATTGTTGCGCTTCCCCTTTTTGGCTCGGCGCTCAGTAATTTCTTATAGCATGACCCGATGGTGGATTTTGTTTATTCATATATGGTCGTTCTGAACAGACTGATAAAATAGCGTGTGGTTTGAGCTAGTACCAAAATATGTTTCCTGACACTTCTTAGGACAATATGTTGTTGCCGTTAGCGTTTACCTTAACACAGGTGTGTCAAACTCATTTGTAGCCGGGGCCACAAACGTAAACATAGTGTTGGCCTTTAGGGTTTTTTATAAGGCTTCTATTTGTTGTATATTTTAAAGTTATTAATACCAACTCAAAGGCCACAAACTCAATTTGTGTTTTCGTAATGAGCTCATGTTGGCTAATTATTCGTATATTATAAATTAATGACACAGTGACCTTCATCAGACTGGACTTTTCCTCTGTCCCACTTTATGTTTCTGTAACTGTGGTTCACGGTGGTTCAACATTTAAATATTTCCTCTTACAATCTTGCCTAGGGCGCCAACTCAGCCGTGAACTGATTAACATCGACCTGTTCTGATGCAGCTGAAATCTTCATGAAAACTCTGTTTAATGAGCCAATATCTACAGGGAGCTGTCAGGTCTTTTCTTTTTATAAAGCACACACCGGGAAGTGTGTGAGGCATTCGAGGGTTGCGGGAAATAAAGGCTCTGCAAAAAGCTCTTCACTGTAAATTTTGTTCTAAATGGAACACGGGCTTACATGTTAAATGTTTACTTTACAACATATATTCTGCTGAGAAATATGTGTCGAACATGAGGTTATTGATACTTCCCCTTCTGTCTTTGAACGCATCATAAGGGCAGCGTGTGAAAGGGAGTGAGGGGCGTGGGCATAGGGGCCGATCCCGTGGGTGCTGCGGGGCTGGAGCACCCATTGAAATCTTTGGGCACCCAGGCGAATTACAAAATGATTCAATAAATAACGCCCAACCTGTAAAGCCGCTCGTTTAGCTCCATGGGTAGAGCACCGGGCTCCCAACCACGAGACTGCTGGTTCGATCTCGACCTCGTCTTTTGACTGGGCACCCACCGGGAAGAACATGAATCAGCGCTTATGGGTGTGGGTTTCCTACTGACACCTACTGATGAAAAAAAAAATCCAGGAGAATAGCTGAGGGCAACTTTAATAACATGATTAAAAGCTCAAAAAAAGTCCATTTTGATTCCCGCCATGAGAAATTCAATCTCTCAGACTCTGACACTAAATGTAAGCCGTAGGTCGTACAGTGAGACAAAGATTTAACGGCCAACGTCAGGCAGTGTCTGATAACTGCAAAATACTTTTCCCTGGTTTGCAGCGAGCCCAACTTTCCAAACATGAGTTGATTAATAGCGCTCTGAGCTGACAGACGATTCAACAGGCCGGAGTGTTGTTGTCAAAACTCTCCTTCACAAAGCCACTGTTTGGAGCTGAACCCACGCAGCTCTGTCACATTCACTTTGAAATGTCTTGATCACTTCCCCATTAGATCTTTCTTTTATTTATTTGCAGGAAAATGGAGCTAATTGTTTTGAAAAAGTGCTCACATCAAACATGTCTCGCGTCCAGAGCAGAACTCAGTGACTCCTGTGATGGAGATTTTCCGTCTCATCTTGGATCAAGGCACTGCTCAAGTCGACTCAATGACCTCGTGCTTTACTAAACTATATTTTTCACTATTTCTAACACTTTCCGACCGACTGGCCAGTTTGCACCGTCTGCCCCTCTGTCCCACTTCCACTCAGACAACTTGGATGAAGAGTCAAAATGCAAATCAGTCAATTATTGTTGTTAATCATGACTTTGGGTTTTAAAAAACATGAAGACTGTGATAGTAATCCATTGACCTGTTATCTGTTAGGGTTAGTAATTATGCACAGCCTCATCTCAAAGTGTTTCGACACAGGGTTTCCGTCGGGGGTTAAAAGGTAATTAAATTAATTATGCCAAAAGATGGCCTTAAAAGTCATTAAGCATTCAATCAGATTCAAACTGGCATTAAATCTACATTTCTTTTATAAACGTATTTGTTCTTTCTGCAGACGTTTGTGAACAACACAAAAAGTCTGGTCTAAAATATTGCGTTCATTTGCCTTTTGCCAGCAACGATGTCGGGCGTTTGTCTCGCAATTGTGTGACTCCGAGGACAACCGCAGCTCACGGTAAACTCATAAAAGTGTTCAAACTAAGACGCGGATTCTGAAAGATAAGATGAAAAGATTTTATTTGTCAATTCATTTCACAATAAATCAGAATAGTTGTTGTGGAGCGGGGGGTGGGGAGTAAGGGTGGGGGGCACAGGGAGGGCAGAGAAGGGAGGTAGTGCAGCTTCCTGATGCCATAGCAACGCATAGCACAGCGGTTAGCGCTCGTGCTTCACAACTAGAAGGTCCGGGTTCGATTCCAACCTGGACGGGGCCTTTCTGTGTGGAGTTTGCATGTTCTCCCCGTGTCTGCGTAGGTTTCCTCCGGGTACTCCGGCTTCCCCTACCACTAAAAAACACGTACAATAGGCCAGGATCAATGAGAGTGTGTCTGAGAGTGAGCATGGGGGACGACGGTTGGAAATTAGCCCTAGGCTATAATCCGGTGTGGCTTGTTTACATGCATGAGACCCATGTATGTTCATTAACACGCACTGTCCCGACCAAATAAACCAATAAATAAATAACAGCTGAATCAGATAAACACTTAATTAGTGACTGACGTGAATGAGATGGATTTTGTGGTTAATTTAAAAGTTTTTGGCCAAAACAAAACTTTTGATGAATGGGAAGTAGAGGAGAGCAAGCAGCTAGGTTAGCCTACTGTAAATACATTATGAGCTTTCCTTTTATACTGAAAATGGTTAAGGCCCTATTATTTTCAGACGTACATAAAATGATCCCTGCACTTAAGCATATTTGGCTGGATTAGTAAAGTCAAACATAAAGGTTTCAGTTCATGGGGCCGAGCCGTTTCCATAAACAGTTGAGCTCGTTGAGCTACAGGTTGCTAGCTAGCTAGCTTTGGGTTAAACAGGGTAAATGTGAAATAACTCCTGCCCAGGAGTGCCCCATATTTGTGTTTACTTCCACAGAAATGTGCAGGGTTAGTCCTGTTGTGTTGTGAGTCTGTGCTGATGTTGTTTCGTTGAGCCTGACAGAGATCCTGCAGCAGCGAGAGGAGGACTCGCTCTGAGACGAGCCTTCAGACAGTGCAACGCCGGCTAAAGACCCACAGAAAATAGTCCCTGTAGTTTGGCATAGCGAGTTTAGTAAATGAACATTTGTTATAAAATGTTACGTTTGTGGGACTGTGGTATAAGCGGATTAAACAACGAGGAGCCGTTAGACCAGGGGTGTCAAACTCATTTTGGGTCGTGGGCCGAAATTCAGCTGCCACGGCGGGTCGCGGGCCACATATAATGTAAACAGGAAAATATAACATTACAGCTTACACTTTACAAGTTTCTCAAAGTGCTACATAGTATTCATTAGAGTGAATGGTCCTCTTTTCAACAGTCTTATTTAGATGTCAACATTTATCAATTATATCAATCGATAAAATAATGTAAAAACATTCAACAAGGATCACTGTGTACATATAGGAAGAGGTCCATTTTTCTTGAAAAATCCGACACTCTGTGTCCACTTTTCTCTTTTTTGACAAAGACATTTCACTGAAGAGGGCGCCAGAGTCAACAGAAAAAGCAGGTAAAGCGATAGAACACAGCGCCCCTAGCGGACAATATAAGAACTGCAAATTTTAAAGAAAATGAAGTTTATTCTTCTTTAATAATGCATATTTATCCTGTGGGCCGGACTGAACCCACTGGCGGGCCGGTTCTGGCCCGCGGGCCGTACGTTTGACACCCCTGCGTTAGACGGTTATAATGCGTCTAACGGCTCCTCGTTGTTTAATCCTTACTTCAATGAACAGAACACATTGCTAAATTAACGTTTTACTTTTATTGAAATGTAGTGGGGTAGAAATTACTACATTTAGGCGCTTTTTGAGTTGCCTTGTGTACGAAATGCGCGGTATAAATAAAGTTGTCTAGTGTAGAAACTGTATTAAGTTTGCAACAAAAATACTTCTCAAGTAAAGCACAGATCCTCAAACACTTAAGCATTTACTTCATCACTGACCAGCGCTGCTCGTTTCATACTTTGTACTTCAGTCCCTTCATCCATTCCTAACGCGATATGAATCCATCTACGTTCCTTCATTTGTTGTTTTGCTAACGTCAGTCGGACCAGCTGTTCTGCCAAACTCGCGGAGAACAAACAACCTTTCCTCCCCGGGACTCGCTCGAACAGAACTGACAGGTACGCTCTTGTTTATGTCAACAAACTGCCGAACGCCGTCAGGAGAGGACGACCGCCGCGGATATATCAAATGATTTCCCCCCCCCCCCCCCCCGACAAAGGAATGAGAAAATGGCGGGGGGATGCGGCGTCTGAACGGAAACCGCGGTATGATTTCACTCGACGGCGAAATGCAATCAGGCTAATTAAGACGTTTGCGGCGGCGAGAGCGGGATAATTTACCGGCGTTAGGCAAAAGAAAAGCTTCACCTCTGATCTCCATTTGCATTTCACTCGAGGGACGTTTCGTAAATTACCAAAGGAACGTACGTTATGTCGCTTTGGAGTTGGAACAAAAGACCTTGATTTGTTTTTCTACGTCCTGTTGTCCTGATGGTTTTTGGTCATGACCTCCCGTGGACCTCATCCCTGACCCTTGGGCTTTAGTTGATGTTGGATTTTTTTTTTTCTGATTTGTCACGCCATTATTATTC
Source organism: Proterorhinus semilunaris (assembly GCA_021464625.1). NCBI lineage: Eukaryota > Metazoa > Chordata > Actinopteri > Gobiiformes > Gobiidae > Proterorhinus > Proterorhinus semilunaris. Next base: position 2,448,791 of record CM038351.1, read on the forward strand.
GTCTTTTTCCTTGTCAAAAGATGCAATAAATGCTCCGTGCAAGGAATGTTTTTGGATGACGTCCGACGATTGGCCTGTCAATGTCGACTGCGTTGACTCATTTTAGTGTAGACAAGAATATAAACAGAAGAATGTGATATTGTTAAAGGGATATTTCTGGATTTTTGACATTTTTATTTTATTTTTTATTCATGCAGAAGAGTTTCGTGGCGCTAGGCTAATGCTAGGCCAACGCATTTCTACGGTAACAGCTAGCCCGCATTAAAAACAGTCTGACCCACTCCACAGTGCACCTGAGGCAAATCACTTATAACGCCAGACTAACGATATAAACGTCTGTGTCCATAGAGTAATTTTTTAAATATCACATTTTGAGGGACTATTTTCTAGCAGATCACCTCGCCGCTGCGTTAGCTCACAACGACGAAGCTGATGCTGCTCAAATGCAAAATGGATAAAATTATTCTATTAACACAGACATGTATATCATTAGTCTGGCGTTATAAGTGGTTTGCCTCAGGTGCACTGTGGAGCGGGTCAGGCTGTTTTAATGCAGGCTAACTGTTACCGTAGAAATGCGCTAGCCTAGCACTAGCCTAGCGCCACTAAACTCTTCAAATATAAGGACCGCATGAATAAAATATAAAAAAAAATCTCCAGAAATGCATTTAATGATTTATAACGAGGCTTGGTTGACAGGCCCGGTTAGAACCATGAGGCCGTCCTTCTGTGGACCCATCACCTGCAGGGGGCGCTATAGGGGCTGGTGCAGCTCCAACAGCTGCCCCCACGACCCGGCAACGAACAAGTGGAAGAAAATGGATGGGTGGCTTGGTTGACAACAGCTGAAAACTTTTGTTGTTTGATGGCTAATGCTAATGGCTATAGGAAAAATACACAGAACAAGCTAACAGACTAGCCGACTTTCCGACCGCATACATTAGGATTAGGGCTGTGTACTTTTAAACAGTACCTACTTGGTACCGACCAAGAAGCTCCAGTAGGGGGCGGTATCAAAAAACTAAAATTCTTTTGATACATTACTCTTCAAATGTCAATATATGACCCACGTTAATGGTAATTAAAGGTGCCGTGCTAACCCTCCATACAGTGGCTGGGTTAAATACACACTAATATCAACTTTTTTTTCCATTAATGCACCATTTGCAGATCATTTTACTTACCTGTTCAAACCAAGGGCAAACATACGCACTGAGTTTGAAACAGAAGCCGGTCAGGGAGTCGACCAGCGTGTCGAGAGCGCGAACTCCACCGCCGGCGTTGCTTTGTTGCTTTCAAACCGGTTTTCATTTGGGGATAACAGTCTTCCGTGCCGTGATTACCGTCAGAGCTTCAGCAGACCGCTGAAATAAAAACATTTTAAAAAATGACTGTAACTCACACCTGATCTGTAATTCCATCCAGGTGGCTCGCTCTTTCCGAGGGCCCACACAGAGCGGCGTGATGTGTTCATCCATGCGGCGTCCGAATCGAGCTGAAAGCCGTGACTGAAGCCTGCGGGAAGCGTTGATCCGAAAACCTCCGACTAAACAACGCGTTACAGTGGACGGTGAACCGGAAGGGGGGAACATGAGAGAGACGTCCTGGGATTATCTCCAGACGACAACGGTGGCGGCTTTCGGGAAATGGAAGATGTGCTTTTTCTGATCGCCAGGTTGGACAAGTGAGGTCAGAGACTTACCTCCACTGTTGTTCCGTCTCTGTCTGTCTTTCTTTCTTTTCCGTGCCTGAGCTCTAGGGCCAAGTGTTGAATAGTGATGGGATGTATACTTTTCAATGTGAGCCGTTCAAAAGACTGACACATTTTTATCTTGACCTTTTTTAAGTAACCAGAAAACTCATGTTGTCTTACCATCAGGAGACGAGACGCTTTTTCAATCCCTACGTCTTGCGATGTGACATTTAAAAATCTTGTAAGGCAACACAAAAAGTCGTGCAGCAACTGTCATTTTTCAGGCAAAATCCTTTCACTCGATGCTCTACTTGTGTGCTGTCTTCTAATCTTAAAAATGTCTCCTTTCAATGTGAAAAGGGAAAAACCGTGCCCCTGCGGTCAAACCCACCTCATGGGGAATCACAGTTTTTTTCTTCCCCTCGCCTTGCTCTTAAAGGGGGGGTATTATGTAAAATCAAGCTTTATATCATGTTATTATGTCCTTCCCTCATTAAACTCATGCCTGGAGTGTTGCCTCGGCTCATTCACATATTTTTGAGTAATCAGTAAAAACTTAGACGGCGGCCATTTTAGGTGTAGCTATGCCTCAGTCCTCCTAGGAACGCCCCCACCTCCTGGAGACGCCTCTGGACCTTTCGTCACCAGCCAAGCCACCAACCACTGCTCCTCAGCTCAGCAGAGCCCCCTCCCCGCACAGTGTTGTTGTTTAAATGCCACAGTAGTGTGCTGAAGGGGGCGTGTCGGAAAGCTTCTTAAAGAGACAGAGGCCTATTTCAAGACGTTCAGTACAAGGCAGTTATTTTAATTTACTGCATGTACAGACCAACAGAAGGTTACGTCATCATTGTAATATGCTATAGACTGGTGCTATGTTTTTGAAAAAAGCATAATACCCCCTCTTTAAAGGAACAGTTCACCGTTTTTCCACACTGAGATATGTTCTTACCTTAGGTCTTTGTGCACTTAGTCCATAGACCGTTAAAAAGAATAGACTCCTCCTACTCACTCCTCCCCATAATGACCACGCTCGAGGGGGAAATCATGGCGGATTTACAGACTCCTCCTCCCCAGCTCTGACGAAGCAGTTCCTATAAAGGGCATAAGGGCGGGATCTTCACTGTAGACTCGGCCCGTGCGTGACGTGTAGCTCGTGCAGCTCCAATGCTAACAGTCCGACCCTCGTTAGTACGAGATTTCTAAAAATGTTTTTTAATTGTGACTAAGGAACATGTCACCGTAGAAAGTGTTTAAAAAATAGAAACCAACCGTTAAAGTTGTTTTTAACGTGTCTAAAGTCCAATGCTTTTCCATGGGAGACTAGCGGCTATATGGAGGTACTACAGCAACGGCGGTCGTGAAGCAGAGCAGCCAGCGGCCATTGGCTCAGTCATGCAAAACGTCCAAAGATGTTGTTTGCATTTGGCCTCTCCCGGTATATCGCTATAGCTCCAAACGGGGTGAAGTTAGAAGCGACCGAGCTCTTCCACGGACACAAAGACCAGACAGGTACGAATCAACTCGTCTAAGCTCAGGTAAGAACATCTCTCAGTGTGGAAAAACAGTGGGCTGTTCCGTTAATGCTGTATGAGTTATGATTCTTAATTTGATACTATTTTTTTCTGTTTGCACACACATATGTATTGTCTTTCAATTTTTCTGTTAAAATAAATAAACAGTGGATATTCACGCACATTTGACCTTTTCAGTGACCCAGCAGAATGCCCAGGGGGTTATGGTGCAGGTAGCTCATACGATGATTATATGAATGTTTCTCCAAACCAGATATAATTAAAACCGTGCAACATTACGTTATGTCACCGATGCAGTGGTTTTGTGACCGTTTTATCATTGGTTGCTCCTCCACTGGGGGGCGCCATTACTGTCTTCATCTGTGTCCGAACTTGTAGTAGTCTTGAGGTTTCCGAGATAACAAGTTGGAATTACGAGTTTGAGTGGCTCCGAGGCATTTTTCCAAGTGGGAGGAGAGAGATTAGCATTAGCATAACGCCTTTACTTGTTTTTTAGGTTTTCACTGTCGATTGAATCGTATCCATGGTGACATTTGCATTCCATTCTTAAAACCTACTGTTGGAGAAATAACAATGGTGCTCGAGAGGATTGATGAAGAAGAGGCAGCGGTCAGGATGTCTTCTACAGGAGAAGTTTATTTACCATCTTTACGGGACCCGGAGACATGAACTCAAGACATTGTGCTAGTCCTTCCATTCAAGTCTGCCTATGCTTCCACAGAAGAGGGATAAATACCGTCTAAAAGCGTCAGACCGATACGCAAGCAAAACATTCAGTGGCGCCTGAGCACCACAGTCAAGGCCATCACAGAGGCAAGGAAAGGCAAGTTTATTTATACCGCGCAATTCGTACACAAGGCAACTCAATGCGCCTAAAGAGATAGTACGACTGTACAGCTTGACCCAGTATGATAATATTATCCTTCAACACCTACCAGAAATCCTAAAAAATAACTGAAATACAATCGATCTAATCTAATCTAAACTAACCACCCATTCAGCTGCTGGGTCACTGAAAAGTCAAATACTGCACCTTTAAACAGGAAAATGCCCAAAGCAATGAGCTTTATATGTTAAACAGCGTTTTTAATGTGGATTTTTGCCACATCACACATTTCCAAGCATCGGGGGATCGATATTTGATTAACAATGTAATGCATGTAAGGTCCGATTTTCATATTCTCACCGCGTCACTCGAAGGCTCCAGGGCGCTCCCGGACGGATCGTGCATTCGGGACGACGAGGGTGTAGCCACAGTGACGTAGGCTATTTATGCTAACTGCAAATTCAACACATCAGGGTACAATCTTTGTCCTTACGGTGAACTGAAGCAAAGTCCACTAAACTCGCCGTGGCAGCTGAGTGACGCCGCGGCGCCTGGGAAACCTTAAAATGTCCCTGCGCCCATTTGGGATTCACGCCGTCGCCGTTCCCCTGCTCCTTTGGGACCACCCCTCATTGTTGCCCTCCTCTACCACGTCCCTGTCCTCTCCACGGCGTGTCATATCGCCCTACACCAGCGAGGAATGAGGCGCCACGACAGCCCGCATCGATTTCACACACATCTGCATTTTCCAAAAGGACACGCGGCGCTGTATTGATTGACCCGCTGAGACACCGGGCCCGTCTCCGGCGGGGAATCCGGACAGTGAAAAGGCCGCGGTATTACCCAGTCAGCAGTATTCAAATGAGGAGGACTTTAGCGACTATTGGGGCCGGCGCTGATGGGATCAAATAAATTCTGGAAACGGCGCGGTTATGGCCCAGGTCTTCGGCTTAATTATGCGTTAGCCGTAGCGGCATCGGGGTCATTTTCGGCAAAAGGATAAATGTTATTGCCGTCGCTCTGTGTGCACGGTTTGACGGTGGACATTTGCATTTGGGAGGGAGGTGCACCTTCTTATGGAAATGTCTCCCCTGTTTTTGACACGTGCTTCGATTAAACCTGTGAGGAGCAGCGGAGACCCATCTCTAGACTTTGAGTTAAGCTCATAAGTGGTGAGCCGTCAGGAGCTAACCCCGGCCCAATGAGGAGAAGGAAGAGTACAATGTCTTAATAGTATATTTAGTTTGTCATTTATTTGTTTAACCTGTCACTTGCAGTCCCTCTGGCATCACACTGTAAGCTCTTCAGTCAATACGCTTTGAGATTTGGATATGAATAATCGCTAACCCTAACCTGGCAGGTAACAGGCTAATGAGGAGTGGAGTTGTTCATATTGGTATTGTTGTGTAGCTGTAATTTCCTACACAAAAAGTGCCTTAAACACCTCTGGCGACCTGCTCCGCTTTAAAAGGAACAGGCCACCATTTTTCTAAACTGAGATATGTTCTTACCTGAGCTTAGACGAGTTCATCTGTACCTGTCTGGTCTCCACGTGAGCCTTCAGTCACGTAAACACAGCATAGACGGCGTTAGCATTTAGCCGTTAGCATTTAGCCTCTCTCTTCTCCTCTATAGCTCCAAACGAGGTGAAGATAGAAGCTACCAAGCTCCTCCACGTTTTCCCTATTTAAAAATGGTTACGTGAAGTGTTACTCTACAAAGTATAAGTACACACAATTAAACAATGTGGATTTTCTAAGTGGATAAAAAGGGGACCTATATTGTAAGGCGTAATAATACCAGGAGTAATTCGGCATCCGCGCAGTGAAGTGAAGATATCCCTGCGCGGATGCCGAATTTTGTGTAATTATACTTTATAGAGTAACACTTCACGTAACCATATTTAAATAGGGAAAACGTGGAAGAGTTTGGTAGCTTCTATCTTCACCTCGTTTGGAGCCATAAAGGAGAAAAGAGAGGCTAAATGCTAACGGCTAAATGCTAACGCCGTCTGTGCTGTGTTTACGTGACTGAAGGCACACGTGGAGACCAGACAGGTACAGATGAACTCGTCAAAGCTCAGGTAAGAACATATCTCAGTGTGTAAAAACGGTGGCCTGTTCCTTTAAGGTGGGTGTGCTCTGCGCGATTTTGTCCGTCTGCGATGAACAATCACACGTCTCGGGGAAAGTCTCGGGTCGTTCAGTGAGACGGGGACATAGATTTAAAATAGAACGGTCGTCCGGCCAAAGACGAGCTGCGACCGACATCAGGCAGAGTCTGATATTCTGGAAGGCTGGTCTCAGAGTGAGCCTCCTCTCGCTGCAGCGGGGATCTCTGTCAAGCTTCTCGTCAAAACAGAATATAACATCGACCACTGATTTTTAGAGGTCGACTTTACTGTCAAGAAAGTACATTATGTTCACGTCCAAATCTATGTTATAATGTAGGCTCACATGTAAGCAGGTTTCACAGCGTATTTTCTGGGTGAATATACAATACAGTGGCTTATTTCCATTTCCTAGCTTTTAGGCAATGTTCAGTGCAAGGTCGTGCTGAGGGCGCTGCATCACCCCCTGGCGGATAGTTTGAAAACTGCAGGTAACATTATTAAATAGGAAATATGCACAGATAGTGTTTTTGGGGTGAACTTTATCCCACAGCTCTGGTTCAGTGTTACCTGCGCCTCCAGAAACATCGTGTAGATCTGCGTCCTCTCCTCCTGGCCTCATCTTCCTTGTAAATCCGAGGTCTGACGTAAACGAGCTTTCGGTCCCGGAGTGTTAGCTCGTAGTTGATTTTACGCGAGCAAGTCCGCCATGACATTAATATTTAGGCAGAGTTATTATTCTGTTAATAATAAAAATAAGCTGCTTTATCCAAACGCCTTTCTATTGTCGATCGGTTTAGATGCATTTGAGCTGAGCTGCTACGACACTGTTCAGAAGTCTCCATAGCAGCAGTGAAGTGGTGATATAATGTAATAATAATAACAGGTTAAAAAACTACTCAGAAGAATCAACTCTGTTCCTGCCTGTTCTCTTTAGACTCCAGGTGGGACAGATCTGGCTAATCCTCCTCGAGTTAGTTACGGCGCATCCCCTCAACCCCTTCATCTCCTCTGAAGCAAATCCAATAAATGAAAAGTGACACTGCAGAAGTTTCAGCCCCTAGTTTTCCCATTTATATTCATCCATCTGGACTGTCACATAACCCTCGTAATTAAATGCACGCTTTACACACACTTGATCGACACTCGCTTTCATTAATAGCTGTAATTTAGTTGTGTTTCCCTCAGAAAGTCGCGGCGAAAAAGTGAAAAATTCCCACGTTGCATCGGTTTCCAGATGTCGTTGCTCAAATTAATCTCCCCGACACTTTAATCTGGGCTCGACCAGGGGCTTCTAATCTGCACATTTGCATAAAACTCCAACCTTTTTAGTGGGATGATATTATTCCTCCTCATAAACGCGATCCCTTTAAAGCGTGCCTAAGAATATAATCTCAGTGAAATGTCTGCAGATTCCCTTCACACGGGCTGCTCTTCGTGGCTTTCTTCTCATTGTGGGCGCCCGCGCTCATTTGGACTGTGTTTTGCCTCCAGTCACTCCATCTGTGGAGGCCGTGCAGCGTGAAGCGGCGGAGAGCGAGGACGAGGCAGAGATCAGCGGCGAACGACACGCAAACCACCCAGAGAAGAGCCTTTTCTCCATCGTGTTCTTGTGAAACATATTGTCCCTATCAAATAAACCAAAGAAGAAAAAAAAGTATTGTAGGGTTGTCAAAAAAATCTAATCCTTGATATTAAAAGTAGAATCGAAGCCAAACTTTAATTTGAGCAGGTATCAATATTGTCTCGTAGCTTATCACAGTGTGGAGTATTTTGCCAAAAAGAAATATTGCCATTTTGATTTTATTTCGATTTTTTTCCCCCATTTAGTGTTTACCCAATATACCTGGTTAAATAAATGAAATAAAGCCACCTTATAGGTTCTAAAAGGTCTCTTCACTCACATGTTCCCTGTCTGTACTTGTCTATGGAGGCATTTTAAAGGTCCTATATCATGCAAAATTGACTTTTTTGAGCTTTTAACCATTTCCTTATCACAAACACCCCTGATGGTTTTTTGGCTTCATTCACGCTGTTCTAAATAATCCTCCTGAATCCTGCTCTGAGCAGCTGCTCCGCCCTCTCCTGGAAAACCACTGACGTGTTTTACGTCATAGTGTCAAACCACAAGTGCCCGACGTCTGTACTGTAATGCCCTACAGCCTGATTTTAATTTGTAAAACAGCTTTTTCATTATTTCTGTCGTAAGAAAGAAAGAAAGAAAGAAAGAAAAGAAAAAAGGAAGTGCCCGAGGCGTCTGTGCTGCCCCCGGACTGAAAACAGACGCACCCCCTGAGCGTCTGAACAGATGTCGTGTTTGCACTGAAAGTTGTGAAGAAGGAGCTCTTTCTAACCTCCTCTGGACTCTGGACACCTGTTCTTTTTTCTAACCTCACGATAATGTCTCGGAGTCCTGACCTCGCGTTTGGCTGCGAGGTCAGGACTTTATTCAACCTTCCTAAAGAAGAGGCCTCTCGCCACAAGTTGGAATTTCTCTATGGGATTCAGCGACTCTCAGCCAGAACAGTGTTTGTCTGTGACCGTCACTGATGTTGGTGAACCTTGGCCAGAATCAAAGTGGATTCACTTTTATAACCAACGCCCGTCCCATAAGTCCCATTGACAGACAGTGGCAGCGCGGCTCAGCCGCAGCAGCTCAGGACTAACACCTGAACACTATTTCGTTGTGCACTTGAACAATGACAATAAAGCACTCAGCTGTTGTCAACCAAGCCATCCATCCATTTTCTTCCACTTGTCCGTTGCCGGGTCGTAACTTAACTTATAATGGAAACAGCAGATCATCGAGGCCAGAGGCCGAGCGGTGAGTCAGTCATAACGTGTGTTAGCCATTTATATGCACATGTATAATACATAACTGCATCATGAAGTAACTTCACTTTTTGCTGTGGTATTTATATTTTTTTTACTGCTAAAGTTGCATGAGCAGAGAGAGGGGGCGGAGTTAACTGAATCGAAGCGTCTTATCTTCCGAGTTTGAAAAATACCTCCAGAAAATACTTATATTTCTACAAAAGTTAGTGCTCCATAGTGGTAGAGATACAATATATCATATAAATACCTATACTTTACTTTTAAAGGACAGTTTGAATATTGTTTGGTGCTGGGCTGACCAGGAGGAGCAGACGCTCCAGCGTGGGCCGACGCTCGGGGACCCATCTCCAGATGTGGGGCCAGAAACACCTGGCCAGAGGACTAACTTATTGTACATGTTTTTAGTGGTAGGGGACAGACTCCACACAGGTGACATGCAGGAGGAAAACACTGGGCCTTTTGTATCAGATTATTCAACATTTAGAACTTCTGGGCCGACTCGGAAACATCCTTTTCATTTGTTGAGCAAAAGGAATGATCCTTTCCAGCGTTTGGCTGATTACGGAGCAGGCGGCCAGCGTTCGCTTAGGGCATGTGCACGGACGAACACTTGTGGATAAATTAGACTTCTCCACGGTGCACCATTGTTCTCCATTCGCCCTCTGCTGCGAACAGCGTCTGCACAGTCAGTCAGCCTCGCCGCCGCACATGCCTGAGTGCCGCGCAGTAATTGAATCACTTTCTGAAGTCTTTGAACAAACGCGGCCGCTCGGCTGCAGTCTGAATGTGACCTTGTCAGGCCGCTCGAGTGTGACTGTGTGCTCCAGTTCAGACGCACTTGGACTTTCTACAGAGGCCGATGGCGATGCCTCTGATCATGTCACGAACAGTCACTCAACACACGGCTCCGCGGCCCCGTCACCGGGCCGGGGCAGAAGGCGTTCATGTGGAGGAGATGGAGACGGGACCGCTTTGTTTGGGCTTTAGTTTAACTACTTCCGTGCCTTGGTATTTCTGTAGCTTCCTGAAAAATGCCAATGAACTTCCTCTAGGACTCGACCAAGTATTTGTATAATTCATGAGACAACTTCACACTTAACCTCTGAACCCCTGCCTTAACTGAGTGCCTTTTCTCCAGTTCAACATTACCCAAAGCCATAAGGTTTGGCCCGTGTAACGCCTCATTTGACATGAATGATCCAAAATCATGGTTTCCTTTTTGACCCCACACTCACGTTTAAGCCCCACATCCGTCAGATCACCAGAACTGCCTTTTTCCACCTCCGTAACATCAAATCAAATCAAATCAAACTTTATTTATAGAGCGCTTTTCATACAAAATGTAACACAAAGTGCTTTACAGTGCTTAAAAATCATTAAAAATAATAAAAATCGTCCCCACCAGTAAATATACATAAATAACTACAACCCCACCACCCACCACCCGCACACACAGACACACAGACGTACAGACAGCCCAGCAGTTAAAAGTCTTAAATAAAAATGGACATAGAGTTGAGTACGTAAGGCTGGGTACAGATGGACCGAAAGAGGAAACATCATCCAAGGAGCCGTCTGCACCAGGAGCAGCCCATCGCCCACAGCCACAGAGCGCCAACCCAGGGGGCCCGGAGTAGGTGTAGGAGAGACGTCCTACCTCCATCCAGGCACCCCCAGGAGAGCGCCCGCACGGCCACAGCCAACCAGCACTCCCGGGGCAGAGGGCTCCCTCAGAGGAACCACTAGGAGAACATAAAAAATAAATGAATAAAATAAATAAAAATAAATAAATAAATATTTAATAAGAGATACATTAAAAACAGCTAAAACTGTGCGTGAAATAGCACAGGATAAAAGAGGGAAAATAAAGAAATAATAGAACTAAAACCGGTAAATAAGGTTAATATAAGTAAATATTAATTAAAAGCTAAACTAAAAAGGTGGGTCTTGAGCCTGCTCTTAAAAACATGAACGTTCTCTGTGGTCCTGAGCTCCTCTGGCAGGTCGTTCCAGAGGCGAGGGCCATAGTATTGGAAAGACGCCTCGCCGTGAGTCTTTCTGTTGACTTTAGGAATAACTAGGAGACCCCTGCCAGAGGAGCGAAGGGACCGCGAAGGCTCATATGGTAAAATCAATTCTGAAAGATAAGAAGGACCAAGACCATTAAGACATTTAAAAACCATTAAAAGAACTTTAAAATGGATCCTGAAACATCGCTCGCCTCCGCCCCACCCTCTCCACATCTGCTGCCGAAACTCTTTTCCGTGCAATTATTACATCGAGACTCGACTACTGCAATAGCCTCCTGCCTATGGTCTGCCTCCCTCTGCCTTCCTCTGATACAAAACCTGCAATATGTTCAAACCCCCGCCGCCCGCCCGCCTCCTCACCCACACCCGCTCCAGAGACCACATCACCCCCGTCCTCCAACAGCTCCACTGGCTCCACGAACAACAGCACATCCATTACAAAGTTCTGCTCATCACCTACAAAGCCCTCAATGACCTGCCCCCCCCCATATACCTCACAGAACTCCTACAACGCCACCACCCCTCCTGTTGCCTCCGACTTAAACCTCCTCAAACCCATCACCAAATCAACGCACCGAACCTTCGCCATCGCCGCCCCCCGCCCTCTGGAACTCACTCCCCATCCACATCAGAAACTCGGACTCACTGACCACCTACAAAAAACGGCTCAAAACTCACTTCGCCTACAACCTACAATAGCGCTCTCGTCTTTGTTTGTTTGTCTCACATGTAAAGCGTCTTTGAGTTCCTTGAAAAGCCGCCCCGGGCCTCTTCCTCCCACCTCCACTGTCCGGGCTCCGGGAGAAGATTCTGTCGATCATCCGTCATCGCCATGTGTTTCATATCGTTGATGCAATCTCCCGCCGGAGTCTGAGCCCCAATCGTTCAATAAAACGTTCTCGCTTCATGATCTCGCCCGACGCATTGTTTTAACCCAAGCCAAATCTCTTTTCCTAACCCTGACCTCAACCCCGTCCCCAACCCTAACATTACACCATAACCATAGTCTACACGTACCAGGGTATCTCACAAACCGAAGATATTTTCCTACGATCTGGCCTCTCATCCACACAAAACCGGAGTTTTCTGTCGATAAAAACGAAGGTTTCTGAAAACTGAAAGTGAAGATTTGGGATTTCTCCGGTTATGCGTTTGAGTGTGGACATAAATAACCGGAGTATTCGGCCGTACGTCCCTGCCAGCGTGACCTGTGTTTACATCAGAAACAACATGGACGCCTCAAAACTGTGTTTGCTTTAACGATTGTTCAGACGCTTTTTGCTAAAGCTCAAGTTCTGCTTCACGTTGAAGCGCAGACGAAGGAGCACTTTACGGTTGGTTATTTTACGGCAAATAACCGTCCCACATCCGACATGTTCCTCAAAGACGGTAACAGCGGGTTTGGTTCAGACCGGTGTTACGCCCAAAACTGCATGACTGCTGAGAAATGCACCCCCTCTTACAGATGAAGGAGAGTCATTGTGGGACTCTCCTGTGGAAGTCATTACGTCCCAGTTCAGTCTATTGTCATGCGATCACTGGTCAGTCTATTGTCATGTGATCACTGGTCAGTCTATTGTCATGCGATCACTGGTCAGTCTATTGTCATGCGATCACTGGTCAGTCTATTGTCATGCGATCACTGGTCAGTCTATTGTCATGCGATCACTGGTCAGTCTATTGTCATGCGATCACTGGTCAGTCTATTGTCATGCGATCACTGGTCAGTCTATTGTCATGCGATCACAGGTCAGTCTATTGTCATGTGATCACTGGTCAGTCTGATCAAGAAAGTTGTTTTCACGTTGTTCTGTTAATCTGACAGAAGAAATGCGTTTGTTTGTCATGGTATCGCCTGTGTGGCCTCACAATTGTTTGGCAGGTCTGTAAAGCTATACCGGTGCATTTGGGACCACAGTTTATACGGCTGCATAAAACATAATGAATGTGCTGCAGAAACTCGTCGAGAGATTTGAACAATGAATGTACTTATCGACGCATATGCGCGGTTAAGTGTGGACGCCGGTTTTTAAAAACCCGAGGCTGTGTGGACTCGAGTTTTTTTTAGGCGGAGGACGGATTTATAAATGCTCTGCTACGTGTGAAAATTTTACTTCTCAAACGTATCTATTCTTAAACTTCTGGAAACAAACATGTGATTCCCATCTGTTGCTCCTAAAGCATTTTAGGAGCAACAGATGGGATCAGAGTTTGAGACATAATTGAGATGTACCTGAGACATGAGAGAGAAACTGTTTATTTTGTTTCTCCTAAAATGCCTTTTAGAGCAACAGATGAGACCAAAATGTTCTATTTTATTTTTTTATTTGGTCGGGACAGTGCATGTTAATGGACATACATGTAAACCAGCCACATCAGATTGTAGCCTTGAGCTAATTTCCAACCATCGTCCCCCATGCACACGCTCAAACACACTCATCCTGGCCTATTGTACATGTTTTTAGTGGTAGGGGAAACCTACGTAGACACTGGGAGAACATACAAACTCCACACAGAAAGGCCCCGTCCCTGGTGGGAATCGAACCCAGACCTTAGCTGTGAAGCACGAGCGCCAACCACTGTACTACCGTGCTGCCACATTGGAAAATCTGTGTTATGCCTCAAGGACACCTACCATGGAGACAAAAAACAGACTAAGAAAAAAAGAAAAAAAAAGGACATGATTTAGTCCTGGGTAAGTCCAGCTTTAGTCCCAGTTTAGTCCTGGTTGGGTTTAGTTAAAACAAATGAGTGAAACTGTGTAAACTACTTTTTACTTATCAAGTACTATTAAAAATGGGTACTTTTGTAATTTTACTTATGTACAGTTTTAATCTACTTTTACATTCGTTGCTCATGTATCTGTACTTTTACTGAAGAATATTGAGAACTTCCAGCACATGAGAAAAATACGAGAACAAAATAGACAACCTTAAAATGAGATTAGTTTAAGTTTAATGTGAAATCTCTCGTGTCAATGATTGAGACAAATAGAAGACATTTAATGTGGAGACAATTTGAGATTTCTACAAGGACAAAATGAGATCTCTTTTAAATCAACCAGTCTAATCTGAGCTTTTATACAGTCTTTTGCTCAGGAGACAAAATTGAGAAACAGGAGCAATAATCCGTCTGCTCAGATTGGTCTTAAACAATGCTCAATTTGGTCTAGGAGAAAGGTATGAGTGATTATTGAGATCTCTTCTTGAAATACCCTTTCCTCTGGGCTAGGCCTAAAGCTCAATAAAAAAAAAACGGATTTTCTTCAATGAGATGTTGATCGAGGCTTTTGGTACATCCTTGACTGGCATGTTTGCTGAATTTACCATCAGTAAGACAATATACAGAGGGGCGTCAGTCTGGACTCCCCACCCCCGATGGCGGCGTCAGAAAACTCCAAACGAGCCCGTGCAATCACCACGAGCAGCGTCACTCATGGGACGCGGGACAATACCAACACCGCGTCTCCATTCGGCGGTGAATGACCAACAACATGATTGATGCATAATCCTTTGCCAATGTTAACGCAGAACCGCTAATAACGCCGCATCGACGGCCCGCCCTTCGCCGATTGGTTTACTCCACTTCCTGTTCGTCCGCGTATGTACCGCGATGGGAAATGGAATCGACGCTGCCGGTCACCAGCGAGTGAGTAACCAGGCTATATTTATATATATGGTTGAAAATGGAATTATTCCGATTCCGAGGTCACGATGGGAATGGTCAGTCAATCACAGACTGCAGTTATTTTGGTTCTTGATGATTCTTTCATCTTGATTCTTCCCTCCAATGTTAAAGGAGCTATACCAGAAAGTGACCCTGAAAAGTGACCCTGCATGTGCCTATAAACATGTCCCTGTGAAGAATTGGACGGCTACAAATATGTTAGGAAGATTAGGGATGTGTTTATACCTCAACCAACAATTCAATGTAGTGGTTTCCTCTTTCATTGTTTAAAGGAAATTTCAGGTATGGAACTTTAAGGAGATGTTCTGCTAAATCGTCTTCTTGGACACATCTGGACTGGTGTTTTGTATCACACACGATTAAGTTCCCCTGCGTATTCATCTGTCTCCCCCTTTTTTGTAGCTAATTCACACAGAAAGAAAAGCCCGCGGCAGAAGTGCCGAGACGAGACAGGTTCCATCCGCTTTTGCGTCAGCTTTTAAATTAACTTTCATTCACGGTTTAGTGTGCTCAAGTGAGCAGATTCCGGACAGTTCGGAGGCAGTGCTTGTGGAAGTTTAAGTCCAATCTTCAGTTCCAATAAAAGAGGCAGCCGGAGAAACAGGGTCATGCAGTGTGACTTACCCCCTCCTCGCGACAGCTACGAGTTAGACCAATGTGCTGGAATCAAAGCTAAAGGTGTCCAGCCAAATATTAGAGCCTGTGACCTGGTTTTATTATAACATATAGAACTAGCATATACTACAGGCATATGTTTGTATTGTTGAAAAATACCCTAACCTAGCATGTTAATGAACATACATGGGTCTCATGCATGTGTGGCAGTATAGACCTTAGCCAGCAGGTGGCAGCACCTAAAGTATAAAAGCTCCCCTCCCCATTCTCTCTTTCTCTACCTTCCACACTTCCAGGTCGTCTGCAGGCTAATATACTGTGGCTGAGCCCTGCGCCCGCACCACTCCAATGGCACCCTGTACTCCAATGGCGCCCTGGACTCCAATGGCGCCCTGGACTCCAATGGCGCCCTGTACTCCAATGGCGCCCTGGACTCCGGTGGGCGGTTGTCCTCGGGAGCCGGGGGTCCATAAGAGGATGGTTTCTACCGTGGGTTCATGGCTCTGCCCATTGAAGTGGTGTTCAGATTTCTGCCTTGCCTTTTTGCCTGTTCTGTGGCCGATGTTCAGATAACTAAAGAAGATTGTGTAACAGAATGGACTTGGCAAATAAACATAAAGTAATTTAAAGTGGAAATTACTTTACTTCTCAATCTGTACGAACCTGTGTCCTTTATTTTATTTTTATTTGCAGCTCTAACCCTAGTATCTCACAAAATGAACTTTGAAAGTTATCCTGTGACACAATGAACATTACGAGTTTTTAGTGGGAGCGGTGACGTAACAGTCAGGATCGTTAGTCCGATCCTAGCGGACGTGGACAGTTAGCAAGTCGGCTTGTCCGTTAGCCCGCTAGCCTGCTCAATGTATCTTCCCTATAGCCGTTGGCATTAGCCATCAAACATCGCAAGTATGAACGATCCAGATGTTTTCAGCTGTCGTTAGAAATCATTAATAAATGTACAGCCCTTTGGAGATTTTACTTTAGATGCAGAAATCTTTGAGTGATGTTTTAAATCTTCCCCCTAATCGTTTCATCGCAAAGTAAAATGACTTGGGGCTTGTGGTCTATTCTCTTTAGCGAAACAGCTGCACAGCAAAGGGGAGCAAGAAGATGGTGAGTGGGAGGGACTTACGGTCATGAAGTGAAACTAATGGATATTTAGTTTCAGCTGCTTTAGACCAACGTGTGTTAGAGAGATTATCACCACATACCTGTAAAAGACATAAAATATCCGCTCTTCCACACACGAACCACGAGTACTGCAGTACGTCCCAGTATTTCCTTTTATATTTGGGAGGGTTCGATGTTATGCCGCGTGGCTTTATTGCTTCCCTCTCCGTAAGCCCGTCCTGTTCCTCTGTGGCTCCGTGAATGCCTGGTCCCTGCAGACTCTGGCGTCGATATAAATAGCCCGGTTCTCCGTGTTCCTCTCGCTTTACCTTCCTCTGCCGCACTAACGACCATTAAGACCGACCCGTCCCGCGCTCGGGCTGCTCTGGTCCAAACTCAGACGAATGGAGGGCGGAAGAATTCATTATGACGCAGAAATGATAACTTTGTTTATTTGAAGTTTTACAGAAATTGAACAGTTTTCAAACAAGTCAGATTAACAAGAACACGATCTCCTTAAATCACACACATAGAACAAAACAAAACAAAAGCCAACCAGCCAGCTAACTAAAAGCATGTCCAAAACACACACACATATATATATATATATATTTTAAAAAAATGGGGATATAAAGAAAGACAACACAAAACAAAACAGGTAATGTAGGAAAAAAATCAAATAAGTTCATCCGGAGCAGAAGGGAAGTTCATTTGTTTGAGCAAATTAAACAAGGGATTCCAGGCCTGAATGAATCTGTCAGAGGAGCCATGGATCGTCGTACGGATTTTTTCCAGTTTGATCAAATATAGAACGTCCCTAAGCCAGTGCGGAGATTTCCATTTGAGCAAAATCACCGATCTGGCTAGAAGGGTCATAAAAGCAAGAGAGTTTCCGTGTAAGGTGGAGAGTTAAAGTGGCCCATTAAATCTTCCAAACAAAGCACTCACGGGGTCTATTGTCCTGCCAATCACTTTGGAAATAATGCCGGTCCAAGACGTAATCAGTTGTGGACAGAGCCAACACGTGTGAGTAAGATTTCCTGGAGAATGTTGACGTCTGTGACACATTGGGGAGACTTTAGGATACATGTGATTTTGTGTAATAAACTCGGAGAAGGAGTTTACATTATATAAGGCAATGTCCGGCACATGGACCCGCTTGTTACGGCCCAAGGTTGGCGGACCCACGGAGAGACAGAAAGCAGGTATTTATTAACGGCGTGGGACGGGGGGCAGCAGGTAGGTAGGGGCTGGCGCTGGTATCCGGAGTGGAGCAGGTAGGTAACTGACAGTCCAAATCCAAAATAATAGCCCGAGTCTCACGGAGGTAGACTGACGATCTGGGACCGGAGTGAAGGAGGGCTCACATGCTGCAGGCTGCGCCCCTCTCTCCCTCCTCCCCTCTCTCGCTCTCGCTCCGCTACCATCAGCGTTCGTCCTCCATGGAGCATCTGACAGTGATGTCACAGGGACTTTATCTTTTCTCAGGACAGTTTTTAATACGCAGACAGCTGTTGAACGAATGTGCAGAGGACGAGGAGAGCGGCCGCTTTTGGGAAACGTTGTTGTAATCTGTCAAAAGCTGTAAAGCCAAGAGATTATTATTATCATGTATCCCAAATTAATTATTACTTTTTACAATGAAATAATTGACTAAAATGTGATTAAAACTAAAAGCATTTTTGTCCAAAACACTAAAACTAAAATGGCTGCCAAAAACAACACGGACTCCCCCAGAGGTTTCTCTTTTCTCCCACGGGGTTTTTGAGTTTTTGCCCTGTTGCTTACTTTCATAGTTTATTTGTTTGTTTTCAGTGCATTTAGTTTTGACTTTAGAGCAAAAGGCTTTCACTTGTGTCGCCTGCGCCGTCGTCGGGTTGATTCTCGTGCTCGTTCGGGGGAAGTTCTGGGTAAAACTGACTGAAAAACAAGATCCGGCTCGTTTTACAATTGAGATCTGGTTCGAACCGTTCACCTTTGAGAGCCGCTCGGTCACATCGCTATTCTAGTAGTAGTAGTAGTAGTTTTATTCGGTCATTTTTATTTTCATTCTTTTAAACATAAAACAAGCATCTCCATAATTCATAACACGACTGAAAGGGTTTAGGCTGAAGTGAAAACTTATTGTGCCCAATTTACAGACTTCCACGAGAAAACAAACACAGACATTAATAGTAAACAATATCAAGTGTCAAACAGAAGAGAAATAAGCATGTATTTAGAATTGATTTTAACATAAATTTCAACACTCCAATATATATGTAAATACACATTTTGTTTTACGATAATTTATTTTAACTAAATCATGTCGTCATTTAAATTCATTCATTATGGATCTATTAAAGTCTTTTCACTAGTTTCTTACTTCCTTAACTTATATATTTTTGAATGATAGAAGATTTATACAACTTTTTGAAAGCTTTGACTGTTTTCGACTGTTTTAAATGATCTTCCAAATTGTTCCACAGATTAACACCTCTCACAGAAATACATCGACTTTTTAAATTCTTTTTAGCTTTTGCTTTTTTGAATATGGCAGTTCCTCGGAGGTTATACGGACTTTCCCTTGTGTTCAAAAAGCTGCTGGATGTTTGGAGGGAGAAGATTATTATGTGCTTTGTGCACTATTACTAAAGTATTTAGATCAACAAGGTCATGGATTTTCAATAGATTTAGCTCTACAATAATGGGGGTTGTTGGTGCATAGAAATCTGCTGCAGTGATGATTCTTATTGCCTTGTTTTGGAGAAGGAAAATAGGATGAGTATTGGATTTGTAATTGTTTCCCCATATTCGAGACGTCCTGCTTTTAAACGGACACTGAACGAACTGTCCATCGCCCCCAGCACGGTTTCCAACACAGTCAAATCCTCCAACGTGTGAGTCGCGTCGAGCGGCCCTTTCGTGTTGAATCTGAACTATTTGCACAAAAGCGAAATGAGATAAATGTGATGAAGTCCGATATTTGAACATCCCGGGAAAGCGCGTCGGTCTAATGTGACTTGACGGCGCTCTCCGCTCAGACGGCGTTTGTTTGCGGCGGTTCCCTTCTAATCACATTGTTTTACATCATCCCCCTGTGGCTTCACTTAGCTCGCCGCCGCCGTACGCTTCTGCGGCGTGTGCGAGAAAACAGACCACTTATCCACAACCTCCGGGGCTGCGAATGCAAAGCCAATAATACTTTGTACATTACTGCAGCGAGCGATCCTCAGACGAGCTAATTAGCGCCGGCGGTGTGGGCTCCGAGTACACAGGAAGAGGCTGAGTCAGGAGAAGAGAGTCTAACGGGAGCGAGCGGCGGCGGGGACGGATGGAGTAACTTTAGGCGAGGCTTTTTTGTCATTAGACCGGGAACAGTGAAGCCCCTGTTTTTTTAATCAGCGCGAAGAAGTAGGACAGCTGGCTTCACCTCCGTTTGAGTCGTCGCAATTAGCAGCGGGCAATTTATCCGGGATCAAACGAGGACTCGATGAGGCATAAACCAAAGGCTACGTTCAGACTGCGGCTCCAATGTGTTGCTCTGCGGTTTGAGTTTTAGGGAGCGATGGGAGCCGATACATCCAGGACTGTGGACTTTTGTGGAGCAGAGTGTAGCCAATGTGCTGCAACAGAATGCTAATCAAATAAATAAACACCACTATATGGACTATAGGACGCTTATAGTTATGCTTCAGGCTGTTCGAATGGGCTGTGTCCGAATGTCCACCCTAGTCCCTAACCCCTCATTCCCTACATAGGCCCGCACTATATAGTAGACTCTATAGTCACTGATTCTGTTGGCGATCCGGACAGAAGCCACTACTTTCTCACTACTTTCAACAGAATGACAGTTTTGGCACTTTTACAGGCATTTTATTTGACATTTAAATTAAAATTAAAACTATAATACATTTTTTTCTAAAAAATCACTCCAGCGTTAGCTCAAACGCTTAGGTCGGCTGAGCGACTACATCTGCTAAAAGTCGCTAAACTCCGGAAAAAATATATTTCTGTGATAAAGACCAAACCAATGAGACAGGGGACTCATTATGGATAAATACGAGTCAGATATATTAACATGGATTTTACATGAACAGCTTGGATTATTTGAGAGGAAGCTATCGGTCATTTAACAGCTCGAGCTAAAGGTTAGCAGCTAACGTTAGCATTTTTCATCGTAACCGTTTATATCTAAGTCATTTATTAATGAGAAATACGCAACACACGATTGAAACGGCTGATTTCATTACGTCATGTTGTTTAGTTCAAAGACCTGTTGTTGTCAGGGCTTCTTCTCCGACTCTCGCAATGCATTGTGGGCTATATTGACCCGTTTAGTGACCGCCGCTGCTCACTACTTTTCAGAATGCATTGTGGGAAATTTTGAGTGCACTACTTTTTTCTCTCTGGACATTCGGACACCCCTACAAAATGGCTTGACCACTATATAGTCACTATATAGGGAATAGTGCGGACATTCGGACACAGCCCAGGTGTCGGCTCGGAGAGGGGGGGCAGAGACGGTAATTTGAATTTTGGTTGGTACCATATATTATGTTTAAAAAGTTTAACTCCTAATAAAGTTTAATGTCCGCACAGGTGGGCAACAGATGAACACGACCCAGGGTCAGGTTTGCATGTCCAGGGGAGGGTGGTGACCCATGGGGGGGAGTGAGTGAATGAAGGCTGCAAGAGCCTCCGACCAGCCCGGACAGAGCAGGAGGGTGGGGTTCCTGGTAGGACTCTCCAGGTGGATGGATACTTCTTTAGGCTGGAATCCTGTTTCAGTAGCTCGCCATCAACCGTAAAAAGCCTGGCCTGCATTAAACATCCCCAGGGGAAATAAGTCTAAGCTGTGTACACATGTCATAATCCTGCAGTAAATAACACTACTTGTATTAAATACACTCATAATCTCAATATCCATATTGTACAGTATAATCATAATTTAGACATGTCCAGCGACGTCTTTAATGTGAAAATGCCACGGTGAAGTCCAGCCGCTTCACTCAGACTCAGAAGCTTTTTGGATTGATGCATTCAAAGCCACTGCTCATCCTGGCCTGAACGAAGACATTGATTTTTCAGTTTTCCTTGAGAGTGTTGTTTATCATCTGCTCATTGCTGGTGGTGCCTTTCCATGTTGTGGACTCCGGATTCAAAAATCTACTATTAAATACAATGTACTACAATGTTATGTGTGTGTTGGTACGTGTTGTATATGTACAGTAAATGTTTTTTTCCTTTCATTTTAAAACGGTTCCCATGGTAGATTCTCACCGAAGTCGTTTTTACGAGTGAACACAAACACAGATTCTTCCACATGGCCGCCTCTCGCTTTGGTTACTGCTTTACACTTTTGACATTTTCTCAGGGAGCTTCGCGCTGTCGTCCCAGCAATGGTTTTGACTTCTCAAACATGCTGAAAACGTATTTCAAAAGACGACCTTATGAAGCTCATGGAGAAAAATGCCAAGAATACAGGGTGGCAATTTTGAAGAATTTAGAATATGAAACATGTTTTTTCACCTGTTCTTGCTTCCTTCATAATCCCATGTGTTCGTTCATAGTTGCCTTCATGGAGAATCATAGTGTGTTAATAATGTTGAAAATAAAGAAAAGCCAAGACAAAAACAGTGTGTCCAAACCTTTATCCTGTACGTAAAAGTTGTATGTGCATTTAATCACGTGTGGCTAAATTGTGTCTATGCTGGGTTGTCCAGTGTCTAATACGTGTCCTTCGTCTTTGTACTTGAGATTCCACTACGGCTTGGCAGCAATTGTATTAAATGAGATATGGAATTAGACCATACCACATATATATCGATATAGTTCAAATTCAGATAAGCTATTAAGTTAACCAAAAGAAACAGGTAATCTAAAGCTGATGCTTAAAAAACTTTATCTTAAACTGAGCCCTTTATTTTGTTGTCCCTTTGTATATAAATGCTGCCCTCGGAAAAAGATTGACCTATTTTTTTATTTAAGATATTTTTTATTTAAATGTGCACCTTATGGAGCTTTGTTATACAGTGTTTATGTTTACATTATTAAAACTACTCGTATTTGGCTTTGACTTTACATTTCATTTCACAGCTCATATCTATATTCAACCTAAATATATCGGGATATGACTTTTGTCCGGCCCTACTAGAGCAAGGAATCTAGTTTGAACAATTCCTGATGTTTGTAAGTGTGCAGCGGCAGGTTGTTGTTTTTTATTAAAGATAAGGACTTGTTGGTGGCGAATGAAAACCCTCTCACGGCTGATTGGCTCAAACGATTGACAGTAGATGGATTCTCATCTGTCACAACAAGAGAGACAATCCTGCTGCCTGCCATGATTAAAATGTCCAATCTGATTTGAAACTGGGTGTAGAAAGAAAACAAAACACCTTACTTGCATTGAAGCACACACTCTCTATATAAAATGATGAAAGTCTGTAATTGCCGAAGGCCCTGAACGCCACCTGAAGCCTCCTGAGCCCCACCAGTCGTACCCGCGGTTCACGGGTCTAAAGTTCAACAATCGCTGCTTCACGTTTATCGTGACAAACAGATGCCGCTCCTCGCTTTATTTTGCCTCGGCTCATGCCGCGCTCCGGCAAACTCCCCGCGGTGTCTTCTCCTAATCAAACTCTCATTTAGCCTCACCTTCCATCTCCGCGCAGACCTATTCCTGTCCGCACGCCGCCGCCATCTGCTATTGACGGGGATCATTTCAAGGTTGTGTGCGTGATTTCACAGCGCGGGGAGCACCCGTAGGTCTAGTTATGTGGAACCGAGCACCTGAAAGGCCTTTTACAAAAACCCGCGTTCAGGCTCCGCGGTCGCAAACAGTGTCTAAGTGTTTTCCACTCGCCGGCTCGTCCTTCACGGTTACTTATTCAAACGCCGAGGATTTCGCGGGAAGGGATGATTTCGACAGCACTTTGCGGGCGTCTAAATGGGCGCAGTCGGGCACGTCAACCTCGCCGCTAAAGTGAGTGGTAGGGTTTAACTTTGGCTGGATAAGTGACCTTTTGGTGGGAAATTGAACGCGGCGATGGACAATTGGAAAGCCTGCCCTGCCAGACCCCTGACTTTCTATTTCATACAGAGGATTTAGTCTGGGGCTGCTCCAGAATTATCAGGTGGGCAGCGACTTAATATAATCTCTCATTCTTTGGATATTTTTAAGGTGAGACGCCGCAGGTGGATGGGGGGAAACATCCATCCATCCATCCATTTTCTTCCACTTGTCCGTTGCCAGGTCGTGGGGGCAGCTGTTGGAGCTGCACCAGCCCCTATGGCGCCTCCTGCAGGTGGTGGGTCCACAGAAGGACGGCCTCATGGTTTTAACCGGGCCTGTTGGTCTCTCATAAGGGGCTTCACCCATTCATACTCTCATTCATACACCAGTGTACGCACTGGACACTGGAGGCAAGGAGGGTGAAGTGTCTTGCCCAAGGACACAACGACAATGTGCACCTTCAGGAGGCGGGATCGAACCCCCGACCTTCCGATCATGAGACGACCCGCTCTAGATTAGTTCATAAAATGGGGGGAAAACATACATTTAGTCATATCGATTTCTGATATAAATATGAGAAAAAAAATTATGATGACTTTTCTGTATGAAAAGAGCTAATGCTGAGACCAAGTAAAAGCTAATTCATTTCTTTTTTATTTTTATTTTATTTGTATTGTTTTACTTTATTGCAAGAAGTGCATATTTACAAAAGGTGTAGAAGGAGCATAAAACATAAAAAAGAAAAGATATAACAATACAACACACATGAGGTATAACATAGGACCAAAAAATAAATAAAAATAAAAATATATTAAACAGTTAAAATAAATAAGAAATAAATACTGTAGAGATAAAAAATGATTGGTTTGATAGCCCCCAATAAATGTGTATTACTGTTGCAAACTGGTCAAGCATCTTTAGTTCTACTGGGGCCGAGGAGATCAAAAGCCATCTGTGCTTGAGGGGTAAATAGTGGGGGCATCCTGCCTTGGGATGCATCCTGTCTTAGGTGTAATAAAAAGCTTTCATCTGTATTTTAGCATATAGTCTCTGGATGTTATCTAAGCTAAGGAATGTTCTTTGTGTGCTGGGATGCATGTGTGATGTGCTCAGGGGATGGGCTAAACTTGGATATTATAAGGAAAGTTCTGTAGAGACGGCCTCAGACTTCTTTGAGACTTCTGTGAAATGCTTCACTATGTAGGACATCTGTAATGTGACCACTCTCCTGCAATAAAATGCCTGAAGAACGACACTTTTCTCTCTGCCTGTTTTTCCATCAACGAGGGGTCTGGACGGACGACTATCTCACGTATTCTTAATATCCACAATTTGGTGACCCTGATCGTGATTGAAGAGCAAGACTAGAAGAGTGGAAAAGGACGTGATGATTTGTCGTCATTGTAAAGCTCCGTTATGTTCACAACTGGAAAAAAGACCCACCACGCGCGCTCCAAGGAGAAGGAGAGGAGAAGAAAGGAGAAAGAAACAGGACAGACATGTACGCGCGCCAACACCAAGGAGACGGAGAAGTGCACGCGAGGAAGACCCACGGCAGCGGAGAGAGAAAAGTTTCTGGAAGGCTAACATCATCTCGGAGAAGTCTCCATAAATGACCCGGACATGAAACGCAACTATCGATACAAGGAGCAGGTATGACAGAAGCCGTTTTATATAAATTCTGTTGATTGGTTTGAACAAATTTGTTGTGGTGAATTGTTAGGGGACTTTATGCACAAATCTTTCAAGTAATGTAAGCAATAAACAAACAATGCTTTTGTATATAAGGAAAATAAGAAAACAAGTGGATACCGCGCTCTTTCTTAAGCAAGTGTTCATTCAAGCGCGAGAGGAAAAAATAGAAACGGAAACGCTTTGTATATAACGATTTTGTAAGAAACCGTGTTTATAGTTCAGGTCACGGGATATAAAACGCTGAAAAATTTGTAAGAAACCGTGTTTATAGTTCAGGTCACGGGATATAAAACGCTGAAAAATTTGTAAGAAACCGTGTTTATAGTTCAGGTCACGGGATATAAAACGCTGAAAAATTTGTAAGAAACCGTGTTTATAGTTCAGGTCACGGGAAGAGAAAAACGCTGAAAAATGTGTAAGATACCGTGTTTACAGTTCAGGTCACGGGAAGAGAAAAACGCTGAAAAATGTGTAAGATACCGTGTTTACAGTTCAGGTCACGGGAAGAGAAAAACGCTGAAAAATGTGTAAGATACCGTGTTTACAGTTCAGGTCACGGGATATAAAACGCTGAAAAGTTTGTAAGATACCGTGTTTATAGTTCAATCACGGGACATAAAATTGAACATTGTACCAAAAGTTTGTAAGATACCGTGTTTATAGTTCAATCACGGGACATAAAATTGAACATTGTACCAAAAGTTTGTAAGATACCGTGTTTATAGTTCAATCACGGGACATAAAATTGAACATTGTACCATCCGTGTTTTTTTTTCCCCTTAAAAAGCCATAAGGCTGAATTCTTTTAATTTCACGGGACAAAAAAAATTAAAGAGATCGACTGCATAAAATCCTAACAGCTGAATATCTTTCTATAAATAATTGAACGTTCATAAATATATATAATATAGCATCAAACTATAACCGGTATAGTTTGGAGCGTATAAACATAAATATAATATAATATAGGAAAAGTATAAAATAATACCATGTAATTTTGGCGTATTGAGAGCGGGGTAATACGACAACTCTTGCATGTTAACACGTTAACCCCCAACCAAACCAAGGCCAAAACCCGCCTCCCTTTTCTCCCCTCTGTGAGAAGTAGCATGCTGTTTGGGGGAGAGCTATCTTTTCCACGTGCTGCGGCTTTCTCCAGTAGGCACCGGAGAGAGGAGATTAGTAAAGAAAAATGCCTTGTTTCAATAGGAGACATAGATAGATACATTAAACATTATAGATATTAATAATCATAACTATTTAGAGTAAATAGCAAAATATAAATAAGTAAATCGTATAACACCTTATTTTTAATGAGGAAAAAGTTCATAGGAACGATAATGGTAATACATCTCCATGTTTCAGCGCATGCGCCGCGCTGCCAGTTTTGCAGTGTTTCAGAGCGCTCCGAAGCGTCTGTTTTTGTAAGCGGTACCAGTGAAGAACTGATACCCTCGTACTGTTTTGTTAGGGCTATGTGTTGTGTTTTTCTTTGTTTCCCCCAGTTCGATCCTGTGTCTTTCTCCCACAAGGAGACATGGAGTAGGAGGAGCGGCAAACAAGCTGCGCCATGTGGCTCCGCCCCTTTCCCCTTTGAGTCTCCATGGAGACGAATGTCAATCACAGCAGAGACATAAGGAGAAAACCAAAGCATTTTTATCAACATTTTGCTTTTACTCAGATTTAGAAATAATTTGTGTAACAATAAGTTACAGACGTATGTTAACAGATTAGAGACACTTTCAATAACAGTTTTTAAAGTTTTCATATCCATGTCACTGTAATTTGTCGAGGTTTTGTCTTTACACCCTTTAACAGCACCCTTTGTAATCCAGCAGGTTACCAAGGTCATTGTGTCCATGGGCAAGACACTTTACCAACCTTGCCTCCAGTGTCAGCGTACACTGGTATATGAATGAGAGTGTGAATGGGTGACTGGTTCCTTGTAAAAGCGCTTTGAGTTCCTAAAGCAGGTAGAAAGGCGCTGTATAAAATGTGATCATTTGCCATTAACAATGTTCAGTATCTCTTTCACAGGTTTGAGAAACATGGACATGGGATTGGTGTACATCAGTGCACAATTGTAATTCTTAAACATTTGTAATTTTTGCAGCAGGATTAGGTCCAACATTTACAAAGAAGCTATTAAATGTATTGACTACTTTCTTCACAGTATTAATTGAGTAGCAGACATGAATCTTGAAATATTGCAAAAAACTAACTGATAATTATAAATATCATTGAACAAAGACTAACTGACTGACCTGACGTAAATTACCTCCTTCAAACTATATTGACTTAGCAATTTTAGTATTAACATTTTAATGGCACCTCGAAAAAGATAGTAAAAGTAATGAAGGACATGAAAAGATGTGACGACATCTGACAGACTAACAAATGAAGTCCGGACGTTAAACAATGCGATGCAGTGTGTATCTGTACAGGCACCCTGGAACATTGTGGAGTGACTGAAACACCCCGATGGAGAGGACCTTCTCAGGTGGAGAAAGAGTCCAGTTATAAGAGTAATAATGAGGGGGACTTTACGGACCTCCCATAAGTAAGTGGGAGAAAAAGCCGTGCTATAGACTGAAATGTAGAAGCAGAGAGGCCTGATCAACCGAGCTGCGTCTACATTCTTATTGTCTGAACTATTTAGAAGGGGATTCTAAAAGAAAATTTTGGGTAAAGATAAAGCTAATTTGAACCAAACCATTCTATATTAAGGGCTTTAGTGAGTCCTGACTGCCATATACAGTAACTGTAATGGTGCCATTTGACAATTGACCCGACTACCCCTGACTTTGACGCTGACGTGACGGACCCTGAGCGTTCCCTCTGTACCAAAATGACCATTGAGGAGGATGAAGACCCTGGATAAAGATTTCCCTTTCCTGGCTATAGCATTGACTAGGACAAAACATGTACACTTTGCATTCTGCTAATACACCTACACTACAGATAAAGTTTCACGAGAACTGTAATCATATTTGAGCTCTTAGCAAAAGAAATTAACCGTTGTGTGATTATTACATTGAATGGGCACAGTTGATTTGTACAAAATAACTTAAGTAATTGCATTATCCTATTGGGCAAAATTTACGGTAAAATAAAGATAAAATAATAAAAAATTTAAATTACTCAGTTCTCCTGAAACACATTAGAGGTTCGTGCACACACTTAGGGCTGGAGCGAACAAGGTTTTAAACAGGTACATCACTAGTTACGGCCCAGGGACAGACGACAAGGCATGGACAGGTATCTTTCGCAAATTGATGCCTGATAAAGAAGGGGGCCGATTTTGAGAATAGATTACAAATAGTTTCAGGGCATTTTCCTTTTTCACCCATTGTTGTGACAAATTCCTACTCTGTGCTGCTATGCCACGTAATTTTGCATACACATAACGGCTACAAAGGGCAACTTAGTGGCCTGGTATCTATTTCCATGGCGACCGGATATACACTGGCTGGGCAGTGTTCGTTTGTGAGGGTTCAAATGGAAATTTGCATATCTAGCTACTTTCTGCCTATACAGTAATATAACGTACATGTACTGGGTATAGGGCTTGTCATGGGTGACAAGCTAACAGGGGTTAGTGTAATGGGACACACCTACACATAGTTTAGATATGTATGAGAATGAAGCACCTGCAATATTGTAACGTAACAGGCCGCTTCCAGAAAACACAAAGGCATTTTTTCAGTTGTGACTGAAGGATGCTGTAGATAAAGGTTAAGAGCTTCAGCTGAGCAATACAACACTCACAACGCATTTCATTTTGACACATATGATTATGAGCTAATGGTAAACAAAACTGTGTGTTAATTCTAGGTATTGTGTTTTTTTTATCTTTGGGTTATCACCTTAAAGGTGATAATGAGGGGGATTGTAGAGATAAAAAATGATTGGTTTGATAGCCCCCAATAAATGTGTATTACTGTTGCAAACTGGTCAAGCATCTTTAGTTCTACTGGGGCCGAGGAGATCAAAAGCCATCTGTGCTTGAGGGGTAAATAGTGGGGGCATCCTGCCTTGGGATGCATCCTGTCTTAGGTGTAATAAAAAGCTTTCATCTGTATTTTAGCATATAGTCTCTGGATGTTATCTAAGCTAAGGAATGTTCTTTGTGTGCTGGGATGCATGTGTGATGTGCTCAGGGGATGGGCTAAACTTGGATATTATAAGGAAAGTTCTGTAGAGACGGCCTCAGACTTCTTTGAGACTTCTGTGAAATGCTTCACTATGTAGGACATCTGTAATGTGACCACTCTCCTGCAATAAAATGCCTGAAGAACGACACTTTTCTCTCTGCCTGTTTTTCCATCAACGAGGGGTCTGGACGGACGACTATCTCACGTATTCTTAATATCCACAATACTTGAATACAAAAAAGAAGGGGAAAACAAAAACAAAACAAACCACTACTCGTACCATTAGTACCGCCACCAGCACCACCATCTGCACCACTACCACCATCATTATAAATGTATGAACTAATCTGGAATCATTCTCTTCCTCCTGAGAGAGGAGGTTTGAATCAGCTGGACCGCTTACCCCCGGCTCACAGAAATAGGCTTCTTGCGGATTCTTTCCGTTGCCGCCGGACGGCCTCAGTAACCGGACCCGGACTTCACGGAGCGGTGTGAGTGTGCAACATTGGTTTTAATGACTTTCTAAGATCGCGGAGGCCGTACCGGACCGTAACCGGATTTAATGTGAGCCGGGCGTTATCTCTAGTTACCTACGCGGTCAACACTTTCCTTTCAAGGCCGAGCCACGGAGCTAAACCAGGTACGGACTGAGCTCTCTGGGTTCTATTTTACATTGACTTTCAGCTTGTAAACAACTGCACACACATACCCCCCCTGACCACGCCCCCGTCGTTCTACGTCTGCCTCAACACATTTCCTCAGTCCCTTTCCCCGGTCAATGGCCGGTTGTTCTTCTCCCCAAGAAAAAATAAGCATAAGGGAAAGTTTAGCCTTTTTTATACTCTGACATGAAAACTAAGATATTAAAGAGGAAACTTTCACCTGCCGTGTCTCGCCTTTTTTGTGACTTTTTGTCTCAACTTTCTTATGTAATTCACCACTGATGTCAAATATACGTATCCGTATGAAAACGGGTTTAAAAAACTGCCAAATTGTAGTAAACATTAAAAATAGCACCTAATTAATGCATTACTAAAGCATAAATTCATGTATCTCTAATTAAGAAGCTGCAGGTCAATAGGAAAAACAATAATACAACTAG
The DNA here is from genome assembly GCA_021464625.1 of Proterorhinus semilunaris. Classification (NCBI taxonomy): domain Eukaryota; kingdom Metazoa; phylum Chordata; class Actinopteri; order Gobiiformes; family Gobiidae; genus Proterorhinus; species Proterorhinus semilunaris. The sequence continues at coordinate 2,479,177 of CM038351.1, forward strand.
AGATATTAATTTGAAACTAATTTAATTTTAATTTGCTGTCATTTTATGTTTTAAATAAAAAATAAGGCATTTTGCTGATATTTTCAGCGACAAAAGCTAAATAATGGAATAAAGATTTAAATGTATGGTTTTATTTTGTTGACATATTAGTAACAAAGACGTTGGATCTTGTTTGATTTTTTAATAAGCTAGGTTCTGTAAAGTTTTAATTCTCCTTGTCCTTTCAAAGCTCAATAAATCAGGCTAGGAATGAGATATTAAAGAGCTACTAAACACCCCTTCCAGAGCTTACTCCACCCACTCCCAAAATTAAAAAAACTCATAGAAAGAGACGTGGTGGGAGGCTTTGGGGGGACGCGGGGAGGGGGAGTGTGTGGGCGGTCTCTGCTCTGTTGACAGTCTCAGACTAAGGGCCCGAGTGAACAGGACTGACTGACTCCCGTTATGCCGCATTTAGACGATGTGGCGCCACTGTCCCGGACTCTCGAGCCTGTCGTCCTGGCTACAGGCCGAGCGGCGGACATTTGGCGCTCGTATCTCCCCGTTCCCCCTCCTGGCTTTAGCGGACACTCAGTCACACACTGCCCCGCTCTGAGCCTCCAAGGCAGCCCGGGATGGCTAACCGCTGCCCCCGGTGTCTGTGAGCTCTCCCTGGGGGAGACTACAGTAAAAAGCGCTCAGCCCCGTCTCATAAACACTGACAGCCCTGATGAGCTCTGTCTGCCCGATACAGCTTTATCGTGTCTGTAGTTCAACGTGAAAACATCCAGCCATGTCACTAAATAAGTGAATCTGGGTATTTTGGGGTTTTGTCTTTATTTATAGGAGAGGTCGGGGGTGTGAGTGCTGTGGTTCACACACAGAGCGGAGCCCGTGGATCAAATACGGATTTGATTTGCGGATTATAGCCTTGGGTCTGGATGACTGACCAGACCTATGGTACATGGTTTAGTGGTATGGGAAACCGGAGGAAAAACTCCACAGAAAGGCCCCATTCAGGTGGGAATCGAACCCGGGACCTTCTATCTGTGAAGTGCTAACCGCTGCGCCACGGTGATGCCCGCGGTGCTGCAAATTGTTGCGGCGCGATGTTGTAGTTACTTCCTGGAAAACTCCAACTTGCTCGTGACACAACGTCCTAAAATAAGCTTCATAAAAGTACTATTCCAGAAACGTTCATTTGGTCTTGTGTTCACTCTGAGGAACAACGGAGAGTGAAAAAACACTGGTCTGATCTATGAGAAAACGGTAAATAATAAAAGTATTCTGCAAGATCGAGGTTTAAGCCATGTTGTAACGTTGTTCCTCGTCAAAGACAGACCTGGAGCAGTATTTCACAACAGTTTTGAGTTCATCTCAAAGTTTAAAGTTCAATTTCGCTGTTTCTTCTTCTACGGCGTCAGCGCCTCGTTTTCACCTCATCGTCTTGCCTTCAGCTGAGTTTCTGTTCTTAACCTTTGTAGTATTTGTGTTGCAAACTTATTACTTTGACTTCACTACATTAGAAAAAAAATGTTTTCCACTTGTTAGTACTTTCTGTAATTTTTCTGAAGTACTTTGACGACCTCTGCCAGTATGAAGCAGAACGTCCCCGTCCCTCTGCTGCTCAAACATGTGAAAACCAATGACCTTTACGGAGACTCTCAGCTCACGACTGTTATTTGAAGCTTGACATTTGAGTGAGTGTCCTGCCCTCTCACTCCGCTCTGTGTGTGTTTAACCGCAAAGACCCGTCCGCCTGAGCGACAGGGCTCTGATGCCCGTCAGAGCGCGAGAAGAAATGCAGATCGCACCAACGAGCGGTGACTCACTCAACGAGCGAGACGAGGCCATGACGTCCACAGGCTCCATCGGTTCCTCAAACATTACAATTAGAGTTCAAGGTTTCGCCAAGACGAGCGACACACACACACACAGACACACACACACACACACACACACACACACACGCACACACACGCTTGAATGTCAGAATATAAAACATATGAAACATGTCTGTGTACGTTCTCAGTCGTACAGGAGTTGTCCATCTTGAAACATATGCTTATTTTATGATGTTCTGACGCGAGGCATAGATATCCAGGAAGTCATTCCAACACTGTCCGGTTTCCCACTCGTATTCCTTCACAAATACTGACATGTTTGGTATCCACGTGTAGCACGAAAGGCGGCCGAGACGACGCTGTAATCCAAATATGGTCTTTTTCTTTCTGGGAGACCAGTTTTCGTTCCACTCTTGCAACAACACCTCATTGAGCACTTCGGTCTCACTCCGAACTAATGTGAACTGGATGCATAATACACTGTCCTGGCTCAAGGTAAAAGAGAGATTTACTGCTTCTTTAATGAATCTAACAAGAAATATAATTATAACTAACCTTCCAAATGTACCTCACAAAGAGTTACATTTTAGTTTGGACGATCATAATTATGAAACCAGACATGCCACGGAGGGCAGATTTAAACTTCCCAAAGTGATAACCAACAATGGAAAAAGTACTGTAATGTATAGAGCCATATCTGGCTGGAATATTTTGCCAAGTGACATTATTTATGCAAACAGTAAGTACCAATTAAAAACCTTTTTGAAAAGGCATCTTCTCATGTATTAATTTGATAAAAACCTGTTGCGTGACCAACGGTGGTCTAATTAATTAACTTGACCGTTATGCTACTAATGCTGTCATTAGATCATCTCTTCTGTATTCACTAATAGCATATGCTCATTCCTACACACTTCGAACTTTCCAGTCTTTTATTTTAGAATATTTTGAATCTCCAGATCGGGCCCTGAGTCGTATCTCAGTCAAATGACGGTGTTGTTTTGCTGGTTAATCAATGCGCCGTTACAGGCTCTCTGACGGCGCTCACTCACTTCTTTGCCACATGTAACACCAAAATGGAGGCGCCTGCTGAAGTGGATGGGCAGGAATGACCTTCCAGCTTCACCCTGTCCCCCCCCCCCAAGGCGCCAGAGCATCTCCGCTTGTGTCCCGACTCTCCCGCTCGGCTGTCTCCCAGTGCTCGCCTCATGTTTTCTCTGTTCTTTAAAGCACAGGACACTCATCAGGACAGTAGTTTGGCGAATAGAAGTTTGTCTCAAAGGGGAGCCGAATCCACCGGCCCCGTGAAGTCACTTTCAATAACTGCAGTTATGGTCTATAACGAATTACCATCAGGCTGATTCTCAGTAGTAAGATACAAATAACCGCCAGGTGCAGGTTTCAGTTAGTTTTGACTCAGCGGACCAGAGGTGAGAGAATGTGACCATCCAGTCTGACTGTGGCAAACGGTTAGTGGTTCTCACACAGAGGGGCAGGGCCTGGATCGAGGTCATTATGTTCCACTGCACTACTGCGTGTAACTGTTTTGGGCCGTAAATGAGTTCGTTCTTTGTCGATTAACCTTGGGATGCAAACTGTAGGGCCCCCTAGTGGACTTTTGCTTGGGGAAAGGCAGTAATGCAAACGAAAACTAGCCTGTAAGCTCATGATCAATAAAAACCGCGGCATATACAATACGAAAGGACAAGTAAGACACATATAGGGCCTTTTGAATTTATATCTGGTTGACCTTTATCTGACTTTAGTCCCGTTTCAGACCCGTAGTTTCGCTCTTTAAACATTCACAGCTTATCACTAAATGCTCCTCTGAGGATACCGTCTCTGTCAGCAGTTCTGCGCTCGACTGCAGATGCAGCGGCTGAACGGGCTGGATGTTTTCTTAATTGTTATTTATTTTGGGACTCGTTCTGTTCAGGACAGAGCGCACTCACCTGGGACCGGCCAGAGAGGCGAGAACGAGGCGAGAATGAGGGCGCAGCTCAAGGGCAATGACTCGGAGGACAGACTTTTGCTGAGTATTACAAACAAACAAACAAACAAATCGATTCAGTGTCAGAAGATGATCGGGCTCATCTTACTGTGAATATTAGTTATATTCAAATTAATATATTGATTTCTACCGTCTGTCATGAGGCGCGTTGAGGTGATGGGACTGGCTCGTATAATTAAGGAACACTTTTTTTTTATTTAAATCATCTTTAATTACAATGGAACTGATATTTATGGAAAACGTGTTAATGAATAAAATCTAATAAAAACTCACTCATCATGTTTGCCTTTGGTAAAAAGCTTTCACTTGTGTGGCCTGCTCCGTTGTTGGGCTGATTCTTGTGTTCGGGGGAGAATATACTGAAAAAAGATCTGCATCTTTTCACAATCTTTCTCCGGTTCGAACCATTCACCTTAAAGAGCCGCTCAAAAGAGCCGCTCAGTCGTGAACGTCACATCACTAAGGCCCTGTCCATACGAAGTCAAGCTGAGGACCAAACGCAAAGATATTTGATCAATCCAGTGTATCGTCCAGACGAGCCCAGCGTTTTGGGGGTCTGTAAACAAACATTTTCCAAACTAGGTCCCAGAGCGGAAAGATCTCAAAACGCCGTTTACGTGGCGCCGTTGTTACAACGTCTCCGCAACTTTTACTAAAATGATGACATCACAGCACCAGAGTCTGTTATCCATAATCTACTGACCTTAAAATGAGTTTTACTCATGGATCTATGACGGTTTTACTCATGGATCTATGATGGTTTTACTCATGGATCTATGACGGTTTCGCTCATGGATCTATGACGGTTTTACTCATGGATCTATGACGGTTTTACTCATGGATCTATGACGGTTTTACTCATGGATCTATGATGGTTTTACTCATGGATCTATGATGGTTTTACTCATGGATCTATGACGGTTTCACTCATGGATCTATGACGGTTTTACTCATGGATCTATGATGGTTTTACTCATGGATCTATGACGGTTTTACTCATGGATCTATGACGGTTTTACTCAAGGATCTATGATGGTTTTACTCATGGATCTATGACGGTTTTACTCATGGATCTATGACGGTTTTACTCATGGATCTATGACGGTTTTACTCATGGATCTATGATGGTTTTACTCATGGATCTATGACGGTTTCGCTCATGGATCTATGACGGTTTTACTCATGGATCTATGACGGTTTTACTCATGGATCTATGACGGTTTCACTCATGGATCTATGACGGTTTTACTCATGGATCTATGATGGTTTCACTCATGGATCTATGATGGTTTCACTCCGCTCCTCTTTGCTCCAAGTGGTGACAAGTAGAAATACTCGCCTCCTCGTCTCTTCTGTAAATAAATCAATCAATCAATGGTTTTGTAAAGCCCAATATAATTTCTGTGTCTCCTGCCTTTCATTCACTACAAGCTCTCATAACGAATCTGGTTTTCCTGTTCAGTCATATCCATCCTGTTGCAATACTCAGTCCTAACCTTATTAATGATTATATATCAATTAAGCGTTAAGCGTTACACGGGTTGAAACTTGTACTTAAAAAGCATTATATTCAATCAATCCGTCAGTCAGTGGTTTTTGTATACCTCCTCGTGTGTCCCTTCCTGCAGGTGTGAGGGAACTTGGTGCCTCTTCAGTGTCTCAGAAGAAGAAATGTGTAGGTCTCAAATGCTGGGTCCTTCATGGCTAATATGGACCGTCTGCTGTAAAAAATCCACGGCAAAGATGCACAAAAGTATCCAGTAAAACAATGTGGAGCACAGAAACTACAAATGCAGTTCGCAGAGAAAGGCAAGAAACGCAGCTGTACCAAGAGAGACGGGAGATGCCGCTGGTTAATGAAGCCAAAGTCTAATTGTAGCATCTTCCCAGCTGTTTTTTTCTGATGTAAATATCTGACAGAGAGATCGTGCGGCCTTACAGCGTATCACTCCGCCGTCAGTAAACTACACCAGGTAAAGCAAAGCTAAACCAGACAAATTCATTATTTAAAGCCTCATCCTCCAGCTCCAGGTTCATCTCGCACGCAAAACAAACAGCCGAGAGCGCCGACAGCATCTCCATCTCCAGCGTTGGGGTTTTTCACCGCGGCCCGGGACACAACCCAGGCTTTCATTCGGGCCGCCACATTTTTGCAGGAGCCGCGAGTCTGAACACACGTCGCGGTGACAAGCTGTTAATAATGCATCCGCGGGAGACTCAAACTAGGCCAGGGAGACGCGGGAGAAAGCGGAGGGACGGCGGAGCGGCTGTCACGGGCGCAGGAAGAACCATCACCACGGCTTTGACAAACTCCCGCCGGTGTCTCGGTCCGAGGGAGAGACGGGTAACAAGTCCCCGAAGAGAGAGCTGACGGGAGCTTCACCTTTGTGTCACCCCCGGAAAAGTTTTACACCGCATTTAATCAAAGCACGGCCGGAGTAATGGTCACCGGGGACGCCCGCCTTTGGTCGTTTCGTTGACCGCATCGTCTGCTGGTAGAAACTATTCAGTAATATATAACGGAATGGTTGAAACTCGACTGCTTCACTGTGTTGCAACAATCTGGATATCTTAAAAAAAAAAAATCCTGAATCCAGTGAGGGAAACCGCGGAAACATGATAATCAATGTGTTTTAAGACGAAAGACTGAGTGGCCATTGTCTGTGTTTGCCTCTCTTCCTCTCCACAGACTGAACGTTTGCTCTTAAATCAATACCACCGTTTGTTCAGTGGGTTTTGGCTGGATTTTAACTTTTTATACCAAGGAAGAAGGGATGGACATGGTCACAAACGCCTACACGGGACAGTTTACTGTACATTCACGGTGGCAGTGACATTTTCAGCCAGGGCTGGGCTGCCTGACAGACTCACTATTTTAACTCTATGGCTGCCACGGAAGAAGAAAAAGCCAACCGTTGCCGTGACAGTAATTCAGTCATGTAATTCAGGCCGCAGTGGAAGCATCAGAGCGTCGACTCCACGCCGAGCAGAGAAACAGTGTCACTTCCTGAACGAAAATGCATCACAGCAACGAAAGGTCTGAGAAAATGTGCTGAGAAACAAAAGAAGAAGCAAAAACAAAATGAGAAATGTCTATGTAGCAAGAGATGTTTTCACAGTTGTTAAATGTTTTTGTCCATTTGCCAATAAAAACGTAACTAATAAACCTCTAATAATTATATATATTTTTTAATGAAAGTAGAGACTTAGGTCATTGTTTCGGTACAGAGCGTGTGTTTGTGAAGGCTCTCATTCGTCCAGGGAGTACCCATCAAAGAGAAACTAAATGGGTTTTGGTATTTTTCTGACCAAAAGAGCGAAGAAGAAGCTTCTGTGAAAAGAAGCAACACATCCTCAACTTTACCAAAACCCAGTCCAGTCGATGATTTAGCTTCTCTTCGATACAGAACATGTGGTTTTCAGAGTATCAAGATTGTTGAAAATTAGCAGAAATCCAGGCAGGCTGGAGGTGGCTTTTGAAGAAAGAGTTAAGAAGCCTTAAAAGGGGCGGGATCTTCACTGTAGACTCAGCCCTTGCGTGACGTGTAGCTCGTGCAGCTCCAATGCTAACAGTCCGACCCTCATTAAGTACGAGATTTCTAAAATGTTTCTTACGAAAACCAGCCTGGTCCCTTTAATTGTGACTAACCCGGCGTTAACACAGGAGGAATATCTAGCTGTAGAAAGTTTAATGAAAATGAGGCACCAGGCTTTAAAGTTTTTACCGCGTCTAAAGTGCAATGATTTCTAATGGGAGACCAGCGGCTATATGGGGGTACTGCGGCAATGGCGGACCGATGGCGGCCTCTGGTGTCGTGGTCATAAAGCAGAGCAGCCAGCGGCCATTGGTCTCAAGTGAGTGATTCAGGTGGAACTCTTGAAATTCCCTGGCATCCGGGATGATACACAACAAAGTCAATCGATACAACTGTCCGACCACATTTTAAGGACGTCCATTCTCTTCGTCATGAGCCAAGATCGTCTCGGCCATCGGAATGACGATTTATCCAGCTGTATATCGATTCACTTTGTTGTCGAAGACTGAGGATCCAGACTCACGGCCTAAAGAGATCGGTGCATACTATTCAAAACAGTTAAATATTCACCAGTGATCTCCAGGTTGCACACGCCAACATTTAAGTCCCACATGTTCTGGGTTAGTGGAGGCTTAACGGCGCACCGCAGTCTGCCCGAGTCCCGAAATGCCCATGCAGCTGTTGCTGACAGACATTAAAAGTGTCCTAAACTGTGGAAATATGTTTGCAGCATTTGCACATCTGCTCAGCTCCAGCGTGTGCAGTTCAAGTGCATCTGTACAATCTGCACGGCCCAGAGTCTGAACAGCTGCAGGGTCTGAACAGCTGAAGGGTCTGGGCCCGTCGTTACGAGGGAAAATAACCAGGACATTTGACTGTTACTTGTAACTACATTTTCTGATGGTGTTTACGGCTGTTTAATGGAATTTAATGTGTTCGTTTCAAAGAGTCGTCCAAAAGATTGGCTCTAGGCGAGAAGCTGCAGGTGAATTAGGAAAATAAATATAGAGAGAGAGTCTCTACAAGGTTTGCACATGTAGAGACTGACATTTTAGCCCATTCCTCTTTACAAAACAACTCAAGCTCTGTCACATTAGAAGGAGAGTGTTTGTGAACAGCAGTTTTCAGGTCTTTCCACAGATTTTCAATAGGATTTAGGTCAGGACTTTGACTGGGCCATTGTAACACATTCATATGTTTGTTTTTAAACCATTCCATTGTAGATGTTTGTGTTTAGGGTCATTGTCCTGCTGGAAGGTGAATCTCCGCCCCAGCCTCAATTCTCTTGCTGACTCCAGCAGGTTTTCCTCCAAAATGTCTCTGTATTTGGCTCCATCCATCTTCCCAACTATTCTTACAATCTTCCCAGTCCCCGCTGAGGAAAAGCAGCCCCATAGCATGATGCCCCCCCCCCATAGTTGACACTGGGGACGGTGCACTCAGGACGATGAGCAGTGTTAGGTTTGCTCCATACATAACGTTTTGCATTTGGGCCAAAAAGTTCAATTTTTGTCTCATCTGACCAAAGCACCTTCTTCCACATGGTAGCTGTGTCCTCCATATGACTTCTAGCAAACTTCAAACGGGATTTCTTATGGCCTCCTTTCAATAATGGCTTTCTTCTTGCCACTCGTCCATGAAGGCCAGATTTGTGTAGAGTACGACATATAGTTGTCCCATGTACAGATTCCCCCAGCTCAGCGGCAGTACGTCCCAGCTCCTCCAGAGTTATCTTGGGGCACTTGGTTGCATCTCTGACCAGTGCTCTCCTTGTTCGGTCTGTTAGTTTAGGTGGACGGCCATGTCTTGGTAAGTTCACAGTGGTGCTATACTCTTTCCATTTCCGAATGATGGATTGAACAGTGCTCTGTGAGATGTTCAAATCTTGGGAAATCTTTGTATAACTTAACGCTGCTTTAAACTTCTCCACAGCTTCATCCCTGACCTCTCTGGTGAGCTCCTTGGCCTTCATGTTGTTGTTTAGTGACCAATACACTCTGACCATAGCTCTGAGGCCCTCACAGAACAGCTGGAATTATACTGAGAGTAGATTACACACAGGTGGCCTCTATTTAATGGTTAGGGCGAGGTGTGAACTTTCTGCAGTCATTAGGAATGTTATAAAAGCAATTTAATGCACTCAGAAAATGCTATGAATACTTATGCACGTTACTTGTGTGTGAACTTTCAGTAAAACATGCAAAATAAAATCTTTATGTTTAGTGTTGTAAACATTTCAAAATGTGCAAAGGTGTATTAGTACTTTCGAGAGGCGCTGTATAAGTTTAGCCAAAGGAACATGATGATAAAAGAAGCTTTTTGTGCGAGGAAACAAACTGGTCTCACAGAGGCTGAGCGCTGTCCTGTAGGGAAGAGCTGGTGCGGAGGTTTGAGAGAAGCGCCTCAGGAGTGACCCAAATGAAAGCAGAGGCGTGAGGAGAGAGCAGGCCCAGCGCTGGGGGAGTGTGGTTTAAACCCTGACGCTCTCATGTGGAGGGATTTAGAGAGAAATGTTTCCAGCTGAAGTGTCAGATGCCAGAGCCTCGGGACTCAACAGGAGGAGCTGCTGGTATTGCTAATGGTCCAATCCAGAGTTCGGACGTTCTTATTCCACACAGAAACAAGCTCAGTCTTAAATGCAAATATATTTAATGTGCATATTGCCTCGCCTGTTCAGCCGTCCACTCCTCTTTTTGTATCTGTTCAAAAGCACGAGCATCTGGAACTTTGCTCACAGCCAATCAAATTCCAAAAAGGTTTATATCGATCCAATCGTTCAGGAACCGATTTAACCACTTGTAAATTATATTTCTTAAAGAGGGGGTATTATGCTTTTTTCAATCACATAGCACCAGTCTATAGCACACTACAATGATAACGTAACCTTCTGTTGGTCTGTATATGCAGTAAATTAAAATAACTGCCTTGAATAAAATTGCTCTCTCAAAATGGCTGCACTGAACGTCTTGAAATAGGCCTCTGTCTCTTTAAGAAGCTTTCCGACACGCCCCCTTCAGCACACTACTGTGGCATTTAAACAACAACACTGTGCGGGGAGGGGGCTCTGCTGAGCTGAGGAGCAGTGGTTGGTGGCTTGGCTGGTGACGAAAGGTCCAGAGGCGTCTCCAGGAGGTGGGGGCGTTCCTAGGAGGACTGAGGCATAGCTACACCTAAAATGGCCGCCGTCTAAGTTTTTACTGATTACTCAAAAATATGTGAATGAGCCGAGGCAACACTCCAGGCATGTGTTTAATGAGGGAACGACATAATAACAGGATATAAAGCTTGGAAAAGTCGATTTGACATAATACCCCCCTTTTAAATGTACTTAAAGCAGAACTACATTAAGTAACTCGTGCCCCTAGAGGCCATAAGCGCCGCTGCAGGTGTCGTAGCATGTTGCGGGTTTTTCCTCATTCATTGTCCGTGAGAGTAAATACTACGCTGACAGAAAAGACAAAGGGACAGAGGGATGTTGTTCATCCAATTACACAATGGAGATCCATTTTTTTTTTCTCTTAAACTTGGCTCTAAATACTGTTTAAGTGGCACTAGCCCGCAGTTAGCTTTGCCCGTTAACCTGTTAGCTTCTTCTTTGTGATTCCATTAGTGTGTATTGGTGACTCCGACTCGGAGGCAGGAAAGCGGCAAGTGTGGTTTTCTGGCCAGAGACACCAGGGGGAGATGAAAGACCATTAACACTTGTATTACCCCGAGAGGGACTACGGAAAGGATGTATTAAGGTAAACAAGTTACTTCTTTAACAAGAATATATCTATCTAAACTCTATCTGTCTCAACTTTTTTTTGTCCCGGTCCAAAGGTACATTGATTGAAACAGCATTTACGCATTCATGTTGAATTCTCCTACGTTTTAAAATCCTTAACGATAACATTGTAAAACTATTAACTTCTTTGTTTACAAAATACACCGCCTGCGTCAATGCACAACAAAATGGTTGCCGGGCGGTTAGAAAACCCCTGACCCGTGCATCACTAACCCACACAAAGCCTCCGATTCTGGGCCTGTTAACCTCCACCGATACAGCCTCTCATTTCCCTACAACGGCACCACCCCAGCGTCAGCGTTGTGCACGTTGCCAGATATTGGAGCCAAAAGCACCACTCTGCAGCCGCCCCCGTCAACGCTGTGGGTTTTTTCTGGATGGAGGAAACTCAGCCGGAACGTAGAGGGAGGATAAAAACTGCGGGGCGAGGTCCCACACGGCGCAGAAATCAAGTGCCGACCTGCTTTACCAACATACAGCAAATAATGAATGAAGTAATTACTCACACTGACTGGAGCTAATTGGGTCCAGATCCCTGCTGGGCGGCCGGACGATGGAAGAAAAGTGCACCGAGAGCACTAAAACCGGGGGACGGATGAGCACTGACCACAGGGGGGAGACTGCAAAGACAAGGAAGTCCTCATGTGATATTTTCAAGGTATAATCTTATTCAATTGTGTGATGTGTTATGGAAATCCTTTGTTTGACATTTTCCGGCAGATTTCCAGACTATGAGTTATATTTTAGCACAGACAAATAAAGTGAAGTCAAAGTCAGGTCCATATTGATGTTTTGACCCGGGCACAGGGAGTGGTGGCGAAGCTTGAACAATTGCAACGACAATAAAATGATAGCTAATGAATATATCTGGTTGCTGTTTCATTCTGTGCCACACACTCTCTTTATACAATGTTCATGCCATTGTGTAACGAGAAATGTGCACGCTGTAACGGCGACCCCCTCCCCCGCGTGCCCACTGCTGCGTCTCAAAGGGCTCCTCGGGGAAGTCTTCGGGAGGATAAAAGGTGTGTGGTACCTCTGAACACTTTTGCCGTTCTGTCCCGTTGGTCGGTGACTGTATAAAACCTTTCTGTGGCCAGTTGTTTTTGTACAACAGCTCAAATGCTAACTTTAGCGCTGATGCTTCCCCCCCCCCCCCCCCCCCCCCCCCCCCGTAAACGTCTTCCTGCATGCCTGTGTTTTCACACAGTAAACTGTCCAGTAGAAGTAAAAGACAGACACTCGAAGCTAGTGTTAGCATGTAGCTAACTTTAGCATTATGGCTAACATTCCCCACATCTACAGGTGAAACTCGTCAAATTCGAGTATCGTTAAGAAGTTCATTTATTTCTGTAATTCAACTTAAAATGTGAAACTATGATATAGACATGCAAAGTGACACATGTGAAGTTCGATTCGTTTTACTGACTCGAGTTAATGAATCACTCACCAAAGTGAATCGGGTGTTTTGAGTCGTTTGATTCAGTGAGTCAGTCTAATGTAAACCACTGTTTAAACCACTGAAAACACCACACATAATTAAATCCATTAATAATTGTTGTTTAATAAAAAAAATTAAAAACATGGTGATTTGATTGTAATCTGGTGCCATGTTAGACGGTAAAACTGGATGAAGTTATATTTTATGTAATCCATGATTTGGGGATTAAATGATATTTATCTGTTTTCCCCAATACTCTGCTTTATTTACACTTTAGCGCGAGGCTAGCTTAGCCGCGAGTTAGCAGTCATTTGATTCAGACGTATCACTGCCTTCACGTGAACCACAGAGTGAGTCGTTCTCCCGGTTCATACGAGTCGCTCACACTGAGGGACTTCAGAGCAATAACTCTCGTTTGTACAGAAATATTCAACCTCATTTACCATCAGTGATGTTCGAGGCGGTAAACGTGTAGAGGGTTATTATTTCTGTCAGAAGAAACGACTTTGTTCAACCCAGTTAGCGGCTCCGTGGGAGAACGAGAGTTACGAGACGAGTCAGAATCATAGACTGTGCTGAATGAGATGAACGACTGGAAGGGGAGCGAGGAGAGGCTGATCCAGAACCACAGTGAGGCGTTCACTGCTCGTACGGCTCGGAGAGCAGCCGCAGGAGGGAGGACGTTAGGGGGACGTTATTAGGCTGAACAATAAGCCTTTGGTTTCTGTCTCAAACGAGCTACACACACATATAATATTAGTGAGTCACTCATTATGTCAACAAAACACAGTCCAGGGACCACAGTTTAGGAAGCAGTGAACGAGTTAATGGAGGCGGAGAATCACGACTCCTGAGTCAGTAAAGTGAATCTCCAGTTTTGAACGATTTGTTCACGAATCGCACATCACTGATGTCAAGCCTTTATTTGTTATAGTTTTTGATGATTATGGCTTACAGCCCATTTTTGTTAAAATATTCTAATTTTATGAGATAAAAAAAAAAATAATAATTTACAAGCTGGGCCATAATCATCTTAATTATAACAAATTAAAGCTATACATATCTCACTTTGCATGTAATGATTCTATCATATATTAGTTTCACAGTTTAAGTTTAATAACAGAAGAATGCACTTTTTAACGATATTTTAATTATCCGAGTCTGAGTGCTGCAGAGATGGCCTCATTACAAAATTGAGAACTTTTTTTTCTCTCAATCTACACCATTATGGCAAAGTGATTATTTTTTCATTTATTGAAACTAAAACTGCAGCACTAATCAGGCCTTTATGGCAGAGATGATTGTCCGTCTGTAGGTTCTCCCATTTCCTCAGCAACGCCATTTCGCGCCGCTTGTTTAGCTCCATAGGTAGAGCGCCGGGCTCCCAACCACGAGACTGCCAGTTCGATCCCGACTTTGACTTTTTTCTTTATTTTTTACTGGGCACCCACTGGGAAGAACATAAATCGGCGCCTATGCCGGTCTCTGAGTCTACACACCGTTCCATTGAGCTCAGTTTCCGCTCTGACATGCACTGTCAGCTTATAGAGGTGTGTGCCTTTGCAGATCAAGTCCAATCCATTTAATTTCCCTCAGGTGGACTCTGGTCGGTTTGTAGAAACATCTCAAGGACGATCAGAGGAAATGAGGCTCCTGAGCTTTTGAGTGTCAGAACAAAGGGTGAGTAAACAATTTTTGAATGAGGCTGTAACATAACAAACTGTGGGAAATTTCCAAGGCAAAAGGAGTTTACTTTTTTCCTTCTTACATTTATTTATGTCAGTAATGTTTAAGTGTCTCACCTGAACTCTTTGTTTGACTGTATTCCTGGTCCATATAGTTCTTTTGCGGCATATTCTCCCCTGATTAAACGCAGTTCACTCATTTCCGTGAGGTCAGAGTCGTGCACATACGCAGCTCCTCTTACTGGGGTTTTGGCTCGAAGCTTCATATCGAGCCACTCTCACAGAAAACCCCCCGCGTGGCTCTGACCTGAAATGTGGGGCATTTCTCAGCGGCGGCTTTGATGGAAGTTTTCCCCGTGTTTAATTTTACATAAAGTTTAAGACCAAATATTGAATAGTTTATGTAAACGCGGTCGCGCCTCCGCCACCATCATCATCCAGTCTTTTTATCAATCACCCATCGCAGCAGCAGAAGAGCCGACTCAGCCTCTCCATCGCCTGCTCACTGTATTACATCTCAAATTCAGAAACGGAAATCCTAAAGCATTCCCTCACCTTTACCCAAGCACATTTTCTCCACTTCAGCTTTACCTAAATCTAAAAGCTTCTTGACCGGAGCTTGCAGCCTATAGGTTTTTTTTGGTCGTGTTTTGGTCACTTTTTTGTCGCTCGTTCGTGGCTTTCTTGTTGACTTTTTGTTTTTCTTTTATATTAAATTTTTTATTGAAAAAGTGTTACAGCATAACAAAAATGTGCCATCATTTGTATTTATATCGTAGTCCTTCTCTTATTGTGTATGTATATGTACTTATCAACAAGCAGAGAACAAGAAAAATAATAAATAAAAAAATAAATAAAAAAATAATGAAAAAAATAAATAAACCGGGAGCCTACTGTAATGACAAAAAAAAAAAGAAGCACTTTCACATCCATATAATTATTATTTATCAATTACATTTGGGGTTATGTAAAGTCTTTCCAGATGGGGGAAACAAAACTGATCCATTTGTTCCAAATTGAGTAAAATTTATCCATTTGTGTTAATTATGTTAATTTTTCCATTTTGAATATTTCCAGAATTGTTCCGTACCAATCGTCAAGTGACGGTGGGGTTAAATTCAGCCAGTTCCTAGTGATGGATTTTTTGCTGGCAGCTAGAGGTGCCTGATACAGCTTTATATCCCCCTTCCTAATCAAGTTTGGAGCCAAACCCAAGTATAGACCTTAAACACCTCGTTTAAAGTGAACTCCAAACCAGTAATGTTGTAGTAATGTTGTAGTGAGGGACATTCCCAGAATATATGAAAGTGATGTGTCTCCATAGAACCACATTTTCTCCAACACTCTGCCGTTTTATTCCTAAATTTGCCTTCTAATATCTAATAAAGTTTTTCCAGCAGTGTTCTCTCAGCTCAATGAATTAGTGAAAGTCCAATGAAAGATCCAGACCTCTTCCCAATCCCCTTCAGAGATGACTATTCCAGCTTCATGCTCCCACGTATTCTTAATGTGTACAGTATTATCCTTTCTTGCATTTAACAACCCATCGTAGAACTTTGAAATTGCCTTTTTTATCGTAGTATTGTGCGCTGATTGTAGAACTTTGAAGAAGTCTGCCTCCACTGAAGATGAATGTGAGCTTTTGCAATGTTTGTTGAAATAATCCCTCATCTGGAGGAACCTGAATAAATCTGCCTGATCCAGACCAAAGTTAGTTTGCAGAGATTGGAAACTGTGTAATACACCTTTATGTGTAAAGGAAAGGTATGAGGTTAATCCCTTCTTAATCCGAGTTTGGAATGTTCAAAGGCAACCCATCGAATGTTTTTCACCATATTGCCGATATCGCTAGTTCTGACTATTTTCTGCCATATCTTTAGAGTGTGGTCGAGCCATGGATTTAAATCTTCCAATTGATCGGCCAAAGGATTTTAGAAGATAAACTGGTTTCTATTATCTTCCATTTGGCTTTGAGAGGCGTAATAATAATGTTGTAGACACGGGAGTGATGCTCCACCCTTCACCTTTTGTAGCTGTGGGACACTATAGCGGATTCTTTGTTTTTTTTCTCAATATTAAAAAACGGTGGCTTATTCCTTTTTAAAGGGACTAGATCCAAGATGTCATTTTTATACTCACTACTGCCACCTCCGGGTTTTACGCGTAACTGCAGTTTCTAGGTCTGGGCTCATTCTACACATTAGGACATGGCTGGAACATGTAAGTGGAGGAAAAGACATCATTTTAACATTTTTAAATTCCGTCTAGTCCCTTTTTTAAGCTCATCTTTTTGGAAAAATTTGAAAGGATTTTTTAGTATATTTAGTCACAATGTCTGGATGAAAATGTCGCCCGTTTTCTGGCACATTTCATCGCCTCGCGCTTCATTTCACTGCAGGTTCAGTATTGTGCACGCGGGCAAGGCTCAGTCCAACACCGTTTTTGAAACACGGGGCGGCATTAGCAGGAAGTTTGCACATGTCGTTTTGATCGTAATCCTGGCATTATCTCCCAAAACAGATTGCGTTGGCCCCCGCCACAAAAGCCCGGCCCATGAGCCACGCATCACTGGTTCGTCGGGGGGAGATTCTGGCACCGCGTTTTCCCCGTGACACAGATCTACGGCCTGACTGTGTTTTATTTGGGATTTTGCGTCCCAGTTTTTTTCGCCTCCGTCGCTTTTGGAGGAGTTTGAAAAGCCCGACCGTCCCGTAATCAGCGCAGAGGGAGGGGCGTATGTGTTCCACGCGGCGCGGTGTCATCTGCCGTGCGGAGGAGGCGGCCGTAAACCCGCGGGGGGGCCGGGACGATAAAACCCGGCCTGGATGCAGAGCTCGGTCATTAACTTTGGTGTGATTGCACATAAACACGGGGAGCAGGAGGAGCAGGAGGAGCACGCCTGGCGCCGGGAGGTGGCGGCTGGTGCCAGAAGAGATGCCAGTGTCGGGGAGGGAAAAATGCAAAATGAGGGAGAAACACAAATACTGTGAGTCTGCGGCTGAAGGGTGAGGTTTGACCCGGCTCATCATCATAAGGCAGTTACCAACTACCTATTTGTCTTACACACACCGATGATGTGTTATCATAAACCTAGAATTGGATGAATTACATTGATGTTTTGAGTGTATTCTGTGTTCCCACTTAATGGTGTGATGTGAACCTTTAATGTGTGTGTTGTTAGGTTTGGTCATGTATAGGCCTGAGGTTGTGGGTTTTAAGCTCTGTTCCAATGACCGCACTGCCTGGAATATAAGATAGATTGGTACGAGATGGCCTGGAAGGATTTGACTTTGTGATTTATGTTTTTTTAATTTATTTTTTACCTTTTTTATATATAATTTAAAATTCTGATTTCTTGAGGTTGGTTTGTTGGATCTTCTCCTGTTAAACATGGGTGGTAATTATGACTAGAAGGTGATTAATGTATCAAATGCTTTGATAAATTATCAGAAGAGGGGAGTGTAATGTCAGAAATATATTTCTAACATGTACTAGTCATTGTTTAACAGCTGAAAGGGATATCGGTGACATGACCTGAATATTCATCTCAGGACATGTCACAGATAAAGGCTAGGCCTTTATCTGTTGAGACAGGACGTATACAGAGATACAACTAATGTGTTGACGTCAGGGTGTCATCTCTTGTCAATCTGATGTGTACAGATTACTGTATAAATATGCCACTAAGTGGGTTAGATGGCAGAACACTCTGTGAGCCGCTGTGATGCTGTCTGTGTTCTCCCTGTGTTTAAGACAATAAATGACCACTTGATCCAGACTTCAACTCTCTTCTTTATGGTTTTTACGTTATTATATATATACGAAATCCCATAACACAACTACAGCCTTTCTTAGGCCGTGCCCAGAGCCGTGGGAAGATATTTTGGTTAGGGGGTGCTGGGGGACAAAATGTACCCTTAAAACACTTTTTCTGTGCATATTTCCTATTTATCAGTATTCCCTGCAGTTCGCAAATTATCCACCAGGGGGTGCTGCAGCACTCTCAGCTCCCTGGGTTCCCACGGCCTTGGCTGTGCCCGAATGTAGTGATGGGAAGTTCGGCTCTTTTTGGTGAACTGGATCATTTTGGATTGGCTTGCCCAAAAGAGCCGTCTCTTTTGACTCCCAAATGGCTCTTCTTTTGCTTTTGCTTTTTTTTTTACATACAGTGGGAGGAAAATGCTTTGGAATTTCTCACAGTTCTGCCTAATGTGGTCGGATCTTCATCAAAATCATAAGAATAAATAAACAGTGTCTGCTTAAACCAATACCACCCTAACAATTACTTGTCATCATATTTGTATTGGCCATAACATGTAAACATTCACAGGACAGGGAGGAAAAAGTAAGTGAACCCAGGAATCTCGCTGAACTGAGAAACACGAGAGCGAGCTCAAAGAGTCTTGGCCATAACGACGTGCAAGACTCGAACAGTCCATCGTTATTATTCAGTATCAAATGTGCTCTGTATGTGAGCCTAGATATCACCGAGGTACCCTGAGAACCCGGCACATCCCCGAGCGCCATCTCCCCCGCGGTGCATTCAGGGCCCGGGATTCTCCGCCGCTCCGATGTTGCTCTCACTAATATTCCCCACGGGCCTCAGGATGACGGATATCGCCGCGCGGCCGGAGCTTAGCGCTGCTCATATTTCTCTGCGGTTTAGCCAGTGACGGGACGGGCGCAGACAGCGGCGGGACCGGGTTTGTCCCGACAGAAAAGGCCAGACTACAGGTTTCCTGGAGACTCAGTGGGGAAACGTTTCAGCACAGGAATGGAAAGGAAGCACCGGAGATTAAAGAAAGTTTGTCCGAAGTCCATGAGTTTGACTAAATCCTTTCACCTCTCAGGAATGGTAAATGGTCTCAACTTATAAAGCGCTTTTCCACCTACATTAGGCTCTCAAAGCGCTTTACAGCAAGGATCCTCTCACCCATTCATACACCAGTGTACGCAGACACTGGAGGCAAGGAGGGTGAAGTGTCTTGCCCAAGGACACAACGACAGCATGCACCTTCAGGAGGTGGGATTCGAACCCCCCGACCTTCCGATCACGAGACGACCCGCTCTAGCATCTGCGCCACCGTCGCCCCGGCCGCCCCAGGAAACAACACGAAGATTCTCCGGCACGGTGGCGCAGCGGTTAGTGCTCTCGCTTCACAGCTGGAAGGTCCCAGGTTCAATTCCCACCTGGACAGGGCCTTTCTGTGTGGAGTTTGCATGTTCTCGCCGTGTCTGAGTTGGGTTCCCCTACCACTAAAAAAAAACATGTACAATAGTGTGTGTGAATGCATGGAGGTGATCAGAGGCACCGTTGGCGCAGATGTGTGCAGTTTACCTCCACCAAGTGAGGAGTGAATGTAAAATGCTTTCATGTAAAGCGCTTTGTGACCATGTCTGTGAAAGGCGCTTTATAAATAAGGTGGGGTGACCAGATTTATTGACTAAAAAACTGGGACACTATTTGGGATTCACTTGTATGGTCAACCCGGGAACTATTTATTGACTATTTTTCCCGCGCTAAATGGTAAATCTGCTTGTTAATGTCTTACACCAGGCACCAGTCAGCATTAACATGATAGACTTCTACTTGGTGATGGACATTTGCATGGCCTTAAGATATGAATTTTCAAGCGAAGTTTGTTACTTTGTGGATCATATTGGCCAAAAACTGGGACACTTGGGACAGAGCCTGTGTGAAACTGGGACAAATGGATGGTTTTGGAGGAATCTGTGGGGACATGGGACTCAAAACTGGGACGTCTGGTCACCCTACGCTGAGGCCGAGCGCCATTGGAGATTTATTACTGCGCGTCTCTGGTTGGTTAAATGAATGATATGTAGTGATGTTTTTAAACCATACCAGAGCGCCGTAGGTGAGATCGCGAGGGCGCCGTTCCTCGCCGCCCCGAGCATTAAACTACACATGTATGACGCTGTTGCAGCACACGATGGAGCTGGCAGACAAAATGACACGCCCCTGCCCCTCCCCCGCCCTCCAGTGTATAAAACACCTGTACAGAAGAAAGTCATGATAAACTTTGTATTTTTAATTTGTTTTATTTGCAAAAATGTATAAGAGGCATAACAGACACTGCTACATTTATGGATTCGTTTTCCGTTGTAGAGGTTTTGATTTTTGTGATAAATGCTGCTATTGAGCTGTAGCTGCTGCATTATACTCTGCTCTCCCTCTGTAAAGTGTGCTCTTCTTCTCTGTTTGTTTGTCCGGCCCCCGTTGGCCCCCGCCTCTGTCACAGTTTGAAAACAGGCACATGCTCTTTAACATTTGCCCCAAGTCTAAATCCTCACGCTGGAACTTTCTCACTGTAGCCGACTGCACACTTCGAGCCCGGAACTACCTTTGTGTTCTTTATGGGCGCCATTACGTGTCCATTGATTGGCCGCTAATTGCTGCGGCGTACCTCGGGAGTTCATAAAAGTCCAGCAAATGGCTTCCACAAAAAAAAAAATAAGCTAAGGTATACGTTGCCTCGTCAAGCTGTTCCCTCTGAAATGCTTTGTTTGCGCTGGTTTTTCCGGGCTGCCTAATGAAGTGCGGCTCCGAGCAGAAGCACAATACGTTTACTTAATGGTGTGGGGAGAGAAATGGTGCCAGGTTTTTAGTTTGGCCTCAAATGAACACGATAATGAGGGACGGGGTAAATAATGGACGCGTTGCGGGGAATGAATAGGCATTGTTTTTATTATGAGTATGTTACGCTACAGAGTCGTGAAGTTCTGTGAGGTGCGGGTTTGACACGGGTCCAGGGTTTAAAGAACTGGATCGGATTTCTCTCTCTTTGCCGTGCAATAAAACCCGTGCACTGTCCATCGAATTATAAAGTTTGCCGATCGCGAGCTCGAAGGGTTGCCGGTTGTTTTTGTTTACAGGTGAAACTTTGAAAATTAGAATATCGTGAAACAGTTCATTTATTTTTGTAATGCAATTCAAAATGTGAAACTAAAATATGATATAGACTCGTGACATGCAAAGGGAGATATGTGTGGCTGATGTTGGGGGAGGCAATGGCTTCCTCCGTTTATTATCTGGCAAACTGGCAACTCGAATGTACAACTACAAGAAATAAAAGGACATCCATAAACATAAATAACTAATATAAACACAAATGACAATAAGACAGTATAACAACTTATCCATCCATCCATTTTCTTCCACTTGTCCGTTGCCGGGTCGTGGGGGCAGCTGTTGAAGCTGCACCAGCCCCTATGGCGCCCCCTGCAGGTGGTGGGTCCACAGAAGGACGGCCTCATGGTTCTAACCGGGCCTGTTGGTCTCTCATAAGGGGCTTCTGAACCGCTCCTTGTCTGACCCGTCACCCAGGACCTGTTTGCCATGGGAGACCCTACCAGGGGCACGAAGCCCCCGACAACAGAGCTCCAGGATCATTCACTTTTCACACAAAGTTGAGGTGCAAAGTGCTTTACGGCACGGTAGCGCAGCGGTTAGTGCTCTCGCTTCACAGCTAGAAGGTCCCGGGTTCAATTCCCACTTGGACGGGACCTTTCTGTGTGGAGTTTGCTCAGGCCTTAAGGCAAGGACAAACCCAGTGGGAGGAAAGAGAAGCCGAGGGAAGACCCACAGAGAGAGGCTGAAGATGGACCCGGAGCTGAAGGGAGTTCCTCTACAGATCAGGCTGAGACTTTGTGCCTCAATTACAACTGCGTTACCGAGTAAAACCCTTGAACTCATGGGTTCGGTTCTGTCCAGACACTAAAGGTCTGACTCTTTTCAAGAATTAGGATCCAGTTTGAGAAGAGGCAAATCCAGTCACCGACGTCCCTTTTCTCCAGCCCAGTCTGTCAGAGCTTTTGGCTGTGGTGTAACAGAGCTAACCCCTGCGCCGCGGTGCCACCTGCCTCACAGACTCACCAAACAGAAATCCCTGCCCGTGACCCAGCCGGTGTCCTTCAGCGCTCGTGTGTGTGAATACGCGCCTGCTCTGCGGCGGTCGCGTTCGGGACTCGCTAACAGCCCCTCGTCCCGCTGTTAACCCGGACCCTCGGTGAGAAAACACATTGTTGGCTAAGTGCCACATCAATCTTCGGCACTTTCCTCGTGCAAAAGCGCAGTCGGCCTCGGAGGTTAAAAGGGTCGTTCATGCACCACCAGCCGAGGGAGGTAATTGAGGATATGAATAAAGTAACTCTCACATTACCTCACAAAAGAGCACGGCAAAACCAACACGTACAAGACTTTATTCCAGAATAATGCAGGTAGTGTTCATGTGTGAGGATGTGACAATGTTCAATACACTGATGGGAGAGTGTGACCACGGCTCAAAGCCTTCTCCAGCACATCCCAAAGATCCTCAATGGGGTTAAGATTTGGACTCCCTGCTCCCTGATCCACACTTTCACAATGTGAGCCCCATGAATCCTGGCGTTGTCATCTCGGAATATGCCCGTGCCATCAGGGAAGAAGAAATTGATGGAATAATTTGGCCCTTGGGGATGTTCAGGTCGTCGGCTGATCTCATTCTTTGGGCTCATGTTTGTTTGTTTGTTTTTATTGTCCCCGTAGGGAAATTTGTCCTCTGCATTTGACCCATCCTTCGATTCCGCTGGGGCGACCTATAAGGAGCAGTGAGCGACAGCAGCCCGGGGACCCATCTCCATGACGTAGATGGTCAGAATCACCTGGCTGGAGGATTCACCTATTGTACATGTTTTTAGCAGTGCCTGGAGGGATCCTATGCAGACACGGGGAGAACATGCACACTCCACACAGAAAGGCCCCGTCCAGGTGGGAATCGATCCCGGGACCTTCTAGCTGTGAAGCGGAGGCCTCATAGAGTAGCTGAATCTGGACCTGACCAGGTGTAAATAAAATAAACGACCGCCATAACGCCTTTGCTCTGCCCGAACCCTAAGCAGGAAGGGCCTGGTTGGTACTTGGATGGAGACTATGTGGAAACACCAGGAAGTAGAAGTACTGGGTGAAGGTACTGAGTGCGTGGTGGTGGGAGGGGCTGATGGCGCAGACTGACGGCCTCGCTTCACTTCCTGTGGCCACAATAGTCGCTTACCATCACCAAGTATGGAGTGAATGGGCGGCACGGTAGCGCAGCGGTTAGCGCTCGTGCTTCACAGCTAGAAGGTCCCGGGTTCGATTCCCACCTGGACGGGGCCTTTCTGTGTGGAGTTTGCATGTTCTCCCCGTGTCTGCGTAGGTTTCCTCCGGGTACTCCGGTTTCCCCTACCACTAAAAACATGTACAATAGGCCCAGGGACTGCAGGTGGAAATTAGCACAAGTGCTATAACCTGGTACAATGCATCTCTCCTTTCTGAGGCTAATGTAGACTGTACACTGTCCCTGTTCAAAATAAATAAATGAATACTGCAATGTAAAGTGTCTTTGAGAGCCCAGTAAAGCGCTATATAAAACCAATCTATTATTATCATTATTAAAATAAATAAACAAGACATTTCAATGTTTACAGTTGAACGCTTATGGCTTGCTAATTAAAAACTAATCAAGATCCAAAATCTTTGCACCTGACATAATTGACTAAATAAAAAGGATACCTAAAACCTATATCCAATATTTAAAGGCATTACTGTATACCTGAGCCCTGCTTTTTCCTCCTTTAGTGTCATTGTAAACTCGGACATTTGTGGGGAAAATACTGCTATAAAACATTTGGAACAACTGTATGAACTTGCAGGCGAGTTTCCGCATTTCGGTGACAGTGACCCTGCCGGTGTTGTGAAATGTGCCGATAAACTCATCCGTGTGGAGAATTGTGAAAGTTAGGAACGAGTTTGGACATTGTGATATTGTGGATTCCTCTTTCGTTGTTTGTTATTTAAAAAAAAAAAATCTGATACAGGGCAAATTTAATTCCACAACGAGACAAACATCAGATACGAGTTTATTGATCTGACAGTGGAGAAAATCACTTGTTACATCAGCTCAGAGGGAGCGGAATAGGGAAAAAGTTTAATCAATAATAGTAACTAAAGGTGTCGTATGTGCAATGATTAAAAAGCTACAGTGCCTTTAATCCCATGAGACTCCTCCCCCTCCTGTGCGGTGTGGGACCAGAGGCGAGGGATATTTCGGGAGGAAAGTGCTCACTTTTGCCGCTGACCTGCAGAGAGCATTGACTTTTGAAGCGGTGACAGATTGCTGAGCTGTCGTTTGCTGCATTTATGTCTCCGAAAAGTCTTTGACAAACAAAACACAGAGTGACTTTGGCCCCGCTGCAGGGGACCCCCCGTCGGGCCGGTGGGCAGAGCGGAGGTGGCCGGAGCGAGTTTTCAAAGGCGGCGTGCTTTTAGGTCATGGAGAAACTACAGCCGCCGCTCCATATTACGTGTTTAGAAATGTCGTCTGCACAAATCGAGAGCAATTTTTAAAAAAAGTCGCCACAATCGAACAGATTTAACAAACATGAAAGCTGCAGCTGTTCAGAAATGTCCCGTCAAAGTCGAGGCGTTTAAAGACGTTTATGCCTCTTGTCTGAAAAACTTGGTAACCAGGTCCATCCATCCATGTTCTTCCACTTGTCCGTTGCCGGGTCGTGGGGGCAGCTGTTGGAGCTGCACCAGCCCCTATAGCGCCCCCTGCAGATGGTGGGTCCACAGAAGGACGGCCTCATGGTTCCAAATGGGCCTGTTGGTCTCTCATAAGGGGCTTCACCCATTCACACTCTCATTCATACACCAATGTACGCAGACACTGGAGGCAAGGAGGGTGAAGTGTCTTGCCCAAGGACACAACGACAATGTGCTCCTTCAGGAGGCGGGATTCGAACCCCCGACCTTTCGATCATGAGAATTCATTAAGAATTTATTGAAAAATATTGACATTGCTCATCAATGAAGACTATGATGAAATTTTTTATTTATTTATTTATTTTATAAATCTAAAAGAGCTAAATGAAAAAAGCTTTGTGGAGAATCAGGGCTTGAGGTCTGAAAGTCACATGACTCGCACACTGTCATTGGGAATTTATCTTTTATCAGGACAGTGTTGTTTCTAAAGGAAACACCGTAGTGATATAAACGCTGAAAGCATGTTGATGAACGAATGGGCTGGCAAAGCAATGATCAAAGTCTACTGTAAGACCTACACATTTCTTCTTCTGAGACACTGAAGAGGCACCGAGAGCCCCCACAGCTGCAGCACAGAGGAGGCGTCGCCAGAGGGAGCAGATGGGTCGGCTCCCATCGGAGGTCCTGGGTGATGGTGGTGCCCAGGAAACGGAAGGAGTCCACGATGGAAATGGGGGACTGGGTAATGGAGTATCGATCAGCCCACCTCTAGTCTCCACTAATGGACACCTTTATGAGATGGCCACCTGACCTTGTGCTGAGAGAGAAGACGTTGAACTTGACAGTTTGTGTTTCATGTGGATAGGTTCAGCCGCTACAGAGATATTACCCATAAACTTGGTATAAAAAAAACACAATATAATTCTTAGCCGCACTCAACTTAAAAACATAATCTGTTTACAATATTGTGACGTCATGTGTTTGCAGCCGATTGTAAAGAGGACACTGAACATTTAGGAGCTGCCTTTAGGTCATTCTCACTGCTGCCAACAGGGGGAGCCTGTCCCAGCTCTGGCCCCTTGTCTGTTCCCTGCATAAAACATGAAATGTTTTTAGGCCTCAATCAAATATGTCCACTTGAATGCATGGGGCTGGACTAGAATACAGTATTTTTGCCTTTATTCTTCTTTCTTAGACATGTTTCTAGTTTAATGACCTATATTTAATGTGGCCATAAGGGAGGGGAAAACAACTCAAATACCCAATAACGTCCCAGCGCTGATGCTAACCGCCCTCTCCCTCGCTGTGTGGACCCCCGTCTGCACACGCTTTTCCAAATCCTCCGAGGTTTCATTAATTCTGTTCCAGTAAAACGAGGATGAGAGAGAAATGCCCCCGACGGTCCGACCGGCGCTTCGTTACAGCAGCCAATTAATCTCCCGCCGCAAACGAGTGGCGCCGAGGTGAGGATGAAGGTGCACTCGCTCTCATCGAGGCTTTCATTAGAGGCGATGTACCACTCGATTTTTTTAGTCCAAATGTTTGGTTTTTTTGCGAGCAACATCAATTGACTCTCCCTAAGTGACGTCCTGATGCCGTTTGTTTAATGAGGCGGCCGACGGACGCACAATTAAAATGTTATGAAAGGGAACGATGGTTCAAAAAGCCGCGCCGGCGCGAGAGTCGCGCCTCTGATCATCGCGGATGTAGATCGCTCACGAGGGAAAACGACGGCACTCACCTTTCAGTGGAGGATCCGGAGCAACGCTCAAACGAGGAGGAGAGGCTGCTGTTAAATCCACAAGATAGACATTACACACTGATGGAATCACGAAGAAGAAGCTAACAGGCTAACGGGCAAAGCTAACTGTGGGCTAGCGCC
Organism: Proterorhinus semilunaris; assembly: GCA_021464625.1. Taxonomy (NCBI): domain Eukaryota; kingdom Metazoa; phylum Chordata; class Actinopteri; order Gobiiformes; family Gobiidae; genus Proterorhinus; species Proterorhinus semilunaris. The sequence goes on from CM038351.1 coordinate 2,505,864, forward strand.
ACTTAAGCAGTATTTACAGTTAAGTTTGAGTGAAAAAAACATTGTGTGATTGGATGAACAATATCCCGCTCTCCTAGTATTTACTCTCACGGACAATTAATATTCGCAACATGCTACGACACCTGCAGTGGCGCTTATGGCCTCTAGGGGCACAAGTTACTTAGTAATGCTTTAAAGCAGCCCTAAGCTATTCTTTTGTCGCCCTGGAATAGTTGCATTCCCACAGTGCATCGTTAAATGTGCCACCACAGACCGCGAGCTAACTTTGTCCTGCAGAAGCAGACAAGCTCCACACCTCCCTCGTCTCACTGGAGACCCCCCCCCCCATACACACACACACACCGCTAACCTGCTCCACGTCAACACAAACGTGTGCAGTTAGCCGCTAACACAGTCAGAGTTTAGCATTATCACAGAAGTTTACAAAAGAAACACCTGCTCTGACGCAGCTGAAATCCCGTGAAATGTCCAAATTATCCACTCTCCACAGGGAGCCATCAGGCAATTTCCCTCCCCATGATTAAAAAGCAGGCACCGGGAGGATGTGAGGCGTTCAAGGGTTCTGGCAAATAAAACCTCAGCACTAAACATAGTTCTAAATGGAAGTGTTATGTTCTAAATGCAAAAAAACACAGACTTAAAGCTGAGGTACCTGATTTTTTGGTGTTGTAGAATACATTTACTTTTACCTCAGAGTAAGTTGTAAACACTGCAAAACACAGACCGTGTTGAATTGTCTTCACCTAAAGTGTTAGTTAGCAATGGATGATAGAAGTCGAATCTAAATGTGTGTAATGTATGTTGGGGGTGGCCACCCCTGCTCAATGCTGTATATGGGTGTGAAATGTGCATATAATTACATTCTCTGAACAATTTGAATACACAGGAGATTGTGAGAGCTAGAAACAAGTTTGGGCCAAAGCAAAAAAAAAAAAAACATGTTTGAAAAGGAAAAATCCCAAGTTTAATTATAGTTGACGTTTTGCAAATGAATAGACGTATCTAAATATTTACTCTGCTACATAACTTATTTATTCTGCTGATAAATATCAGATGAATGATATGTCCTTCCTGGAACCACCACCTTAACCTGGTGGAGGGTTTGAGCCTGAATGATCCTGGAGCTCTGTTGTCGGGGGCTTCGTGCCCCTGGTAGGGTCTCCCATGAAGCCCCTTATGAGAGACCAACAGGCCCGTTTAGAACCATGAGGCCGTCCTTCTGTGGACCCACCACCTGCAGGGGGCGCTATAGGGGCTGGTGCAGCTCCAACAGCTGCCCCCACGACCCGGCAACGGACAAGTGGAAGAAGATGGATGGATGGATTAATGATATGTCCGTTTATCACTGACTCCATGACTAGTGAACCCTGCACTGCCCCCTCCATGGGAGGGGGCAGTGCAGGGTTCACTACTGACGATAACATTTCCAAAAGACGAGGGCAACTTTAAGATCATTAGTAGATCGTCTTCCCTCACTCCTTCCACCCCTGTCCAGAGAGAAGCTAATTAGATCTGATAAGAAGGCAGGTCAGTTTCATCCTATAGTGCTTGTTCCTCAAAGGGGCGGAAAACTCCACCCTCATGGGGAGGCCGTGAACAAGCCAGTGCTCCAGAGCCTGGCAATTAAAGCCAAAAGCTAAAACTTTAAAAATCTATTGAACAAAAACCACAGGACTCCCCGCTGAAGAGACACTACTATTAAGACACAATGAAAGTCTTTGGAGCCGAGCTTTTAAGTTGGCAAGGCAAGTTTATTTGTAGGGCACAATTCATACACAAGGCATTTCAAAGTGCTTCACAGTTGCAAAAAAATAATAATAAGAAAACAGATCAAATAAATCATTAAAACATCAACATAAAGTTAATCAATCACAGTAAAAGGCAAGAGTGCAGATAAAATACTTTCAGTTTTCATCTGCTCGGGTAAAAAGAGCTGTTTTCAGCCTGGATTTGAACATTGTCAGAGTTGAGGCCTGTCTCACATCCTCATGTAGACTGTTCCAGATTTTAGCTTTAGCCTCAGCGTGTTTAGTCCTGACTCTGGGAACCACCAGGGGACCCCTCCCTGAAGTTCTCAGGGCCCGAGATGGTTCATACGGCTCTAACATGTCAGAGATGGACTTTGGTGCTAAACCGTGAAAAGACTTGTACACAAGCAGAGCTGTTTTAAATTCTATTCTCTGAGTGACAGGATGCTAGGGCAGAGACCGGAGCACTGGACTAATATGGTGGTGTGACGGACTGACCCTATAATATTGGTGAATAATATAATTTTGGTTCTCTTTCCGGGGTGCCATCCAGGTCTCCCTCCTGAAACATAGGATGCTGTATTCGTGTTCAGTTTGAAAATCTTAGGCCAATACACACACACAAGGACATACACTACTTGGCATACACCCTTTTCTGAATGACATAAATCAAGGAACACCAGTTGCTTTTCCGTATATTGTTTCTTTAGAATAACAAAAAAAGAGAACCCCACAAAACTCCCCAAAATAACCCGCATACAAATTGTCCGTGAAATGTCTTTTATAAATGAAGTAAGATAGTCCAGCTCCGAAAAGGCTCGGGGAGGACAGCTCCACACAAACCCCCACTCTAACAGAGGGATCACAAATATTTTCACATAATGCATGAGCAAACAATAGATTTAACCAGCATAAATACATAAACACACACTCACTGCCACTGTCTGGGCGCGTGTGTGCCAGTCAGGTCACTCAGGCGCAGTGGTATGGTCTAAATAAGAACAATTACGTTTTTACATCAAAATACAAAAGCTTTTCACAATGGGGCAAAATACAAATCTAAGAAACTCACGGGGAAGGTAGTACAATGACGCGTGACGTGCTGACGTCAGCGACATGCGGGACGCACCCGCTGTTGGACTTCCGCGTTTTACGGATTCTTCGACCAGGGCTAAATACTACTAGTTTGGGCAACCAGCCGTTTACTACGACACACGGCTACCGGCGGAGTTGACAGCTTTAATTTCCAATCTGCAATGATCATGCTCTCCTACGCGGCTACAACGCACTGCTACTCCTCCTCCTGCCTTTCGCATACTGACATTTTTAAAGAACCCGGAAGGCAAAAACTCGACCGGCTGCGCGCACGGTGGACAAATGAGATGTGTTTCCAAAGGCCCGGGGGCGTATGCTCGGAATGGAGCGGCCGGTGGAGAGTGAGTACCGCTCCATACATGGGGCAATCCCAGAGGGTTGTTACACTGGTATTTCCTGGTTCTTGTCAGGACTCGAGCAGCAGCGTTCTGGATGTTCTGCAGCTCTAACAGCTCATTTAGAAAGGCCAGTGAGCAGCCGTTACAGTCGTCTAACCTGCTGGAGACAAACGCATGGATGAGTGTCTCCAAGTCTGGTTTTGACACTATTCCTCTGATCTTCATGTTTTTCAGATGGTAAAAAGCTGATGATGTTATTGCTTTGATGTGTTTAAGTTAAGGTCTGCGCTTTACATGACAACTTTACATTCACTCCACACTCGACTCCATTCCAGGTCGTAGCTCAAACCCTGCACTTCAAAAACATCTTGACATCAATGGCCACAGAATAAAGGATCATTTCTATACATTCATGACCTGCATTTCTCCTTAAGTAATATTAAAAAAAAGAAGGAAAAAGCCTGAAAGAATAATGTTTTGACATTGAGTACAAAGACAAAGTTAAGAGCTTTTCAAATCTACAAGTAACTATTGATAAGAGCCATAATTCGTGCATAAAATCACACACTTTAACCGGCTGCATGTAATTATAATTATGTCAATACGTCAACTCTGCTGCAAACTGCAAAGACTTTTAATTGAAATGTTTGTTTGCGTTGAAAAAGCAATTACCGACTTACTGTAACGTGACTGCTGAGTTCTGACGAATGTTCTGGAGTTGGATTTTATATTTTTGGAACTGGCAGCGGCGGCCGGGGCATTTGTATTCCGCTCCAGCTGAACCCGATCCTCCAGAACTCGCCGGCCGCCGTTGATCCGAGGTCACGGAGGCGTCGAGGCAAAGCTGTCGGAGTTTGTGGTCGTCCGGTTCTGCTTTTGTCCAGAGTGGACCTTTTACTCTGCTTCCACTTTAGGTCAACGGGAAGACACGGCCACACAGGAGCGTCCCGCTGGGAGACGGGCGGCGTACGGCTCCCCTCGCAAATCAGGCCAGCGAGGTCGAGACCGAGATTAGAAAGAGTCGGGACGAAAGCTAACGAAGGCTCGAGATTACGCGAGGACTTTCATTTAACGTGGAAAATCCCACTGGGACATTTTCAGGGACGTCTTGCCGTAAGGCTCACGGGCATCTCGAGTCTCGAGTGACATTTCTTGCAAATATTTATGGTGTCAATATCTTGAAAGCGAGGGAGAAGTTACGACGGGCCGACACCACAGACACCGTCACTCTTTAAATAATTGAAATTTGTCTTGGAATCACAGGAAAAAGTTTCAAAACGGTGTTGATGTTAAATATTGTGGGTACATTTCCGTCTGTAAAATTAGTGATCGATTCGCTCTGTAGTTTACCAACAGATCACTCATAAAAAATACATATAAAGTAAATGTAGACGGCATAGCATATGTGTATGTGGATCTCTCTGGTCACGACTAAAACATATTTAGTTTACTGTCCACCTCCTTATTGACAGAAAATAAATTAAAAAAAGGATTCCTTTTATTTCTCATTTCAGTTTAAATGTTCTAAATATATGCGAGATGAGGCCACAGTTTCAGACTCTGGACTTTGTCCAACACTCGCTTCAAGGGTCAGAAATGTTTTTCTAACACAGTTATTCCAACCATGTGAACAAGGACTGGTCGTCACTTTTGAAGCATCTCTTTGTATGAACGGCCGTTTCTGTTTCTATTTCCTGGTTGTAAAAATAGACTTTAAGCTGATATTGTAACAAGCTCTGGTTACAACAAAAAACGCTTTAAATCCTCAACTGTCCAGCGTTGAAAATGGTCCAAATCAGAGCTTTCTTCATTGCTTTACGCTAACTATCAATATTGTTTGGTAGCCAAAACAAATTCCCTTACCCATAATGCAACAGGCGACCCGAGATGGGCATTTGGCTTATCGTTCATGTTGGATCAAGAGGTTACAGAAAGGCAGATTGCCATGTGACTCAAATATGTGGATGATAATGTACTGAAATCCTAAATATCACATGTCTATTCTTTGACTCAGATGATTAACTAAATCAACTGTGTACATACTCATAGAACTGTAGTTACATTCCGTAACTGTTATTTCTTTGCCAAAAGGTCATACCAGGGTGATGTGTTCGTGTATGTGGGAAACAGCCAATAAATATCCTCTTGAGACCCAGCCCCTGCATGTGTGTCCTCTGGAGTTTGTTTCCATGCAGTCTATGTGAATCCTGTTGTCCTGTACGGAGGACATCCAGAGCTTTCCAACAATATATAAAGTGTTGTGGCGCCTCTGACGGTGCTTTCGAGACTTTGCTTCAAAATGGCAGAATTTTACTGAGCGGCTCGTTTCTTTAAAACCAGATACAGAACCACATTCATCTTTTTACTTTTTATCTTTATCTAAGAAAAGGGTTTTGTGTGAGCACTTTGTGTGGTTGTGTTTTCTAAAACATCACTGCTCTGTAAACACACTCACATCCCAAACACAGGTGTTACTTTACATCCATCCATCCATCTTCTTCCACTTGTCCGTCGCCGGGACGTGGGGGCAGCTGTTGGAGCTGCACCAGCCCCTATGGCGCCTCCTGCAGGTGGTGGGTCCACAGAAGGTACTTTACATTCATTTGCATGTATTTATTAAAGGAACAGACCACCGTTTTTCCATACGTCCATATGTTCTTACCTGAGCTTAGACGAGTTGATGCATATTGTGAGGCGTAATAACACGTTAGGAGCGCTTTCACGTCCGCGCAGTAAGATCTTAAGAATTCTTTAGGCGTGAAGATTCAAGATTCAAGATTTTTTATTTGCCAAACCATGTGAATGATTTGAAATTCGATTCTTGATTGTGAAGATATGCTCCTTTTAGATTACGTTATTTTTGAGGAACCTTATACAGCAAAACTTTTAAAGGGATATTTCAGGATTTTTGACATAGGGCCTCATTTCCTAGTTATCCTGAGTGTTGTTGATGTCTGGAGATATGTTTTTCTTAAATTCATGCAGTTCTTATATTTGAAGAGTCTAGTGGTGCAAGGCTAATGCTAGGCTAACACATTTCTATGGTATCAATTAGCCTGCATTAAAAACAGTCTGACCCGCTCCACAGTGCACCTGAGGTAAATCACTTATAACACCAGACTAACCATATAAATGTCTGTGTTAATAGAGTAAGTTTAACCATTTTGCATTTAAGCAGAATCAGCTCCGTGGCTTAAGCTAACACAGCGGCGGAGTGATCTGCGAGAAAATAGTCCCTCAGAATGCGGTAATTCATGTCATACAAGGTCAGTTATATTTCAGAAATTATTCTATTAACACAGACATTTATATCTTTAGTCTGGTGTTATACGCGATTTACCTCAGGTGCACTGTGGAGCGGGTCAGACTGATACTGATACTGAAGAAATGTGTTAGCCTAGCATTAGCCTAGCGCCACTAGACTCTTAGTTTAGTTTAGTTTATTTGTTTATTTGAGCAGTACACATAGTGCTCAAAAGGAGTGGACTGAAGCAAAAGCTTATGAGTGCCCACCCCCAAGTGCAATAAAATAAATAAAATAATAATAATAAAAATAAAAAAAAGAACATTTCAGAACATTTCAAGCAGCTACATTCGTACAGACCAACTTAAAACTTACAAAAAAAATATATGAACTGTTTATATAATTAATTGAAACAACGCACAACTACAACAACGATCTCGTTTCATGTACGATGTCTAGAACAAAGCAGTCAAAAAAAAAAGTGATCCATATTATATTTCTTTCAGATTTTTACCCATGATAACCGAGAGTTACTTTTATGTTATGAAGGTACATTTATAGGTATTATACTCCGAGATCTCGATACTTCCCAGTTGTCATTACCACCACTCTTCAAATATAAGAACTGCATGAATTTAAGAAAAAAAATATCTCCAGACATCAACAACACTCAGGATAACGAGGAAATGAGGCCCAATCATAGGCGCCGATCCCGTGGGTGCTGCGGAGCTGGAGCACCCACTCAAATCTTTGGGCACCCAGGCGAATTTTCCCTGATTACAAAATGATTCAATAAATACCTAACCTGTAAAGCCTCAAACCGGGTTCTGCGGCCGTTCGTTCTGCTCGTTTATCTCCATAGGTAGAGCGCATGGCTCATATGGCCGAGGTCCCAACCACGAGAGTGCTGGTTCGATGTCGACCTCCACTTTTTTCTTTTTGACTGGGCACCCACTGGGAAGGACATAAATCGGCGCAATGTCAAAAATCCTGACATATCCCTTTAATGCTTTGATTTTGGCACAGTTTATTTAATGACTAAGCTGTGACTGATTTGCCTAAATCTTGGACACTTTGGCATAATTTAAAATCCCACTCAGATGCTCCTTTGAGCCTGAACATGGGGACGTCTGATTATCCAAAGTAATTCATGTTCGATGCCAAGAATCAGTGTAGAAGTAAAGAGGCTCAGAGCGTAACCGGTATCGATGAAGATCCGTCGACAGCTCCAGAAGAAGCCCGTGCGTCTCCGTGTTGCGTCTCATTAACGCAGAATAAACCCGTTTGCTTCGTGCGTAAACGTCGGCGTTTCTCGCGGATGTTTTTCGTTTACCGTCCGCCGCTCTCCGACAGCGGCGTGGATTGATTCCCGCGTATCGACCGCCGCCCTGCTCGCCGGACCTCGACACATCGCTGAGTTATGTTGGAAGTTTTTGTAATGACTTTTCATCCGCGGCCAGAAAGATCTTCAATAAACAACCGGCGTTGGCTCGGAGACGGGAGGAAACGGCGAATCGAGCGCGGGACTTTTCAGGAAGACGACAAAGAGGATACGAACGCCGAGGAGGAAATGTCACCGGGTACGGGATTTCATTGTTAAAGATTTAACAACAGATTTTTACAAGTGTACCAGAAGTGAGGTCACGGGCCATGAGGGACTCCTTCGGCCCTGGGTCTCTATAGCCTGTCCGTCCATGGGAGTGGATCTCTCCTTCTGTGGTTCTCCTCAAGGTTTCTCGTTTCTCCCACCGGGTTTTTGAGTTTTTCCTCGCCGTGCTGGAGAGTCTAAGGACAGGGGACGCCCGCGCTGCTCGTCGCCACTGCTGACGCTTATTTGGACTTTATGGAACTTTACATTGTCTTATTTACTGCTGTTTTATTGCCTTAATGTTTGTTGCAGCCCTATGAGGAAACTCCTGTTGTGATATTGGGCTATACAAAACCATTGATTGATTGATTGATTGATTGATACCCCTTATGAGCTCACGTTTGGCCGCTCTCCAAAGCCGCCAGTCGACCTAGCGTTCAGCCTACCAGCTCGTACGTGCAGAATCGCCGCTCTTGCCTTAAAGAAAGTTACTAACTCGCGTCAAGGAATGAAGCAAAGTCGGCAGAAAGGAACAAAACACGCTTCGACCAAAGAGTTAAACCATCTACTCTGGAAGAGTTTAGTGTAGTGTCATTAATTGAACAATAAGTCGATATCGTAATGATCTCTTCTAAATCTCTTCTACGATATCAATAAACAAATCTAATGCTCGCCTGGTCGTTTGAAACAGAACGGAGAGCAGAACCAACAAAGTCATTGCTCAGTGTGCTGACTTAAATCAAGCATTAGTCAGTGACAGTTTCGTTTCACTGGATGTCAACAACCACTGAGCCAATAATAATAATGAATCCAGTGTAACGTCCACATGAGGCTCGTTTAACTTTTCCACGTCACGAAAAGCTTTAGAAACGCCGCGGATAAACACGGACAAACGTTGCGAGCCCGAGTTTAAAATGCACTGAGCTAATATTGACCGTGTTTAATGTCGTGGCACCAATTATCCCCGGAAACATTGGGTGAAATGGGATAAGCGTGAGCCACATGGAGCAGAGAGGAGTCCCGACGTGTGGGAGGGGGGAACTGTACAGTCCCGGTCCGTTAAACTCATAGAAGTGAAGAGGCAGCGGAGAGAGACAGAGGAGGTTTAAACGGGGGAATAAAACCAGCCAGGCTTTACCGCGGGACGCCATCTTTACGATCTGTCCACGCGTGAAGAAGCACCGCCTCCACGGAGTTATACGCAGCTAATGTCTTCCAGGGGACGTTCGGATCCAGGCTCTTTACAGGCAAAGAATTATTGTAATCGCTGAAGCAGACAAGAGCCTTCATTGTCAACGTTAAAGTTAGCAACCTGGGACATGACTTCGTTGGTTCTGCTAAAGATTCTGGTTAAAACGTGCAGGTAAAAGTAATTGATATTGTAACAGAGAGTTCTTTTTCAGTCCCTTTTTGTGATTGTCGCTTAAATGCCGGATTACGCTGGGATTTAGTATCAATGAAAAGTTTTGATTTTTTTTTTTCTGCTTAAAACAATATATTATTTACATCAAAATCAAACTTTTCTTTGCATTTTACATCAGTTTTATCCAAAGGAACTCTGGGGAATAAGAAAAGACTTACAATAGTTGTATCATGTAAAAGCAGAAGTGCGCCCCCCTCGCCTCCGCTCAGCTGTGGACAGTGGGCGGGGCAAACAGGCACCTGTGTGTCTGAGTCCATATGACCCTGATCCAATAGAGCTCTGGAAACGTGGCTATTGAACAGACCGAACAATGAATGTTTATTTCACACGTCGGCATTGAGCTTCCTCACACAAACAGCACCACATCACATGGGAAAGAAGCGTCTAAATGCACAAAAACGTTATGCAATCTCTGTCTGCAAAAAAAAATACTAAATCTTTCCCACATGGGTCGCTATTGACTCCTTGTATCCTTACTTTTTGTTTACAAAACTGACGTGGATCGTTCACATTTGTCTCCGCTCTTTGGCTGATGCCTCGTAAAACTGAACTAACCCCCGGCTCACATAAACTCCGGTCCGGGTTCGGTCCCGATCCGGTCCGGGTTTGTAACAAAAGCCGTATTTGCCAGAACGACGACTCTCCCAGTGAAGTGGATGCTTTAAACACACGGGTGCCCCTGTGTCACCGATAATGGAGAAATGTTTACATTTACGACGTTACCCACGTACAGGTGGTAAACGAGTGAGCAGACAGATTTTATTTTGAAATAATGTAATTTAATTTAATAATTTAATGTGAGCCGGGGGTAACTTTGGAGAAAACGCAGTTGGAACTAGGGCGGTCTCGGGCCGACCTACATGCGTGAAACCGGATTTTCTCTGGTTGTCAATCACGGCCTTCAGAAAATCGAAGAAATCCCGCCTGATCCCAGACACACGTCTCTGTAAAGAATTGGAAAAGCGCGTATTCTGGCCAGGCTAATATAAACTATAGTTCTCCATTCTTTCAACGACCGCACAGAGCCCACGTGTTCACAATTCCCACGTCCTGAAATGCAACGTACACCGCGCTGCAGCCGGTTAAAGCCGAGGCCTCTGATGGCACAAGTGTGAGAGTCTGTTGTAAATAATGGCCCCGAAAGTCCCGCCGCCCACAGGGAATCGTCTCGACTCTCCAGATTACCCAGCACGCCATTGTCGTGAACGCATCAGGACACCTCAGCGAGCGCCCCACACGTCGCCGTACTTGCTGCTCAGGACTAAACGGTCACATGGTTATTGTTGCAGATGCACGACATCTAACCTTTCACACTGAGGCCAAACCGCGCTCTCGTGTCAAAGCGGACGCCACGGTTTTAATTGGGCGTACGGTGTTGAGCCGTACACTTTCAGATGTGAGTTTCCTCTTAATATGTTGAGTGTCTGTAGAGATGTTCAGTCTGCTGAACATCTCCACCGTCCACTGTGTCATCTGTAAGTGCAGAGTCACGAGCTCTTCAGACGCCGCTCACTGTATCTACTTATCCTCTAGACGTAAACTCTGTAGAGGCTGGATTCTAAAACCAGTTCATGTGCACTCACGCTTACAGACACTGTGGAGAGAGTCAAGCTGGGTTTACAAATATCCTCTCACCGTCGTCTGGCAAGGCAAGTTTATTTGTAGAGCACAATTCATACACAAGGCAATTCAAAGTGCTTCAATCAATCAATCAGTCTACCCCAGAGAAGCTGTGGCTACAATAATAGCTTACCACCACCGAGTATGGAGTGAATGAATGTAAAGCATCTTTGAGTGTCCAAAAAAGCGCTATATAAAACCGATGCATTATTATTATTATTATTATTATTTATTATTGACTCTGGGAACCACCAGGAGACCCCTGCCTGAAGTTCTCAGGGCCCGAGATGGTTCATATGGCTGCCAAAAGCATCTCCTGTGAATGTCGTGGTAAATAGAGCGCGACACTAAAGTGATGCAACAATGCTGAGTAAGCGTCCCGGGCTTGGAAGGTCAATGGAAGCTAGTCATTCGCTTTTGAAGGAATGTGCTTTGCTTTGAGAAAAGGCAGTAGTTGCCTTTACAAGAAGTGGACAGTGGCGCTGCCCCTCCTCTCAATTTTTTTTAAATAAAAAAATTTTAAGTTTTAAGTTTGGCAAAATCATTACTTTCTTCACACTGGACGGAGGGGAAGGGGAAGCTTCGTGTTGTTTCCTGAGAGGTGAAAGGATTTAGTCAAACTCATGGACTTCAGTCAGAAGTCACGTCTAAACGGACTTTGCTGGAGGTAGCATTACGATGCTAGATGGAAGCAGTGATTAGGGAGATTTATTGACATGTGTATATAATATAAGTCAGTGTAGGTAAACAGCTTGGAGTTAGGGATGTCTTCCCCGGAGCCTGGACACTGGTGGTGGTATAGGAGATCCGTGGAGAATGCGCGGGTAGAAGCCGTGATGGAAGAGGCGGAGATGGGGTGGAGGTGGGTCGCAGCGCAGCTGGGAAGCGAACGGATCATGATTGCTGGGGCTTAAAAGCGGGACCGATGGCGATGATTGGCTGCTATGACGCTGATGTGGAGGTGTGGCCCTTTCAGGAGCGATCATTGGCTGGAGGTCGATGATGCTGAAGTTTGTCTACCAGGCTGAATTAACGCCTAGGCTTCATATCACACAAGATCAAATCTTTCCATCGTCGATTCAAATAAACCAAGTTGGTGTTTTGTGATTCAGCATATGGCAGAGTTTCATGTTTATGTTTCATGTTCTAATTATGACTTAGTTTGATGCGATAATGCCTGTGGTGAGTGTGAGTCATTGGACATACCTCTGCTTTTTTACTCATTTGTATTAGATTATGGTTCGCCACGTCATATGAAGTGAAGTCATATCCACAGAACCATTCTTTTCTCATCCTGCACATTCTAATTATTGAGCGACTAAATTGTGACGAAAACTAAAAGCGTCCAAAAGACTAAGAGGGCTGCCAAAATCAACACTGCATATAGCTACCACATTTGGTCAATTCTTTATATTTGTATTTGTAACAGAACACTAAATATTATATCCTAGTAAGAGAACTGTCTGTAACACAAAAGACGTGTGGTAAAGCGAGTTATACAGTATGTACAAACAACATTAAATAATGATAGACACACAAAAATAAGAATAATCCGACTATAAGTGATTGATTGTTTTGTTGTTGGGAATTATGGGACTCTCCGTTCTTGAGTTGCGTCCGTGTCTTATTGATTCGTTCGGTCTTCTCTCCTTCGTATAAAGAGCTCATTTTGGCGCGGGGAGGCGAAGGTTCAATTCCCAAATCAACCTTTTAACCATGTAGCAGCGGTAACTTCTTGGTTTGTCGGGGCCTTGGGAAGATCTTGAGTGTCCGACTTGTTTGGATTTTATTTTTGGGACTGTGCTTGGTGGCGACTACCGGGAAAGTGTTTCTTTGGCAGATCAGAAGTCCACAGCCGTGAGAAAATCAACTCACGAGTGGCAGAAGCCAACTGTAAAACTGTGGCACTGCGCGGTGTTTTCCAGCATAATCTGTCACGCTTGTGTGGTAAAAACACTAAATAAAGAGAGAGGAAAAGGCATGAAGAGACAGGGCGGGTGTGGAGCAGTGTGTGGCCCGTGGCTTCTGCACCGTCTGTGGGCAAATCAAATGCAGACACATTCCTACTATAGAACTGGAACTACATCTCTCACACATGGTCTTACTTGCAGCACCAGTGTTCCTTTATTCAGGGCAATGTGTTTGTGAAGGCTCTCGTTTATCCAGGGATAAAGTTGGTAAAGTTGAGGACACTTATTACCCAAACTGGAGCGGTCTAAATAAGACCCAGGCTCCTCCCAGGACGAGGGAACCAAAAACTGCCAAACATCCCTACATCCAACTTTCCTCACACTGAATAGAGCAAACATTATTCTGCTTGAAACTCGGTGTATTGTCTTTGAGACAGAAGTTAGTATTTACTAGTTTGTCTGTGTAAGTTCTCAGTCGTACAGGAGTTGTCCATCTTCAATGAAGGTTCTTGAGTCGTCTTCTGTACTCAGTAGTTGAAGTCTTCGAACGTTTCGCCTCTCATCCAAAAGGCTTCGTCAGCGACAAAGGTCCCACTCTGGCCGCAGCTGAAGATATAGACCAAAGGGGAGGAGTTAGGGTTGGCCCGGCTCCTCCCCTTTAATCACAGCTACTCTCATCTGTGGGTAAACACCTTTGAAGTAGAGCGTCTAACGATCTGCTCCCCTCAGTATCGGTCAGTCCTGTCCTATTCATTTACTAGTTTGAAATACACCAGGCTCTTGTAGGTTTTGTCTCTGTAGCTTCTCTCCTGTACTCCTACTGCAATATTTCAGCCATTGACCTTCGTCATGTAAATGTTTATTTGTTTTACGTTTGGCCGATATTAGTCTTCTCTTACAAACAAGTGATGTGCGAAGGAGCCTCTTTTCCACATCCTTACCAAGGGAAAATATTTTCACTTAAAGTGCTAGAATAATTAAATGGGTGCATCTTAACTAAAAATAAGTCACATTTTCATAAAAAATGATTTTGCCAGAGTTAACTTTGGACGGTGGAAAATAGCATGATTTACAGACCCGGTCAAATGTTTGGAAACACTTGTTCATGTTTTGGCTTTTCAACACTATTTACAATATTGGTGAAATATTGGGGCGACGGTGATGCAGTTGGTGGATCCGATCCCGCCTCCTGAAGATGCTCGTTGTGTCCTTGGGCAAGACACTTCACCTGCTCGCCTCCAGTGTCTGCGTACACTGGTGTGTGAATGAGAGTGAACGGGTGAGTGGTTCCTGCTGTAAAACGCTTTGGGCCTAATGAAGGCAGAACAGCGCTGTGTAATAGGCTGCGTTCACGTGATATAACTATATAAAGATGGTGGTAACTATGGTAACTGTCATGCAGATTTATAGCTTGTTGTTAATTTCTCTGTAATTCGTGGTTCAATTCACATGAAACAAAAACTGTCAACAACAAACCGACCTGGCTCAAAATACACTTGATCTCAGACATAACACTCACCATAATGTCTGTGTCAGCTCTCAGTTTAGTTTAGTTTATTTGTTTATTTGAGCAATACACATTGTGCTCAAAAGGAGTGGGCTGAAGCAAAAAGCTTATGAGCCCCCACCCCCAAGTGCAATAAATAAAAAAAGAACATTTCAAAACATTTCAAGCAGCTACATTCGTACAGACCAACTTACATCAAACAACAAAAAATATATTAACTGTTTATATAATTAATTGGAACAACGCACAGCTACAACAACAATCTAGTTTCATATACGATGTCTAATACAAAGCAAGTCAAAAAAATGTGTTACTTAATATATTGCTTGCATATTTTTACCCGTGATTACAGAGTTACTTTTATGGTATAAAGGTACATTAATAGTTATTATAATCTGAGATCTTGATACTTTCCAGTTGTCATTACCATTCTCAGTATAATTTTAATTTGGGTTTAATTATCATCATCATTATTATATAATTTATTTAATTGAGTTATATGTGAAGTATGAAGAAAGCCCTGCACAGTGTGGTGCATTAAAAAGCCAGAGAGTGAGCCAGTTGAAGAGGGCAGTAACTCCCCTTCAACAAACCCCCACACAGCTGCCCTAACAGCTGATTTTGTAGAATATGTTCCTATGCTGAGTGGTGCATTAAAAGACAAGGTTTAGAGCCCGTTGGGAGGATTCCTCTCAACAGATCCATAACCTGCCAACCCTAATTCTCCGATTGTGAATTTGAGCAATAGAATGACAACCGTTCCAAGCAGCAACACTCTTCCTTGAATATAGAGGAAAAATACACATAATTGATCCCACTGCTCCCCCTAGTGGCAACGCATTTCTTCTTGTCTGTATATTTCAAAAGTCTTTTGTTTGTATTTATATTTGAACAGGTTGATGTTTGGACATCGTTTCAATTCCATCTCCAGTTTATTCCACAATTGTACACCATTAACTGTTGGGCTAAAACTTTTCAAAGTTGTGCTATGTTTCTGAATCCTAAAGTTTAATTCATCACGTAATTCATAACGACCAGTACGTTCTTGGAACCTTCTTTGTATTTGGTTTGGTAACAATTTATACCTTGCTTTGAATAACATTTGTACAGTTTGGAACTCAACAATGTCACAAAACTTCATGATCTTTGATTTTAAAAATAATGAGTTTGTGTGGTCCAAAAACCCAACTTTATGAATTACTCGGATAGCTCTTTTTTGCAACAATATTATTGGTTTAACTGTGTTTTTGTAAGTACTACCCCAAACCACAGTACAATAATATAAGTAGGGCAAAATCAGTCGTACAGGAGTTGTCCATCTTCAATGAAGGTACTCGAGTCATCTTCTGTACTCAGTAGTTGAAGTCTTCGAACGTTTCGCCTCTCATCCAAAAGGCTTCATCAGTGGACTAAAGTCCCGCTCAGCCCTCAGCTTAGATAAAGAGCAACAGGGAGGGGTTGGCCTGGCTCCTCCCCTCCATAATGGAGATTATTTTCCTCGAGTCCCATTGGTGATGGTCCCAGAAGAGTTACCCAGCCCTCCCGTCTCCAGCTGCGTTTTAGAGCGAGGTGGAGATGGAGGACCTCCCCCAGGTCGGCCGGACCTACCGGGTCCCTTCTGAGACGATCACACGTGGAATCCTGTTCTCGTGACGCCAGTTGTTATTTCCGTATATTGAATAGTTATGTAATAACACACTGAGAGTTAAAGTCTGAATCAAGTGATCATTTATTGTCTAAGCACAGGGAGAACCCGCGGGCTCACAGAAGGTTCTGCCTTCCAGCACAATCAGTGGCACATTTATACAGTCGTGCACAACAGATGGACAGGAGGCGATAACCCCGGCGCCGAACATACACATGGCGTCTCTATGAGAAGACGAGAGTTCGCTAGAACATCTCTGCAGACGCGGTATCCCTGGACCATCTTGCTCAGCACCATCTGTGAGGTGACCTGAGGACACCAAGGCATCGTAACCCATGGTGTCAGGACCTGTGAGGGTCACTGAGTTAAATGAATCACACATTCTGAGGTGGCGCTGCATAGTCACTTCAGCTGTGAAACAGGGTGTGGTAAATCCGAGCAGATGGAAGAACTACAGTTTAACCTGCCGTCCACCACCTGTGAGTTTTACTCGCACAGATCTTACTCTCGTTTTCAGAAACTACAACTACAAATGAGGCATTGCACTGGGCTAAAGGCTGTACACAAGAACATAACAAAAAAGTGTAAAATATTTGATGAAAATGTGCCGGAAAAGCATCACTAGCATGACGAGTGAGTTAGGAGAGCCTGACAGTGAAACTCATTTTGTGTTATATATTCCACGGTACGATGATCTTAGAAATGTCTGGTTTGTTCAAAAGCCTGAAATGTTGTGGATCAGTGATGACGACGAGATGAAATGGTTGTTTAATTGTAATGTGTTTAAATCGGCTTATTTTGTTTGTGAAGCCTGGATGAGGCGGCAGACTTGTTTGTTCAAATAAGTTTATGTATCGTATATTGTGCCTGTCAAGTTTCTTTGCAGCGCCCAACTTGAAAGGCTTCCTTTCTAATGTGAAGGTTTAAAAACAACTTGCAGCAGGTGAAAAACCTTAGAAAACATACAAAAACAAATGTAAATAAATTGTAGTTTTTTTAACATTTCAACCACATTGTTAGTACTTCAATTAAACAAAGGTTTTAATTAAAGTTTTAGTAAGTAGCATTATGTTGTTACATACACACACAATCATGGCTTTTAAATCAGTTTTAACTTAAATCACAGTTTTAACAATAGCACCTGTTTGGGCAAACAAATCACCAAAGAAACATACACAACAGAAACCAAAACAGAGGACCTTGCCCTTACCGGCTGTGCTCCACAGTCCACAGAAAGGCTTTAGTCCTGCACGTTAGTCCTCTTGGAGGCTTGGTTTTGATTGGATCATTTGATCCACCGGGTTGCGTTGCCTGCTGTGGGCGGGAGGAGGGGAGACCACCGAGCTGGACAGCACAAGGCCTACTGTCTGGCAACTGGTCCTTTTGTTGGTGTTATTGGTATAAGCCCATTAGGGCTGGGCATAAAGAGCGTATGCAAGACACAATAATAAAAACTATTCATTCATAAAAGCGGATTCTGTCGTACATTTGATCTGTTTTATCATACTGTTTTATTGTTTAGTTGTATGAATGTTTTTAATGGATTTTATGTGATTTTATTGTGAAGCACTTTGGTCGCACTGAGTGTCGTAAAGGGCTCTATAAATAAAATGCGATTGATTGATTGACTCGCATTATAAAAAACAAAACAAAAACATGGCTAAAAAGTGACAAAAAGGCCACAAGAAAGCGGAAAAAACATGACAACAAATGTGACAATAGCGTGACATTAAACACGGTGACTATGCAACAAAAGGTTTCAATCAGTATTGTAAAATGAGGCGTACTGGCCTATAGGCTGTAAGCTTTTAGATTTGGATAAAGCCGAATTGGAGAAAATGTGCTGGGTTAATGCACTTATAAAGCGCTTTACAGTAAGGACTAGGGGCAGAAACCTCTGGGTACCGATTCGATACGATACGCGATACATGGCTCACGATAACGATTATCTCACGATACGCCGATACTGCAATAATCTATATATATGCATTAAATGATCCCTGACTTACACACTGGAAATGGGTCTATAGATCTGTCAGTGACTTCATTTACATTTAAATAAACAAGAAACCACAGTCCTATTTATCTTCTTCATAATTATAAAAACTATCATTAAAAGTGATTTATTTGTGTGACAGTGTTTGGTCCAAGTGCTTAAAACTGTAGTGCTGCCCCCTGCTGTCCTGACTGAATTCTTGATCATTATTGGCCTCTATTGACTGTGAAAACAGTGGAGCCCTGCTGCCTCATTAGTATGCATGACTTTGCTCATTAATATGCATGACGTCATCAAAAGTATCGATATCGGAATAAAAGGTATCGGTATCGTCCCGCAAAATATCACGATATATCGGGAAATCGATATATTGTCACACTCCTAGTAAGGAACCCGTCACCCATTCACCCTCTCGTTCACACACCAGGGTACGCAGACACTGGAGGCCAGGAGGGTGAAGTGTCTTGCCCAACGACGGTGTGCATTTGCGGGAGCTGAGATTCGAATCCACGACCTTCCAATCACAAGTCTTCAGTCTTCAGAAATAAAAGAGAAACCAGCACATAATACAGCTCCTGTAAATTCTCTTCTTTCCCACGACAAAGAATGACTTTTATCCTAGAAGAGGATTGGATTATTCAGAAATGTCGGCCGTGTAAGTGCAGAAATGTCCGTGTTTTCCTGACACACAAAGATCTCAAAGCTTTGAAGGCCGGGTCAAACGCAGGGAACAAGTCAGATTTCCCATTATATGTTTTTTTTTTTCTTCCTTTTTACTGCCAAACACGAAGCCTTTTCACACAAAAAAACACCTTTTCAAAGTCATAATTACTTCTCATTCACCTCCCGCCATTTCACTTTCCCTCCCACGCAAACAAAACTCACCGGAGCTCGAGCTGATGTGACGCAGCGGGTTTTCGTCGCACAATTTGGCCACAGACTAATCCGGCGGGGGGGGGATAAAGGGTTGGCTGTTTAGGCCCTCGTTCAATTGTAATGGCCTCCCCTCCGCGACCGACGTATTGGGCCCGAATGGCCTGCGCTGCTCTATTAACTAAACCCCCACTATTTAGGTTGTGATTGCACTTCCATTCGCCCCTGCGCGCTGGGACGGGGAATCAGAGGCGCATTTGTGGAGATTTATTGAGATTCGGTCACGCTTTGGTGGGACGAGAGCTGATTTTTTTTCCCTTCCCGTTCGTTCATGACGATTACCGCCGCCGGTAACTCGGCCAAAGCGGATCCCGGCGCGATTTGCTGCACTTTAAAGAGTCATTTTCTCACAGCCGTGTAATTTTGCCGCGATGGAGCGAGAGGGGGGGGAACGGTCGGGCGATTTCGGAGAGAATTGAGTTGTGGGAAGTCGTTGGAGCTCCGGCCGTAGACGAGGAGGCGCTGCGGCGTTTCAGTCGTACCCGCCGGCTTCGCTGGAGTTCCCGAGGAGGGACAGGGCTTTTGCTTATCGTCCCGCCAATAATGGGCTCATCAAGCGAGAGTTCAACACCTCAGAGTCTCCTTCACACAGTAAGACACCAGTTTGAGGGAAGCCAAGTGTAGCCAATGACACTACAACAGCATTGGACTCGGTTCCTGTTTCAAATATTTGGGGACAAATGCATTTTGGGCTGTTTTTAAAAAGGCACACCAGCGCCTCCACCTCCTCAGAAAGTTGACATTTTATCTTTGGTGTACACTTCACTTATCGCATCCATCCTCACATACAATAATAATAATAACACATCGAACTTGTATAGCGCTTTTTGGACACTCAAAGACGCTTTACATGGGGAATAACAAAACAAAAAAGGGGTTTAAAGAAAAGCTAGTTTGAACAGGTGGGTGTCGAGCACTGATTTGAAGGTTGGAAGAGAGTCAGAGTTTCTAATGGGCAGTGGGAGTGAGTTCCAGAGGGTGGGGGCGGCGATGGCAAAGGCTCGGTCCCCCAAGGTCCCCGGCGGGTAGTGCGCCGGACATACAACATCTCTTCCTGGTTCAACTTTCTCACTGTCAAACATTAAAAAAAAAACCTCAATAGAATAGTAAACCAAGCCAGTACGGTCACCCAAACCCCTCAGACCCCACTCTGCGAACTGTACAGGCGATCGGTGCGGAGGAACTTTCTCTCAGCACTGAAGACGCCACACACCCTTTGCATCAGTCCTTCTCCCATCAGGCAGAAGATACAGAACCCCGTTGGCCCATAGAAACAGCCACAAGAAATCATTCATCCCATCTGCAGTCGCTGTACTTTATGTTGATCTTTTTTTTTATGTGATATTTTGTAATGATGTTGTGACTGATTTGAGCCGCGCTGAAAGACACATTTCAACAGACAATAAAGTTCTATTCTATTCTACTTGCCGGCCCCCCGATCAGGGAGTTAGGGTCCGGTTCTGTTTCACTCGCACAGATCTTATGCCGGGTGGACACTGTGCGATGTTGGTCCTCTGCGACGCCGTGAGAAAAATCGTAGATCTTAGGTCGTACAGTGAGACCGGGACCAAGATTTCAAATAGAACTGTCGTACGAACAAAGACGAGCTGGAGCTGGAACACTGGTCGTAGAGTGAGCCTCCTCTCGCGGCAGAGGTGGCATTAGTCCGACATCTCTAACCCAGTTCTGTTGTGGGTTAGAGAGTCCTATACAACCACTGGCCCTAACCTTAAGGTCAGTGGACTCTTGCCTGAACCTAATTTTATTTTTCTATCCCTACTCCATTATCGCCTTTGCTCTGCCCGATCCCGGCAGACCTTGGAAGCTAAGCAGGAAGGGCCTGGTCGGTACTTGGATGGGAGACCGTTTGGTAACACCAGGAGGCCTAATGTAGTGAGTGAGTGGTTGGTGGTGGTCGGAGGGGCCGATGCCGCAGACTGGTTGCCTCGCTTCCATTAGTCTACCCCAGGGCAGCTGTGGTTACAATAGTAGCTCACCACCACCGAGTATGGAGTGAATGAATAATGCAATGTAAAGCGTCTTTGAGTGTCCACATAAAACCGATGTTTTATTATAATTATTATTACTGAAGTGTCTCGACAACACCGTGCACAGGCAGCAGGGGCCAGGCACGAACGGGTCTGACTCCGCAGCTTACGGGACTATCTTTGGACTTTTCCATGAACATAAACCCCGTTAGCATGTTGCGCTCGCCTCAGCTAAACCTTTCGAAACCTGAAACCGCGACGACAAAACTTTGTTCAGAGAGACAATCGCAGCTACAGTCACTCGCACAGTGGAGACGAGTGCAGCTGACGATTTCACCATCCCCACGTCGTGCACTGTGACGTCTAAATATCTTATGAGGAAAAAATGAAAAATTATTACACATATTTTTAGAATCTAGGAGGTCTTGTCTTTCAAATGAGGCCTCACACTGGTATATAGGCTCTGAGCTCAATACTCTTTGGGAATTGGCCGGGCTGGACTGGCCATCGGGAGCCATGGGAGTTTTCCTGTTGGGCCGACGTACTTTTCCAATAGAAACGGCAAGTTCTACTGACGTTCAACATTGGATGCAATTACACAACTCGTCCACCAGAGCGATCTGACGCCTTTCATACCCCTCCGTTGGTCTGCTCTCTTGAGTCATGGTTCCCAGATAATCCTGTATAGCAACATTACTCGCGCCCCTCGCATCATATTCGCCAATATAAGTGAAAAAGAGTTTATCGTAACACCTTCCATGACCCACAGAACCTCTATGTTTTAAATAAACTTGCCTTGCCATGCTCTGATCAAACCCGTTTTGAAAAGAATGAGGACCGGCCACTCCGGCACGGCGTTACAAATGGCCGCGTGCTAAAGCCCAGCTCCCCGCCGTCTCTAAAGAGTCCCACGGGAAACATCTCACTCAGTTCAAACGAATGGCTTTAATTAGTCATGTCACCTTAATGGGAGCGGCTATATTAAAACGCACATAATTACCTCTGTCAGTGCGCCTCTCAGGTTCACTCAGCCCCAGACTAACGACTGTTTAGGAGAGCGGACTCGGGCGCGTTTGTCAAAGTGCGGCTTGTTGCTTCGATTTCTTGACGCCTCCTTCCCGCGAGACGCCGTTTTGTGATTGTCGGGCTCGAGCTCAATTACATCGCTGATTAAAACGGACCTCAGCGCCGCCGAGGAGACGAGGGGGGCAAACGGGGGAAACCAAAACTGTGATCTCATGGATCCAGTTACTTAACAATATGAAGGCGTTTGGTTTGTGCATGATCATACTTTCCATGGTGCAGATACGTTTCTAGATGTTTCAATTCAATTAATCTTTTCATTTGAACATCTGAGTTCTACACCGTTCTACTTGTATACAAAGCTCAGCACAGTAATCAAAGCCAACGAGGTACAGTCGTAGGTAAATAAGTAAATGATTAAATAAATAAGGAGTGGGTAGAAGCTTAAGCTTGTTTGCACCTTGTGTACTGAAGAATGTGATACTTTCATTTACTGCATAATCAAGAAGATATGACAGGTATTTTGTCCTTTTCCAGAAATCAGCAATATTAACATCACAATATTCTACTAATCCCAAGGCAAGGAAAGAAAACTAACCTTTTCAAATACCCATCACTGTCAACACAACCAATCTTTTAACTTAATCATGTGTTACTTGTTATGAATTAAATGCTAATAATGGACACAATATTATGGATTATGTTATTAACAACCATAATTATATGATTTAATAATATATTTTGTATTATTATATAATCATTATTTATTCCTTATTTTATTATACCATTATAATATTATCCATCCATCCATCCATTTTCTTCCACTTGTCCGTTGCCGGGTCGTGGGGGCAGCTGTAGGAGCTGCCCAAATCACATAGCACCAGCCCCTATGGCGCCCCCTGCAGGTGGTGGGCCCACAGAAGGACGGCCTCATGGTTCTAACCGGGCCTGTTGGTCTCTCATAAGGGGCTTCTGATATAATATTGATATATAATATTATTTAATTATTATTAATGTTATTAATTCATAATCGGTCCCTTCGTTGTCACCATCTACAGCAGGCTATATGATAACACTGCTCTATAATAAATGACTTCGGTTTAAAACTTCTACATTTTGTTAAAGTGACGCGAGTCTGTAAGTTTAAATGTTTTACAAATGTAATTATTCCGTATCATCGACCGCCTGACTTTTTACATTTCTCATTTTTGCCACATTTTTTTTTTTTGATTTTCTGTCGCTTTCTTGTGGCAATTTTTATTTTATTTTATTTGCCACATTTTTATTGAGTTTTGTCTCTGTTTTGTTGCACTTTCATCACTTTTTTGTCATATTTTTGCTGCTCTTTTGTTGCTTGAATTTGTCCCGCGTCCTCGTTTTTGATGCTAATTTGGCACTTTTTTTTCCCCAAAAGCTTTTACATTTGGGTAAAGCCAAACTGGAGAAAATAGGCTCGGTTCAGGGGTTAAAACAGTACTAAGTAATTCATGCTCCTAGAGGCCATAAGCGCCACTGCAGGTGTCGTAGCATGTTGTGTTTTTTTACTCATTAATCGTCCGTGAGAGTAAATCCTACGCTGACAGAAAAGACAAAGGGACAGAGGGACATTGTTCACCCAGTTACACAATGGAGATCATTTATTTCACTCAAACTTGGCTGTAAATACTGTTTAAGTGGCGCTAGCTCGCAGTTAGCTTTGCCAGTTAGCCTGTTAGCTTCTTCTTCGTGGTTCCATTAGTGTGTATTGGTGCTCTGACCCGGAGACAGAAAGTTGCAATTGGTGGTTTTCTGGCCAGAGACACCAGGGGGAGATGAAAGACCCCCCAGTCGTCCCATTAACACTTGTGTTACCCCCAGAGGGACGACGGAAAGGGTTTATTAAGGGAAACAAGTTGGGGTTACAATGTAAGTAATATTAAGGCGCTGCCGGTGACTAGGGGACGTTTTTAAATTTAGAGTTAACCATGTACAACTTCTGCTGTGGTTTACTGACATAAATATGAGAAAACAATATTGTTGTAATTTTCTGTTTTCATATGAAAATAAGGCATTGCAGAAAAATTTCCCATATTTTCAGTGATGAAATCTGAATAACAGATTGAGTCAGGTTTAAATGTACGGTTTTATTTTGTGACATATTTTTACAAGGACATTTTCTGAGGGGATTTTGGATATCTTAAATAAGCTGTTTTTTAAAAAGTGAAATTCCGCCTTGTTTTTTGAGATTAAAAACTTTGGGTTTATTGTAGCCGTGTGGCTCGCGTGAGACGCATTCAGGGACCGTAAGAAGTGCGGAAAAGGCACGTTTTTTTTCTTTTCACAAATGTGCAGAAAATCGGGACAAATATACAACGAGTCGAGTTCTCCAGCGAGTGGCAACAGGGGCGACCGGTGGGTTAAAGGGACCGCTGTGTTTTGTAAAGTCAGATTAAAGGGCCTCCGACTGTAATCTGCAGCCTGGTAAATACATTTTGGTTGCGCCGGAGCCCGGGCCCCCCCCCTCAAGCTGGAAATCCAGCCCCCGGCCGGAACACTTTAAGCCCTGCATTTCATCCAGATGTAATTCTGCTCGGAAACAGGGGATGAATTAAATAACACATAGTAGTGTTTTTGCCCATAGTTGCACCAATTAGAGGACAGACGGTTACAGCTTTTGGAGGCACACGTTGTTACCGACTTTTCCAACTGCAGCCGATCAACTCATTACAGTTTCTCGGTAAACAGAGGAGAGGGGCCTATTTAAAAATAATGGGACGGCCAAAGCTACCTCCCATGGAACAGTATAAAGACAATATGGAAATAAACAAAACTTTACAATGAGAATAATGAACGCGACCGCCTAAAGAGAACGGTTTCTGCCTTTATAAAGAAACTTATTTCAGCGTAAGCTATTTGTCTAATAATAACGTCCAAAAAGCTTCGGGCTTTTAACAATATAAATATGATCTGTCATTCATTCCTGCCCAACTAGAATACAACTACAAGGCAAGGCAAGTTTATTTGTAGAGCACAATTCATACACAAGGCAATTCAAAGTGCTTCACAGTTGCATAAAATTACAAGAAAACAGATCAAATCATTAAAACATAAAAATGAATCAATGACAGTAAAAGGCCAGAGTGCAGATAAAATACTTTCAGTTTTCATCTGCTCGGGTAAAAAGAGCTGTTTTCAGCCTGGATTTGAACTACTTGGAGGATAAATGTGTTTGAGTATGAGAATAACAAAAAAAAGCAAAGGCTGCAGATATGTAGGTGAACAAAACCTGTCTCCAAAGAGATTCATCATGAAACCAGCAAACCCTGCAGTTTCGATTGAGTATATAAGCTATACATCCTATAAAGTCATAAAGAGGATCTGACTGCAGCCGATGGAGAAAAAACAATACGATGCCGAATTCGCACAGTAAAGTGAAGATATCACTGCGCGGATGCCGAATTACTCCCGGTATTATTACGCCTTACAATATAGTTTCCCTTTTTATCCGCTTAGAAAATCCACATTGTTTAATTTTGTGTAATTATACTTTACAGTGTAACACTTCACGTAACCATATTTAATTAGGTAAAACGTGGAAGAGCTTGGTAGCTTCTATCTTCACCTCGTTTGGAGCCATAGAGGAGAAGAGAGAGGCTAAATGCTAACGGCTAAATGCTAACGCCGTCTGTGCTGTGTTTACGTGACTGAAGGCGCACGTGGAGACCAGACAGGTACAGATGAACTCGTCAAAGCTCAGGTAAGAACATATCTCAGTGTGTAAAAACGGTGGCCTGTTCCTTTAACGTCCAGCACAAGTATTAATTCATGTCTAATCGAAGCTTTTCACCAGTGTTAATTTCGTCGACTAAAATATTTAGTCTTAATTTTAGTCAAAGTGAGGAGGTGAGGATGGACTCGATGATGGCCGTGTAGAACTGCACCAGCATCTTAAGTTTCCTCAGAACATCCTCTGCTGGGGCTTCTTGATGAGGGAGCTGATGGTTGGCTCCCATTTGAGGTCCTGGGTGATGGTGAAGGAGTCCACGATGGAGATGGGGGTGGGAGAGTCTGTCAGGCTGAGGGGGGACGGACGGACGGACGGTGGGGAGTCTTTCCTGAAGTCCACGATCATCTCCACTGTCTCCTGCACTCGGTTAAGAGCTTAAAGCTTACGGAAACAATGCAAGCGTTATATTGTATTACAGTTATTTTTATCGTTGAAAAATGCCTAAGAAACGTGTGTGTGTTGTTAGCGGCTCATCCGTCCTAAGACCTGACTGTGAACTTCAGTCTCCAGCTCGTCTCCATGGAGATGTTTTCAGGCGGGATTATGAGCTTTTTGTAAGTGAAATCAAAAATCCGTATAAAGTTCAAGTCGCACAATTTGCAAATGAACGATACACAATTATTCACACTTTTCTTTGTGTGTGAACATGTTCATCCCACACAAATGCAGTCCGGCCAGAGCGGGTCCATGAAGGTCCTCACAGCGTTTCCCCTGGACGTGGCCCGGGCTGAGAGTCTGGCTCTGGTGACCTCCTCTCTGTGCAGCGCCCAGACACAGGAAATCATTTACATGTTTCCAGCCGCGAAGACATTTAGACAAGATTAATCATGCCGTGGCTTGAACTTATAAAACTGCAAAATAAAGTGAGAGCGAGGCTGGGATTGACACGAACACTTCCCGCACGGCGAGTCGGCACAAATGTGCTTTGGATTTAACTGTTCGGATCTGGAGCTATGGACGTTTTTATTGTGTTTTGGATCAGGCAGTGTGACAAATCAAGCGGAGGTGAAAACGCTCTCGGCTTCATTGAAAACAATGGCAGGCGCCGCGTCGGGAGGTTGTCATTAGATTTGAGAGGATTTATTAAGGTGAATAATTGTCGGTTTGTGATGAAATGTAATTTTTAGATACGACTTGTGAAAGTGTAATGATGTCAATAGGAAAAACTGCCCCCCCCACCACCACCACTGGACCCTGTGACATCATCACATTCTTGAACCTGAAAACAACCTATAGATAGATACAGACGGCATCTCTTGAATCGCCCATATATGGTCATTTTTGAAACTTTCTCTAATTATTCAAAAAGTACTTTGTTGCATTATGAATATAGTTTTCAACCCAACAAAGATACAAAGACATGGGGAGGAGCAAAGTGGTCAAAGCCCGTAAATACATAAATAACGGAGAATGCTAACAGGATGCTTCATCTTTATCATTGTGCTAATGCTAACGGCTAGCTAGCACTAGCTACGACAACCGTTTGTTCGTTTCTACTGAACAATCTGCAGTGAATAAACATCCATATGGACCCGATTTAGACTTGACTTTATTTGTATGTGATATTTTTAGTTTATATTCCTCCAGAATATGGCAAAAAAGAGTGAAAAATTGTGTTTCCCAAAAGATTCTGTTTTCCCCCTCGGCGAGGCCACGCCCCCTTCTATGACGCCATCTCTGTATCTGTACAACTCTATGGGAGAAATACAGTTTTTGTCAGAAATCTCCAAAACGAAAATTAACAAATGTTTTTCCTCATCAGTGTTTGTGAACCCAACATATGTACTTTCTACTGACCAATATCACGCTTTTGTCACCACTTTCGGACATTGGTTTATATGTGCTGACAGAGGAGACGATGAACTTTTAGACCGTTTTTATTTCATTTATTTCAACACTGGATTCTCCCAGAGATATTAACCAAAATCTGAATTGGGTCGCTCCAGCCGGCGGTCTGAACGTAGCCTTACTTAAACCTGGCTCTATCCTCAAAACAAAACCCTCCCATATTTATACCTATAATCGACAGTAGCTGATATTGTGGGCATTTATTTGAATCCAGCTTTCTCTTCCCTTCAGCCTTTTTGACGATTCAAACGCTCCTGTGCTGAAGGCGGACCTGTTGATGTCCGCGGGATTTTGTGTTTGAACCGTTGCAATGAAAAGTCATTAAACAGTTGTTTCGTCGATGCCCTCCCCTCAGGCAGAAGCGGCGAAGTGTAATTACCTGAAATGATTTCAACCTTGGAAAAGTGAAAAAGGGCCAAACGGTCGTAGAATTTTATTCAGTAACTCTTTTTCTCTCACTAAAAATAACTTGATTTTGTACAAGAGAAGGTTAAACATTCTAAGCCAGAGTCATTTTATTGTATTTTGTTTTTATTCCTCTGTTGGACTAGTTCGCAAACGAGCAGCGAGGCCTCAGCTTTTTTACAGACAAGAGCTCAGTATTTAGCGCCATCTTTCTGTCACTCACGGCGTCTGACCTACAGTGTAACTCTGGAAATGTGACCGAACGCCGAGATCCACGCTCTGAGAGTAAAGTAATAAAACCCAGGGCTGAAGAGGTGAAATCTCATGGGTTCATCGCGTGTCGTTCTCGGCGTTGTTTGCTGAGGCCAGTTCCGTCTTCTCGCCGCATGTACTTATCTGTCCATCTGTGCACACGGAGCTGAAAAACCTCATCTCGCGGCGTCCGTGTGAAGCTCTCGAAATGAGCACGGCACATCAAATATTTGTGTTACGCAACTCGCACTCATGAGTCAACTCTTCCTTTGGGCTGGTTCGGGTGAGCCGGTTCTTCATTCTATGACCACATTCAGAAATGGACTGAATAATGATTTACTGAACGAACCATCCCACTGCTTAGATTTCATGAACGTTGTGCAGAGAAAGACTGACAGAAAAATAGCGTTACATGAACAAACTCCAGTTAAATGGGGAAAAACAAAAAACAAAACAGCGGGCCACACAAGTGAAAGCTTTTTGCTCTAAGGTCAAAGCTAAATGCACTCAAAATGATTTGTCAGACAGTTGCAGACTCTTCTCATTAGTATTGTTTCACAAACACGTTTTTAAAGTGTAAATGTCAGTCCCATTTTCATTTTAGATGATTCAATTTAAAAAGTGCCTTTTATTGATCGCCATCCATCCATTTTCTTCCGCTTTATCCGGGGCCGGGTCGCGGGGGCAGCAGTCTCAGCAGAGATGCCCAGACTTCCCGATCCACGCACACCTCCTCCAGCTGTTCTGGGGGGACCCCGAGGCGACACCAGGCCAGCTCGGAGACATAGTCCCACCAGCGTGTCCTGGGCCTTCCACGAGGCCTCCTCCCAGTGGGACATGCCTGGAGCACCTCCCGAGGGAGGCGACCAGGAGGCATCCGGAACAGATGCCCTAGCCACCTCAGCTGGCTCCTTTCGACGTTACTGAGCAGCGACTCTACTCCGGGCTCCTCCCGGGTAACTGAGCTCCTCACCCGATCTCGAAGGGTGCGCCCAGACACCCTGCGAAGGAAACTCATTTCGGTCACTCGATGTCTTTTTGCAGATGATCACATTAGGAGAAGGCAAAATAGCAAAGAGAGTTCGTAGCCATTCAATTTACATATAAAATAAAACAAGTCACAATCAGCTGTAACGCACATGAGTAAAGAAAAGCACGTAAGCAAATAATTACTAACAGTCGCGTAAAAGCAAATTCACCTACACAAAAATCTCATAATCGCCCATATCGCCGTCATGGCCGACTTTCGGATAGATGACGTCACAGGAAACCTTATAGCGCTCCAAACACATAAAGGCTCCTAATCCGTCATTGGTTCTGGGTTGTTTCAGTTTTGAGGACTTTTCATCTCAAACAAAGACCGACACCCCTGGACTGTCCCATCATCCGCAAACTCTGTGCCCTCCCTGTTGCCCCACAGCTTCTGTTACTATTTCAACATGCTCACCATCACCAACAAGGTCACGCGAACTGTCCCCCGAATCATCCATCTCCCCATCACAGACCCCTCTGACATCAATAATGAAGCCGTCACACGCCTCGCACGATCAATATCCATGGCCTCACTCTGTCCTGCTGCCATCAGACGTCTGACAGGAGAGCAGGGCGGGATCAGGGACCTGTCCATGAAGGGCTCAGAAAGACAGGATGGATTTTTTAAAGCCAATGAAGAGACTTTTATGTGAGAAATACAGTGGCGAGAAACAGTGAGCACGCCGTTTGGAATTTCTCACATTTCTGCCTAAATCAGTCACTAAATGTGGTCTGATCTTCATCAAAATCTCAGGAATGATAAACTGTGTCTGCTTAAACTAATACCCCCCCAACATTTACACTGGATCAAATTGTTATTGGCCATAACGTGTAAACATTCACAGGACAGCGTGGAATAAGTAAGTACACCGACTGAATCTCCCTGAACTGCAGCAGTTTTGTAAAGAGGAACGGTCCAAGATTCATCCTGATCGTTGTGAGCGTCTGATCTGCAACTACAGGAAAGCAGTTATTGCTGCAAATGAAGAATCAGGCAGATATTTAATACAGGGGGGGGGGGGGGGGTTCTGCAAATTGTCTTGATGAACTTAATTTGAATTAATTTTTATATTGATGATCGCACGTTGTCCAGGCCCTGAGGCAACAAAACAGCCCCTCCCAAACTGTTCACCTTTGTGTCCAACAGTCCACTGAATATTTTTCCAGTAGTGCTGTGGAGCGTCCAAGAGCTCTTTCGCAAACCAAACCAAATGGAACAGCAAACATCAAAACCCTCTCCTCACTGTGAAGTCTGGAGCAGGAGAATCGTGGTGTGGGGCTGTTTTGTTGCCTCAGGGCCTGGACAACCTGCCATATCAATGGACGTATGGGTCGGGCCGGTGAAATATAGTGAGTCTGGACAGAGCCCTTTCCTGGACTGGCCTGGCACGAGCCTGATCCTCCATGTTCAGAGGTACATGGAGGATACAGTCTGGAATTGTGTGATTTGAGTCCGGCAAAACCAAGACGAGCCAATCATAGCACGGTGCGTCGTCTTTCGTGCCAGGATTTCCCATCAAACACCAGTGCTCCTCCGGGCCGTAACCAAAACAGCGAAGATGGCGGCCGTGACACAACGATCTTTTACCAGAGCCCTTTCTTCTGTTGTAAATGAGCTGGACTTGTCCTTAAAGCTGCTCTGAGGACTTTCACCAGGACATTTACTCGACTGCACGTGTGGACGACAAACGATCATGGCGGAGGACGTAAACTCAAAGCGTTTTGGAAATCGCATCCTATTACCACAATTCCAGTCTTCATATGTATTTATGAATACATAGAGAAAGTCAGTCTGGCTTTATCCCAGGCTATTCCAGGACTGCGCATGTTGAAGTGAAGAAAAGAGACTCATTTGGAGCCAGCAGGACCCGTTTGCATCAGTTCTAACGGGCCACAGTCCAGAGTGTGTTACTTGTGTAACTGTGGTCAGTCCAGCCAGGATAAAGAGGCCCCTCAATACCTTTTCTAATATAGCCATTATGTGGGAGCCCCTTCACGGAGATATGGAGAGAAAAATAACTCTAGCAGATCTTCAATGAAGGTACTTGATTCATCTTCTGTACTCAGTAGTTGAAGTCTTCGAACGTTTCACCTCTCAGCCAAAAGGCTTCGTCAGCGACAAAGGTCACAATCTGCACGCAGCTGAATATATAGACCAATGGGGAGGAGTTAGGGTTGGCCAGTCTCCTCCCCTCTAATCACAGCTACTCTCACCTGTGGGTAAACACCTCTGAAGTAGAGCGTCTCTAACGATCTGCTCACCCCAGTATCGGTGAGTCACGTCCTACTCATCGATAGTAGTGATTATCGACTTCAACTACTGAGTACAAAAGATGAATCAAGGACCTTCATTGAAGATGGACAACTCCTGTACGACTGAGAACCTACACAGACAACTCTAGCAGATGGAATCTCCACAGACTTGGACCATGTGCAGCCGTCCAGGAGGTGATTTCCAATGTCTAACTGGGACAGACACTACAATCGTCTCAAACTCTTCCTGTGATGCCATTCGTCTCAGCTTGAAGATGTTAACAAGCGGCAGTTCTTGTTTAAACTTTTTGAAAGCTGCGCTAGAGTTCCACCCATCATTTGGCTCAAGAACCGATAGTTGCCGACGAAGTCTTAACACTTAAACAGTCAGGTACAGATGACCTAGGATCCTCGAGTGTTGAAGCCGACATGGAGCCAAGCATATGAATAATATATGCAAGAAGGCCTTCCTGATTAAGTACTTCGACACGATACATCTGTTTGTCTGTACTTAATCTGCCCATAAACGTCTTCCTTTTTGTAAACTAAGCTTCTACTGTAGTTGTAATGTCCTCCGTCGGGGATATCGGGAATGTTCAGGCGCCTCTTCCCCTTCATTATGTCATAACTCCGGGCAAACCTATCTCCGAGTGGTGCGGTTGGAAGGAGCCGTGGCAGATTTCGGCAGCAGATGTTTGTGGCGAGGCGTTTCCACCGACACGCGAGCCAGGAGCTGATTATTTCCTCCGCGCAAAAACCAAACTCCGCTCGCCCTGAAAACACACCAGCCACCTGCCTCCGCTGCAGACACCTGGGAATCGGGTCCACCAGCGAAAAAAAACTGGCGTCGCAATCTGGACTAAATATTTACGAGAGGAGAGCCGAGACGTTTAAAAGGAACGGGACGAAAGTGCTTTTGATAGACGGGAACAAGAGGAAAGGAACAGGCCCCCGTTTTTCCATACTGAGATATGTTCTTACCTGCAGGCATGAAAACCACTCACCTTTTGGCGAAATTTGCCGTTTTTAAACCACAATAGGTGACTTACGTGCAGAGCTGTCGCAATGGGGTAGGCAAGGTAGGCAACTGCCTGGGGTTCCCCAGCTGGAGGGGGCCCCGGATGTCTGTGGCATTATGGGACGTGAAGTTCTTTCCTCCTGTCACTGTAGCTTCTGCAGAGAGAAGGTTTTCAGCTTTGAAACTGATAAAGTCTTACCTCAGATCATCCATGAGCCCAGAAAGACTGACAGGACCGGCCCTTATATCAAAGAGCGCAACATTAGGAGGTTATAGAACATGGAAGAGTTGGTCACTGCTTTTGTGCGAGTTAAAGTCCGCAAGCGTTGCTAAACCCCTTAATTTTGGATGGTTATTCCTTGACAAAAAAAATCCTTGTTGTACAATGTTCTTAAAATAGTTTGTGTTGTTCACCATTTTAATACCTTTTTTTAATTCTACATAAATTGTATAGTTCAAGAAAAAAACACTGCTCTGCAAATAAGAGAAGACAGTTCTAAAGAATGATAATAATATTAATAATTATACGTTTTTACCTTATTTCTGCCTTGTTGACAACAATAACGACGCCATTGAAGACACAGTGTCCTTTACTACACTCTAGTGGCCACTTTGTGTAGTACTACAGAGTAATTCATGACTCTTAAAATGCACCAGAATACAAGGAATCCAATCTGAATTTAAAACATTTTCCCGAGGGAGGGCTTGGGGCCTCACTTCGCTGTTTTGCCTAGGGCCCCCAAATATCTTGAAACGGCCCTGCCTACGTGAATCGTGTAGAATCGATGAGAAATGTCTAGGGGGGCTTGTTATGGTAGATATGGGGTTTGGAAAGGTCTACCATTAATGTAGGATTTATATGAGGGTGGCGCTTTATTAACATTTAATGATCTTTGCTTGATATATTCAATTCCCCCAAAACCTTTTTTTAAGTACTTCCAATTAAAACATTTTATAACATCACATTGTGAGGTTCTTCGGGAGCCGCCGATGTCCTGCCTGGAGGATATTATGATAAAGCATGGCAATGGGAAACGGCAAATTTCTATATTATATGCAGCACTTGTCTCTCATGATAAGGAATCCAGCAGTGATAGAATGAGGGTTTGGAGTTTGCATATTAAAGAGGATATTGATGGAGACGAGTGGCCAATAGCATGTTTAAAAGCACAAACGATCAATACTAGAATGAAGTTACTCCAGCATAAATGGATAATGAGGACGTACATGAACTTAACACATTTTCCCCGGACATTCCAGATACGTGTGTGAAATGTTTAACCGAGAAAGGCACATTAATACATTGTGTATGGTGGCGTTCTGGAAATTGGTCGTCTGCACTTTAAGTAGCATTGTAAAACTTCAAGTACCTTGCACACTAAAACTCTGCATTTTGGGGATATATCCAAAGAATTTCACAGTCAATACCAAGCATAAGACTCTGATCAACTATGGCCTCCTGCAGGTCAGGAGGATCGTTGCTTTGTCCTGGAAAGAGACTGAATTGTCCTCTACACAATCTTGGTTGAGAGAGATGACAACTTGTATCACATTGGAGCGATTTAACCTTTATAACAAAAGGTAAAGCACAAGAATTTGAGAAGAAGTGTGGACACCTTTAATTGACTTTCTCAAAAATATATCTCATTTCAAGTGTGGCTTCCTACGGTGTTACGTCACAAATGAAGCGGAGGAGAATAAACGCTCTTGCTTCATTGAAAACAATGGGAGACGCTGATATTTGGCGGTTGTTTGAGAGGATTTATTAAGGTGAATAATTGTCAGATTGTGAGGAAATGTGATTTGATCACCATGGTAACCTGACTATTGAGGCAAAAGTCTGATATAAACAGGAATTGGACTTAATTGGTCTCGATGAATGTTTGTTCAAACAGAGGAGCCTCGTACGCGTCGCTCCATCGTAACTTTGTGCTGAATTTATGTTTCGCCTTTTGGGAAATAATCCTGATCTAAGTTAAACGTAAAGCTGACGAGAAAATGTTTTATTAGCTTTTAGGCGACGTTCTGTCAAGTTTATTCAGCTTTAGATTTAGCTAAAGCATGACTCAGCTAACACATGTCATGACATTAAACATGTGATTAACAATTTATTTTATGTTTAAAGTAAATGTTAGAACTTAGAGCCTGACGTGTCCGGCACAGTTACGCTAAACTTTAAAACATAATCCACACAATGTGTTTAGATTCTAATCATAAAACTTACTCAGTTTACAAGATTGAAGCTGTAGTTCTGACAAAATGGAACATCCGACCACACGACAGCTTTGAGGCCGGATTTACTGAGAAAAACTCACAGGCAAAAACGCTGTTTAATACCGCCATCGTTTTCACCTCCACATCCGCGGCGCTCCGAGAGTACCCGGATGGTGGAAGAGCCCTATTCACATGATTGATTTACCAAATTAACACAAATGCAACTGAACATTTTTAGCTTCATTTTCCACTATGAATTTACCAATTAAGTAACTTAAAACATAAATAAATATGATTAGCAAATATAATACAGCAGAACTAAACTGCCCACACACAGATCCCACACAAAGTGAATAGATTATGATTAGATGTTTATACGAAACAATGAAATTAGTTGTATTTTAAAGGGAGGATGTTGTCTTGGGTTTACAGAGTAGGCTGCTAGACATGAAGTGAGCTTAAAAGACAAATTATTAAGCTCTAACATAAAATATATAAGCCCTCTTATATTTTTTTTATAAGAGGGCAATATTTGTGTTCTAAAATGATTAAAATAACCTAACTAGAATTAGTAAAAGAGATATATAAACTTTTATATTCATAATATATTCATAATGCTAGAAACCACTGTATCATGTGTTACTATTCTTCCCCTGCCCAGTGATCTCTTAACCGTAGAACAGAGGCTGAACAGGCGTAATACACGTAATACTCTGTGTATTTGTATTCAAAGATAGATCAGGAGCCGTAATGTACAGGAGCCGCTGCTGAGCGCCAAAACATCGGACCACACAGACCCAAGACAACCCACAATGCACTGCTCTTAAAGAGCCAGGCTTGGCCTGTAACATGTGTTATCTTTGCCAATAAACTGTATTGAAATCTGAATTATATAACATTGTATTGTTTGTCAATAATGATGGAGGAGTAGACGAGTTAAGTCCACCATCTCTGGTGGGGGTCATGCATTGAGCCATTTGTGGCGCCCCCACCACATTGGGCCTCATACACCGTAAGCGTTAGACCCAGTGACATTATCTATGCAAATATGTTTGTGCGTACTTGACCTTGTAGTGACCCAGCAGCTGCATTTACTTTCCATCACAGTGAGCTCTACAACGCTCTGTCAGTAGAGACACCTCCCAAACAATTGATCCTGGAGCGTCCACTGGGATGGAAAGGAAAGGCGCCCTGCTGACCACCAGCTATTCGGTCACTTCAGGTCAAATGTGCACAATGTCATTGGTACTTTCCGCTTAAAAAACGCACCTTTAAATGCAGAGGACACATCTGCTGACCCACTTTGACAAGTCATTTTCGAACTACGACTTTGGCTGGACTTTAGTTACTTTAATTAGCATTTAAGTACGGCTAAAGTATGGCTAAGGTTGATCATTGTTGTGCCTCCATATACCCACATTCCTTTTCTTTACGTCCCTTCAAGAGAAATCCAGTCGTTCATGGCAAACCCCCCTCCCCCAGATTGCTCCCTTCACATTTCCATATATCATCGCCGCACACATTTACATATACATTTACAGTTTAAAAGTTTAAACACATTGAATAAATCCATACCAAGCCGGGGCTGTGTTTTTCCCCCATTACTTGTAAAGCATCTCCATCAAACACGCGCGACATTCTGGAGGGACTGGCGGCGCGAGTGGAGGCGCGAGTGGTGGCGCCGCGTGCGGTTGTTTGCTCGTCAGGATCCGCGTGGGCGTCGTGTGGGGAAAGAGCCGAGTCTCAGAGGAAAACAAGCCGCCTGCAAATGATTTATGGAAGTCAGAACATATCTAGCAATATCTATATATAAATGGGAAAAAAGTGTCCGTTGTGTCTGCGTGACCCTCATGTATCTTTCTCCAGCTTTTTGGCAGTTCACTTAAGATTCTGTCTCTATCTTTCTCTACACACACACACACACACATATATATATATATATTTATATACGGCTGTGTATGTCATTGTGTATAATGTGCATGGCTCAGTGCAGCCCGGCGTCTCAGGGGCTTGTGCTGTGAAGGTTGACTAACAAGAGGGGGGAGAAAAGACTCCAAATATGTCATAAATATATATAAGAATATGATTATAAATGTGTTTGCTGCAGGGGGAAGGAGGAGAGGAGCCCGAGGGGAAATTCAAATTCACTTTTTCTTTTTGTTGTTGTCAAAAGAGACAAAATGACGAAGTGTTGAGTGTGAAAACAGATTGTTAGGGAAGAGGCTGGCATTCTGCAGGAAGAGGTTCACGGTGGATACTTCATACAGCTTCAAGAGAACAGAAACTTCATCGTGACGTTTTAAAAGTATCACTTGAACACATTCGCAAAGCACCTTCTCTGCACTTTTAAAGTTGAGCATGGCGATTGACAGTACGCTGTAGATGTTACGTTTTTTTTTTATATTGAGTGCTGTCAGTCAATACATTTCACAGGTCCAGACACAGAAAAAAGAGCAAAAAGAAAGAAGAACCTCGACTCATTTTAACACATCATTAAAATTAAATGTTACCTTGGGCATTACTCACTCTGTTATTACTATACTTTTAATGAATAAATAGGGATTATGTTATATATCATTCAAACACTATAGAAATACTATATGGGTGATGATGATGAATAACAGTAATACTAACATGGTAATATATTAGGTAAAAGAAATGAAAAATGATACACTTGTTATAAAGTGTAACATATTGTGAATGTTGACTGAATGTGATGCATTGTTGCATTTCTTGTAAATATGTAACAAACTTAATTATTAAGACTCAGAGGACTTGTGGGACACCTCCTGGAAACGCCACCTTAACGTTTGAGCAACCGAATGATCCTGGAGCTCTGGTGTCGGGGGCTTCGTGCCCCTGGTAGGGTCTCCCAGGAGCGGTTCAGAAGCCCCTTATGAGAGACCAACAGGCCCGGGTAGAACCATGAGGCCGTCCTTCTGTGGACCCACCACCTGCAGGGGGCGCTATAGGGGCTGGTCCAACAGCTGCCCCCACGACCCGGCAACGGACAAGTGGAAGAAGACGGATGGACGGACTTGTGGAACTGTGGTATAAGAGGATTAAACAATGAGGAGCCGTGCATTCCAAACTACCTGGACTATTTTCTGTGTGTTTTTAGCCGGTCTGGAGGCTCGTCTCAGAGCGAGTCATCCTCTCGCTGCTGCGAGGATCTCCATCGGGCTCAACAAAACATCAGCACAGAAAGAATCACAACACAACAGGACTAACCCTGCACTTTCCGTGGAAATAAACACGATAGTATGTGGCTCTTGGGCAGGAGTTATTTCACGTTTACGCTGTTTACCCTGAAGCTAGCTACAGGCGTAAAAACGGGTCAGGGAAGAAACTGAGGCAGACGCAGAACGACGGGGGCGTGGTTAGGGAGGGGGTATTTACAGTCTGAAAGTCAGTCTGAAAGTCAGTGTTCTGCAAAATATGACCCAGAGAGCTCAGTCCTTATCAGGTTTAGCTCCGTGGCTTGGCCTTGAAGGGAAGTGTTGACGGTGTAGGAGAGATAAGAGGTCCAGCTGCTTCAAACCTCCTCTCAGGAGGAAGAGAATTATTTCAGTAACAGTTCATACATGTATCATTATATAGCTTTTTCCTTGGTCTCAGCTTTAGTTCAGTTCTCCAGAGCAGGTAGTTTCCTTCACAGTTCAACCCTTTTCCTCCCAGAAATAAAGTCCATCTATTGTCCGTCTCCACAGCGAGCTGCCAGGTCGTACATAACAGTCCACGTTGTGCGTTACTTTCCGGTGTAATTCCATCACTCGGTCACTCTCTGCTCCAAAGTGCTCGTTAATTTTAACCCACAGCAGTGTGGTCCGATTGAAAGCTGCTGTCTTTCCAAATTTCCGATAATCCAGGGCAGTCCATCCAATAAGCAGGAACCCTGTTATCAAGAGTCTAAATGAGTAAATATCTTTGTCTCCGACCAACAGGGCCGCGAGGCAAACGACATCCATCGCAAACCGAGCTGTGAAAATCCGGTCCGGGAAGACGACCTCCTCCGTGGCCTCACTTTGTGTAAAAAACGTATCAATTGCGCTGGGATTCCAGTTGATCAATTCCATAGTTTAGCGGTTCGGGAGGACCGTGAGCAGCTCGTCCAAGAGGAAAAATAAAAGTCAGACAAGACACTCGCAGAGGCAGGAAGAAGTACGAAAGCAGGAGAGGTGAGACAGGACTACCTGACTAAAGTAACTACACTAGAAACGCTACGCAAAACTAGCTAACTACGCTAAACTAGCTAAATATGCTAATAAATTGCGCTCGCTCACTATTCCAACTCGCTAAATGTAGAGAGGGCACTACACAGACGGTTTTAGTTGTCCTTTAAAGTCGAGTCAAACTGGCATTAAATATTGCTTTTAAATTATGACATTGC
The DNA here is from genome assembly GCA_021464625.1 of Proterorhinus semilunaris. Lineage (NCBI taxonomy): Eukaryota > Metazoa > Chordata > Actinopteri > Gobiiformes > Gobiidae > Proterorhinus > Proterorhinus semilunaris. The sequence goes on from CM038351.1 coordinate 2,545,100, forward strand.
TCAACCATTGACTGTATAAGTTTATCAAAAATACCAAAACGATGCTACAAATTCACCAGATTTTTTGGCTCAAAAGTTTCCCGTTCGTCCAATTCACTTCCCTCTCTTTGATGAAAGCTTTGCAAATCTTAAGAAATGAAACACGTGCGGGTTTTTCTTCTCCATTTGAGTCATTAAAATTGACTTCTGAGCGGAAACATTTCTTCCCTTCATGTTAAAGCGTTTGTTAAATCCATTCAGCTGAACATATATCTGTGCAAAGACGGTGTGTTCATTAATATTGACTCTGCCAGTGCTTTTCACACACACACGTGCCGTTAGCGCTCGCTCGAAGGCTCCGCGTGTGATTTAAATGCACGGGGCTCTTTTAAAGAACAGAAACAAATGGCTGTAACTCAAAGGCGCCGTCTGCTCTTTCGTCAGATAACACCGACGCGGACCACAAAGAGAAACGCCGTTAAATCACTTTTACACGGGAAAAGTCCTCCCCCGAACACAGTAACAAAGAGACTGTAAACTTTTAAGTCTGGACGGCTTTATGCTTTTACAGAAACGCTGACAAATAGGAACAATTCAACAGCGGAAAGAATAACGTTGTGCTAACTTGCCACTGAAGAGGTTGCATTCAGTTAACAGTACATTATAAACAGCCTATTAATACGAATCCTTTACTTTCTGTCTCAGTTCAAGTGGTTGTGTCTTGTTTTAAAGGGATTAGATCAGGGGTGGCCAAAGTGGGGCCCGCCTACTTTTGCGCCGCATACTAACTCTCTCCCATTCATTCTCAATGGTAAATATGGACGCAGTACACTATTTTGGCCACCAGCGTCAAATTGGGGGCGCTGTTTCACTCCTTTCGCAAAGTTAAGGAAACACTGTTGTGTCTTGGTGTTTAAACAGAGCGTCGTAGCATCAACTTTCCCAGTTTTCCAACTTTTATTGCAAAGGCCGTTGACGTCAACACAGGTACGTGTTAAAAACAATTGATGCTGAACTGAGACTTTCAAAATGATCTCATGGCATTTTCTTTGAGTTGACGAATGAGGGAAAGTCACTGCAGGTGCTGTAGATACAGGTGTTTTTGTTGTTTACATTTTGTACTATATTGCTGCAATTCTACTAAAATTATGCGTTTGCCGCAGTTAACATTTGTTTTAATGTAGCATGTTATTTGCATAGATAGAATCATATGCAAATGTATAGACTACCAAAAACTAAAATAAAGTATATTATTATTTGCAGTTTATATGTGTTTCACGCTTGACATCGCCGTGTTTGGCCCGCGACCCACAAGCACTTTTTAATTTTGGCCCTCGGAGACAAAAAGTTTGGGCACCCCTGGATTAGATGGAAGTTGGTCATTTTTATACTCACTACTGCCACCTCAGGTCTAACGCGTAACTGCCATTTCTATATTAAGCTCGTGCATGGATTTTAGAGGCAGTTGTGGTGAACAGGTCTGGGCTCATTCTACACATGAGGACATGGCTGGAACATGTACGGGGAGGACAATATATAATTTTAAACATTTTTAAACTCTGTATAGTGAATTACAGCTTGTTCCATTGGAAATTTCCAATGGAATAGTTTAAACCAGCATGAATTGTCTTTATTCAAGCAATTAATCTAAATTGTCATTTTTACATTGCTCAAAAGGTATGGACATATATTAAAAGGTACATTATTACTTTTTGTGGTGAAAAAAAAAGATAAAATGGTAAATGGACTCAACTTTTCTATCTTTATCAGGCCCAAAGCGCTTTACAAAAAGAAACCAGTCACCCAATACACTCTCTCATGTCTACGCAGACACTGGAGGCAAGGAGGGTGAAGTGTCTTGCCCAAGGACACAACAACAGTGAGCATTTGCGGGAACAATGGTTCCTAAAGTGGGGTCTGGGGCCGCCTGGCGGGCCTCAGAGGTACTGCAGGGGGGTTCCCCAAAGTCTGTTTACAAACCAAGTACATTGAAAAAACAGCCCGTTAGCCTGTTAGCTTCTTCTTCGTGATTCCATTAGTGTGTATTGGTGACTACGACCCGGAGGCGGGAACGTTGCAATTACGGTTTTCTGGCCAGAGACACCAGGGGGAGATGAAAGACCCTCCAATCATCCCAATAACACTTGTATTACCCCCAGAGGGACTACGGAAAGGATTTATTAAGGTAAACAAGTTACTTAGTGCTGCTTTAAAGCCCTACATATCCAGGACATTTCCTCACCTCTCGATCGATCTCTTGCAAAGTTTAACCCTTTAATCGTTAAGTTAAACACAGAAACTGCAGGTCCCTCTGGAGGCAGCAGTGGGAATGAAACCGTGAATACAAGCTTTTAATTTCTGCAAAACACATAATTAACTCCATGCAGCAGTGATGAACACACAATGTTGAAGGCATTTGTATGGAGAGGATGATTATTTGCTGAGATACTACTGCTGTTTATTTCTGATGCACGGGTTTTATCATGTTTTAAATCTGGCTGTAGTGGATATTGCATATGTTCTTTTGTAAGGTCTCCATATCCCGGGCTTTATTGGTGATTCATTGTGATACAAGTGTCATTTAGCCCTGATGTACTTTCTGTAATATAGATACAAAATGCTCGAAAACAGTCTGGGAAATGGGCCAAAACATTGCACTTAATCAGGGCTCACTCCACTGCACCATCTGTTTCAGTCCGCGATAATCACGGACGATGATGCATACGGCTCTTCAGCTCAGAACAGAGGGAGCGGATCGGAACGACGGGGAACGGGTTTGGAGCAGGAAGTAAACGCAAAACTGCAGAGCTCTCCAGGGGACGTTTACGTGGCATTACACAGAACTAGAACGATATGCACACAGGGAAACAAAAACGATTCCAGCATTTTCCCCATATTCCCAGAGTGAAGTTTAATTAGTTGCTAAATGTTTACTAAAGCTTTAGTGGCTTTTCTCATTATTTGAATCATTAGAATGTGTGTAGTTTATGTACGTAGTGCACAAGTGCTCGAGAGCCGCAAACGTTAAAGCAGGGGTGCTCACACTTTTTCAGCATGCGAGCTACTTATAAAATGATCAAGTCAAAATGATCTACCTACTACAAAAATGCAAAACATATATTTATTTCTAAATATATTGAGGATTCTTTACAATGTATGTTGATGTACATGCATAACCGCACGAGCCAATATTGCACAACACAACACAATTAACTATGTTCATTTTTTGTCATTACCCGTGTTTACTCTGATGACTTGCACTGAATTGAATCAGCCAGGGATGCATAGTCCGGACAGTAGCTGCTGACAGTCAGCCTCAAGCACACTTCCAAATGTTCATCGGCCATGGTGGGACGGTACTTGGACTTAATGATCTTCATGTGGGAAACGGCTGACTCACATAAATAAGTGAAGCCGAATAATGCAGTCAAGGAGGTAGCACATTTCCTGATGTTGGGGTACTTTACCTCTGTGAGTAAGTTCCAGAACTGTCCATGAGCTCTGGACTTCAGCTCAATGTCGTCTTGCAGTGTCAAAATCTCATCTTCCACTCCAGAAGAGTTCAGGTGGAACAGTGTTGCAATTTTTGATGCGAGTGAATCAACCTCAGCATCTTCCCGAAAAGGATGGCACATGAATGTAGCGACTGGCTCGAGCAAAGAAAAGTCTTGAAAGCGTTTGTCAAACTCTGACAGACAATTGTCAAGTTGCACACAGGCCTTCCCTTGCATCTCCAGCTCTGACGCCAGGTTCTGGAAGTTTGCCAAATCATGGCGCGGCAGCTTTGAGGAGAGATGTTGCATCTTTCGTTTGAAAGCATTAACTGCGCTGATCATATTGATCACTGTTTTGTCTTTTCCTTGCAGCTCTAGATTAAGCTCATTCAACATGTTGGTCAGATCGGTTAAAAATGCCAAGTCTAACAGCCACTGACGTGTATTCTGCATGTCCAGCTACACGGAAAAACTCCTTAATCTCTGGACAGAGCTCTCGAAATCTTTGCAGGAATTTCCCTTGACTAAGCCATCTCACGTCAGTGTGCAGCAACAACTCAGAGTGGTCGCAGTCAGGCTTCTCCAGATGTGCACGAAATAACCGTCTTTGAAGAGATCTGGCGCGAATAGAACTGGCGATCTTCGTTGAAATGTCCATGATCTCCTTCATGTTGAGCATTTTAGCGCATAACGCTTGTTGGTGGATTATGCAATGGTAATTTAGGAAGTCCGGGAAATCATCGTCCTGCCTGCACTTGGCAATAAATCCATTCGAGCGGCCAACCATTGCGGGAGCTCCATCCGTGGTGATAGACATCAGTTTGTACACTGGGAGTTTTCTCCATAAAGTATTTAAACGACTGAAATATGTCCTCTCCTGGCGTCTGTTCTTTCACGGGCAGTACTGTTAATAGCTCTTCTTTTGTAGTGATATCACTAAACACCATACGAATGAAAATGGACATCTGGGTTGTGTCACTCACGTCCGTAGATTCGTCCAACTGCAGTGAGAAACACTCGCAATCTCCGATGTCCTTCCAAAGTTGCTGGGTTAAATCCTCAGCCATGGCTTCACAGCGCCGTGTAACTGTACTTCTTGACAGCTGGAGAGCTTTGATCGAAGATAATATTTCTGCCTTATTTTTAAAGTCTCGGAACAATGAGTCAGCTGCTTCAACGAATGCCTCCTTTACCATCTCTCCGTCTTGGAAGGACTTCTTGTTATTAACGATGATGTGACTCACCCGGAACGATGCTTCGGTGGCGGCTTTCGCTTGTTGGTTGGTTGTGTGAAAAATGACTGCTGTCCGGACAACTGGGATTTCAGTTCCTTCACCTTTCTCTTTCTCAGCTCGCTTTTCGGCGGGAAGTCGGAGTCGTATTTTCCATGAATAGTCCGAAAATGCCGCTCCACATTTCCCTTCTTTGGTATTGTGATGGTAGACTGGCAGATGAGGCAAACGCACTTCGAAAATGTCATTGTGAAAAAAAAGTCCTCCTCCCATTCCGTATGAAAGTGATACGTTTTTGTCTTCTTACTTGGTCCAGCTCCCCCACTCATTTTTATACCCTTTCTTAGGTTTAAGAGAAAAAACCGATGGCTGAAAATTGGCGGTAACTCGCTGACAAGCTTGTTAGTTTCGCTGCACTGAGCGCCGTTGTTTGCGCAGTGACCTAAGTGTCAGCAAAACGCAGATGTCATCTTGACTGGCTGCCCTGTTTATCAATCAAAAGACGGGATGGATGATAGGCTAATGTAATGCGATCTACCAATACTACCTTTGCGATCGACTGGTAGATCGCGATCGACGTAATGAGCACCTCTGCGTTAAAGGAACAGGCCACCGTTTTTCCATACTGAGATATGTTCTTACCTGAGCTTAGACGAGATGATGCGCTCGGTAAAGATGTTGTTAGCATTTGGCCTCACCCAGCATATTCCTATAGGTCCAAACGGAGGTGAAGTTAGAAGCGACCGAGCTCTTCCACGGGCACAAAGACCAGACAGGTGCGTTTAAACTCGTCTAAGCTCAGGTAAGCTCAGATCTCAGTCTGGAAAAACGGTGGCCTGTTCCTTTAAGCCTAATGTTCACTGTTGGACTATTAATTCTTCTTTTCAAAATGTGTTTATAATCTACTTGAAAATATGCAACATGACGAAGACACATTGTTTCGAAACGCGTAGGCTGTCCAATTTCACCTGAGGCTAGTCACTTATAACGCCAGACTAACGATATAAATGTCTGTGTCGAATAATAATGTTTGAAATATAACTGACCTTGCATCACATGAATTACTGCATTGTGAGGGACTATTTTCTGGCAGATCGCTCCGCCGCTGCGTAGCTTACAACCACGAAGCGGATGCTGCTCAAATATAAGTTATTTTAAATGCAAAATGGTTAAAATTACTCTATTGATACAGACAATTACATCGTTAATCTGGCGTTATAAGTGATTTGCCTCAGGTGCACTGTGGAGCGGGTCAGACTGTTTTTAACGCAGGCTAGCAGTTACTGTAGAAATGTGCTAGCCTAGCATTAGCCTAGCGCCACTAAACTCTTCAAATATAAGGACTGCATGAATTACAAAAAAAATCTCCAGAAATCAACAACACTGTGGATAACTAGGAAATAAGGCCCAATGTCAAAAATCCTGAAATATCCCTTTAAGGGGGAAAACAAGTCTCAACATTTACACTGCGTGAAAAATGGATGTTTTCACCTGCAACGTCTCTCCTTAAAGAGACTCTTCCCAAGGCCTAAAAGCCTTGAAACTTGATGTGTCAATTTCCTAAAGCTCGCGTCGTGTAAATAATGTAATTTACTGAATGTATTTGGTACTTACGCTGCGTTTTTCTTTTCTTTGAGGTTTTTCTGCCTGTCTGACTCAACGGAAAGATTGAAATCCCGTCAAAACCTTCGTGTGGAGCAGCTCTTTTCAAATGTAAAGACCATTTGACAGTTTGAAAATACTGTTTTGCAGATAAACCACAACCAACTTCGATACGAGTCCACTGTCCGCCGCAGGAGGGAGATGTTTGGATATTCGGAGCCCGACGCTCACCAGCGGCGTTCCAGCGGGTACTCGTGGACACGCTCAATCCAGACGCCGCTGCGGCTCTCGCCTCCGTTCACCGCTGCCTCGGTCTAATCCCTGTCAGACTTCACCGCAGAAGCATCAAAGCATGTTTACCGGAGGTCTCTGCTGCGCGTCGGCGTGTTTGAGATGTACTTTGGGCTTGAATCCTATTTGAAATGGTTTGCGCTTTGTAAAGAGAGGGATTGAATAATGGCAAATGCGTGGTAGGTCTCTGTTGAGGCGAAACACCGTAGACCGGCCGCGGGTCGGGGAAAACGTCTCAGATCATGAGCCAGAACTGTACAGGGGAACCACAGACTAAAAGCATCGTAATTCGCCATATTAGGCCATGACATCTCTGTAGAACAGTCATAATTGCTTTATTTGTCATTGCACAACCGTACAATGAAATGATGTTCAGGTGTTAGTCCTGAGCCGCGCTACCTGACCTGCATGTTTTTGGAGATCTCCTCTGATCCTCTGAAACAGTGCAGCGCCTCCTGGGTTTGTCCTTGTTTCATAAATGTTTTTATTGGTTTATTTGGTCGGGACAGTGCATGTTAATGAACATACATGGGTCTCATGCATGTAAACAAGCCACACCGGATTGTAGCCTTGGGCTAATTTGCGTCCGTCGTCCCCCGTGCGCACTCTCAAACACACTCTCATTCATCCTGGCCTATTCTACATGTTTTTAGTGGTAGGGGAAACAGGAGTACCCGGAGGAAACCTACACAGACACGGGGAGAACATGCAAACTCCACACAGAAAGGCCCTGGCCAGGTGGGAATCGAACCCCGGACCTTCTAGCTGTGAAGCACGAGCTCTAACCGCTGTGCTACCGTGCCGCCAGTGCAGGACATCACGCTTTCAGAGCGTGATGTCCTGCACTGGTAAGCTCCTCCTTTCTCCTGTGCAGCTCCCTCCACTCCACAACAGTCTTTCACCATCTTCTGTAGATTTTAGCATTTAATCTGTGTTATTCTCCTGTGAACGTCCACTAGCTGGAACAATAGAAGGCATGTGTGGCTTAGCTGTGAGTCTCGCCCGGATACCTCCTCTTTTGTCCCTTCCTTGTTTCCTGTAGCTCCTCTTGTGACGCCTGTGCTGCAGGTGTGGGGGCTCTTGGTGCCTCTTCAGTGTTTCAGAAGAAGACATCTGTAGGTCTCAAATGGGTTTAGCTGATAAGCTAACTGTTTGTTTACTTTTAAAAAGATGCTTCTTCAGGATCATTATGGCCAAAACATCCACCGATCCTCACAAAACACGCAAAGACGTACAAAAGTATCCAGTAAAACAATGTGGAACAACAAATGTAGTTTGCAGAAAAACGCAAAAAATGCAGCTGCACCGAGAGAGAGACAGAGAGAGGAGGCTAATGCTAACATGGCTACTGGCTAGTGCTAATGTTTTATTGTTTTGGTTTATTTCGTCAGGACAGTGAATGTCCTCTTTAACCTCTTAACCCTCACCTGAACCGGTACATTTTCTCCCGTTCGGCATTACCCAAATCTAAAAGCTTCTTGAAAAACCCCGTCAAAATAACAACGGAAATGAGACGTAAACGTGAGAAAAAAGCAAAGAAAAAATGACAACATGAGGAAAAATCTTCAGATCAGTTTTGTAGGCCTTAGCTTTCAAATGAGGAGTTACTCTGGCCTGTAGGCTGTCGGCTCCAGTCGAGAAGCTTTCAGATTTGGGTAAAGCCGAACCGGTGTGGTAAATATCTCTAAAAGACAATTTTGCATTACACCCTTGAGCTTTTCTATCGAGAGCGTCATCCTTTGGCAAAGACCTGCTCCGAGCATCTCTTCGTCTCGGTGAAAAGCTTTGCCAAGTTAATGACCTTTGTTTCCCATTGACAAGAAAATGGTAGTTATTTGAGTTTAATTGAACAAATCTCAGGGAGGAACTCATTACCGACGTTTTTAGATTCAGTGAAACCGTGTTTACCTCCGAGATCACTAAAGACACAGGAACTCATTACACTTATTCGACAGAAGAAGAAGAAACCGAGCTCCGACTGTATTGTACATAGTCATCTTACTCACGCTGTACGAGTGTACGAGCCCCGTGAGGCGACACAAGCCGAGCTGGGTCTGAATACCACCCATTTTAGATGTCTTAGTTATGGAAAGAAGGTTCCAACTATTTTCTGATGATTTTGGGGAAAACCTTTGACCTAATTAAACGACAGACGTGGTTAAAGTGGACTTTGGGAGGTGGTGGAACTCTCATCTAGAAGACTCAGAACGCGGCATTAGGCCGATATATAAAAGCCTGTGCATAGATTGTATGTAACAGAAGGTGTTTTTATATTACTTTTAATTGATTTATTTAAAAACAACCAAAAAAAAGAGAGAGAGAGAAGTTTTAAACACTCTTTCTTTATATGTGCTCTTGTTTGAGATACTCTCAGAAAGTTCGAGCAACAGCCAGTCCTTCCCAAGAACCTTTTGAATAATCAGATAAAATTTAGTGCAATCTGGTGTATTTTAGGCATATTATTATTAGGGGTGGGAACCTCTGGGTACCTCACGATTCGATACGATATACGCGATACATGGCTCACGATAACGATCATCTCACGATGCGCCGATACTGTGATAATCGATATATTGCACAAAAATAAGCTACGATACATCACGATAAAAAAATAAAAACATGCTACTTTTAACCTTTATTTTAACATACTACATATTATCATTTACATTTCTTTTCACGTCCTTTGTACCACTTTTATAAATGATCCCTGACTTACTCACTGAACATGGGTCTTCAGATCTGTCAGTGACTTATTTACATTTAAATAAACAAGAAAACACAGTCCTATTTAAAAAGTAATAAATCAACCCCAAATTAATCTTCTTTATAATTATAAAAACTATCATTAAAAGTGATTTATTTGTGTGACAGTGATCGATATATTGTCACACTCCTAATTACTATATATCATTATACAGTGATGAAAACAGAACTGTCTATATTATGATTACTTTCCTAAAAATTTAGACTACTTTAATAATGTATTCTATTTATTTATTGTTTTTCATATACTGTTGAAATCCTGTGTAAGTGTTTCCCTGTGGGGCCCCTCTGCTGTGGGTCCCTAGTCCCTCTGCTGCCCGTGTCAGCTCCGCCCCTGTTCTTCCTCCATCCGTGAGGAGGAGACACAGGCTCCAGACGACTCTAAAGACTAAACTTTAGCCTGGATTACACACCTTTTTGTTGCTTTTGTTAAACCGGGCAGATTTAGAAAATCAGATCATTCAGATTGTGTGGAAAAGGCCGAGATTTTATCGCCTTTTCCCCTTCATTATGCATCCTAAATCAATCTCTAAAACTGAAAATATAAGGTCGATTTGTTTTGAAATAAACAGTGGGCAAAAGCTTGGGAAGAGAAGACTTTGTTTATGGATTTGATAATGTCCGTAGAGTTCATGATTTCATGATAAATACTGTTATATTGAGGCGCATTAACCTGTGCTGCTGATCTGATGTGATTATTCCTCCAATTTGTCTCAGAAGAGTGGACTTCTGTCCTTAGTAAATGAACAATAATCTCCATGAGCTCTTCTTCTTTGTTTTTTTGGTGTTGGTGATTCTCTGCCATTTTTTATCCCCCCCCTCCACTACCCAAGTGAAAACCCCATGGATATTTGATCAATCAACACGACACCAAAAGTGTTTTTATGCTGACAATCCTTTCTCTAAAAGAACCCACATCTGAGTAAAATCTTGATGAAAAATCGCAGCATTGGAAGATACACACAGAGTCAGGAAGTTTTGCTAAAACAAGTATTTATCAGGTTTCCAGATCAGTGGACTTTCAGAACTAAACAAACGTCTTGGATTAGAAGCACAATGGAAGAACCCAGCCTGGATGAACACTTTTTCAATAGTTTGCTTGAATAAATCTTCACCTTTAGGAACAGTTCACAAATGGCCAAGCTCTTCACACCGCACTCAGTGATTAAACCAATGAGCGTTACAGTTTTCAATATTCCTTATTAAATCAGACTTTATCTCCCGCCACGCACCGTCGGAGCTGCACCTAGTTCAGATTCCTCCCACTCGTCCAGTCAAAACAAATAAACTGTAATGAATTTCTCCTTCAATTTGTAGTTTTTATTAAAAAGCGATAAGCGTTTATTGTGATACAGGGCCAGAGACGGAAATGCCAATCAATGCGAGGAAATGAGTCCCAGGGCGAACGCCATCCGTTTATTCTCGTATGAATTATTAAGACCGTTCTGAAAGCCTGGTATTTTTGATTTACCGGCCTCTGATACCTGCATTTGATGAAACGTTTTAGGCTTTTGTTGGTTGTTTTTGTCATTTAAAGTGAGCGATTTGGGGAAAAGTGTTTATTTTAAAGATGCAGAACATTTGACACTTTAGCTGTAGATGAGGAGGATGAGGGGGAAAAGGTATTGCAAGTGTTCTGTTTTGTTGACACATCAGTGATCTTGTTTAGCAGGGATGGGCCAAGATGAATATTGAGGATTCTTCCTTTTATTTTACTGCGCTCCATTCATTATACTCATTGCAGAATGGGTACCGTTAAACCAGACCTGGGCCAACCCCGGCCCGCGGGCCACATCCGGAGAGTGTAGACAGAAGACATGTGAGCCGCAATAGTTCCATCATGGAGAAGGATGCTTTCGTCAAATCCCTTGACTACCTCATTCCAGTGTTGCCAAACCTAAAAGAAGTGTGTACAGATGCACATGTGCAAATTAGTTCACTTTTTGGTGAGTATTTAATGTTTTCTTATACTCATCTCTTAGTGAAGTATGTTCTGGGTAATTAACAGTGATAGACTGCATTTTGCAAGTATGATTCTATAAGCTTTTATTAATATTGTATTTGTCTTGCATTGTGGACCAAAGACATTTGCAATCATTTTTGGTTTTGTGCAAAGTCGACATCCACCTATGATGGGTTTTTGGTGAGTATTTTGTCATGTCTGCGGGTGCGGAACAAAAATATTCTTTCTGTAATATGACTTTCATTCTGTCTGTAGGACATGTGGAGAGGTGTTCGCCACCACGTAACAGGAAAACACGAATGGGCATTAGGTCATCATGGTCCTCTGGTTGATGACAAGGAAAAGACGTGGATTGTCAAGGGATCTGTGGGCAGATTTTTTTAGAGGGCCGGTTTGGCCCAAAAGTCCCGGGCTGATTTTTTCTGCCAGTCCAGCCCTGAGTTCACCTGTGCTAAATTAATTTCATTTGACTTGATATGGAAAGAGGGGATAGACCCAATGCCGATGGGAGTCCCTCTGCAGATACAGACATAAAAGTAAAGACTGTGTCTGCTTCTTTAGCATGAGCTTGGAGATGATTCCGTAAACCGGTGCTTGGAGCTAAAGAGTCACCAGTCCCTGCGTTTTGAGAGCAAAGTGCTCTGTTTGGCTGATGTAGAGCTTTAGCGTCATGAGTGCCGCACTGACAATAGCATGTAGTACCTGTTTGTGTCGTCAGCTGCTGCTGGAGCTGATCGTGGATCACCTGTCGGACTTCAGCGCTGACCCCTGTGTGTTCGACGTTTCCTCTGAGCAGCTGAAAAAGGCTTATTACAACATGCTCCTCAGACCAGAGCGGCTCGGCAAGTACGTGACCTCTGACCCTGGGGTCTCTCTAGGGATAATTTCTCTCTGTCGGTTTGATGGAGTCAGAATAAGTCCGCTCCGCCGGGGTCAGGCAGCATTTATTCATTGTACATTCACATGTACAATGAATAAAGTTCTTCATTGTATTTAAGATCCCCCTATCCTCCTCACAGACGTGCGTCTGCAGGTCCTGGAGCCCAGTCGTTGGTGTGTGATCCACAAACTGCAGGTCCTGGAGCCCAGTCGTTGGTCTGTGATCCACAAACTGCAGGTCCTGGAGCCCAGTCGTTGGTGTGTGATCCACAAACTGCAGGTCTTGGAGCCCAGTCGTTGGTCTGTGATCCACAAACTGCAGGTCCTGGAGCCCAGTCGTTGGTTTGTGATCCACAAACTGCAGGTCCTGGAGCCCAGTCGTTGGTCTGTGATCCACAAACTGCAGGTCCTGGAGCCCAGTCGTTGGTCTGTGATCCACAAACTGCAGGTCCTGGAGCCCAGTCGTCGGTCTGTGATCCACAAACTGCAGGTCCTGGAGCCCAGTCGTTGGTCTGTGATCCACAAACTGCAGGTCCTGGAGCCCAGTCGTTAGTCTGTGATCCACAAACTGCAGGTCCTGGAGCCCAGTCGTTGGTCTGTGATCCACAAACTGCAGGTCTTGGAGCCCAGTCGTTGGTCTGTGATCCACAAACTGCAGGTCCTGGAGCCCAGTCGTTGGTGTGTGATCCACAAACTGCAGGTCCTGGAGCCCAGTCGTTGGTTTGTGATCCACAAACTGCAGGTCCTGGAGCCCAGTCGTTGGTCTGTGATCCACAAACTGCAGGTCCTGGAGCCCAGTCGTTGGTCTGTGATCCACAAACTGCAGGTCCTGGCAGGTCTCACTGTGGAGCGACTCATGGACTTTGTCTCCGAGTTCAAACAGCAGCTGTTCACAGAGGGACTGGTGCAGGGCAACTTCACCGCACAGGTCACTCACTAACCAACCAACCAACCAACCAAACTACTAACTAACTAACTACTGACTAGCTAACATGCGAACCACCACACCCAGCTCCGCACATGCCACTGACGAGTGCAGATTGTCCTGCAGGGGGCACCTGGTACTGCTTCTCCAACTCACATTTGAGTTTTTTTGTGCTCTTCTCAAACATCTCCTTTGCCTTCCTCTTTTTGCTTGATGGTGCCAGATGACCGGCTTTTACAGGGGTCTCACCAAGACGTATTAACGATGCATTTAGATCCAACAGGGAAGTATCTTTTTCAGGGGAACTTTAAGAACAACTAAACACCTGTATTTTACCTCCATATATTAAGTGTTTGCACAAATTGGAAATAAATTAGGTCCAAACGTGGAGTAAATGTGTAATAAAAAGTGTAATATAGGCCTAGGCTACATTGCCTATATACAGTAGCCTCTATCTAACATTTTTATTTTCCTTTTAAAGTACCGATAATAGTTAAAGTACCGGATCGATAAGGAGTATCGATAAAAGTCCAGGCTCAGGATTTTTTTTTTTCACTTTAAGCCCAAGTGTAAACCGAGGTTACAGTCCTGTCAGGCTCATTATTATTCATTTATTGAAAAAGGTTTAATCAATAGTATTTTTTAGCCACAGACCCACGGAGGCTGTTGTTTACAACCAAAGATTGTTTGTGTAAAAGTGAGCGCTCACTGTGTAAAGATCATTCACGTGTGTCGTACTTTTGCTTTGTCGCGTTGAGAAAAGTTTAGCTCAAATAAAAATGTCATGATGCGGATCCGTCCCTGCAGATCGATACCGGGGTCGGAAAAAGTACCGTTGAGGCACCGGTATTAAAGCAGGTATCGGGAAAAAGGTAATGTTTCAAAAAAGTTTCCAGATCTCGTGGAGGTTGTGTCTCGGCCCCCATGTGTTTAGGTTTCGAACATTGCCGACCAAAAACAGGCGCCACAAAAAAAAAAAGGTCACGCGCTCTAATATTTGGTTGGACCAACTTTAGCTTTAGCTTTATTTTACAGATTTTTTCCACTTAAACAAAAAGAACACAAAATCATTGTAGCTAACATATCAACAAATGAAAGCCATACATTTAAACCTTTTGTGCATAAAATGATAACTTGTATTTCTCTTTACAAGCCTGTGTTCCCAAGATTCTCAAAGCGCCAGAAAATAGTCATTAGTCATTATTCAGTCACTTCAGACTCGGTGGTTGTAAGCTACAGTTGTACCCACGGCTGCCCAGGGGCAGACTGACAGAAGCGAGGCTACCAGTCTGCGCCATCTGTAGACGGTAATCTACAGTGTTTGTTTGAAATTAACCTCTTTAAACGATTATTATTTTTACCTGCAACGTCTCGCCTTAAATCACGATTACTTCACAAATGCGATGTGCTCAGGAGGAGCTCGTGCGTTCCCCTCACACACACACACACAGTATTTGTCTCTCCTCTGGGCGTCCTGGGACCCCGCGGTCCGATCCTGGCTCTCGGATCCCGGCTCTTGGCTCCTGGCTGCTGGCTGCGGTCTGGGCGGCTGCAGGGTTCGCTCCGAGGCGATAAATCAAAGCTGACGTTTTGGATGGAAATGTGCTGAGTGAGATCCGGAAGCGGCGGCGCGGCCAGTCCATTGTCCATTGAAAACATTATTCTGCTAAATTGGCTTTTTTGACTCGTGTTGTAATGCCCCATCGGACACACCTGGACCTGGACCTGAGATTTATCTTCATATCCAAACCGTGGCCACTACAGTTTGAGCGTAAAATAATATAGACAAACAAACTCAGCTTTGACTAACAGCCCTAAGAGGCGTTCCGACATTTGCAACATGTTATTCCTTCAAAGCCCGCCCTCCTAACCGTGAGCTGACATTCTCATTAGATCGGCAGTAGATTTGTTCATTAATCAGCCACTTGCCATTAATTGCAATCAGCCATCCATTGGGTCAATAATTGCTTCTAGAGTGAGTAATTACGCAGCTCTCAAATGAGTTTAAAAGCTCTGAATAATGCGGTTCAAAAGTATGAATTCCTGCGGTATTTCTCACAACATTTATCTTTCGCAAAATGTTAGCTAGCTCCGACCGAGAAGTGGAGATCTTTCAAAGACAAAGAGAAAGAAGTGAGGATGGCTGGAGTGTCTCTGTGGTGCAATACCAGCATGATATCCTCAAGAATGAGCTAAAGTGGGTCACTCGGCCCATTAGCCCGACCACCCATTAGACCGACGTCTCATTACTCTGAAAATGTCCCATTGAGTAGGGGTTGAAAAATACAATTAGGTTCAGGCTGGAGTCCACTGACCCCGGTGGTGCCGTGGAGGAATTTATTCAAAATATGCAACGAAGGGGACGCTGCAACTATTGGGGCTAAAGTACCGGCTTCATAGGAAATCTGAAATATCCCTGGAGCTGCGCTAAAAGCAACCGGCACAGTCGCCTGGACTAGTCATGCTCTTGCACTACCGAGTTAGTCCTCTTTCAGTTTTATTGGTCTTGATTGGTGGAGAGTGAGACAGGTGATTGGATGGTCGGCCCTACGTTCCCTGGTACCTATGTTCCCTCACCTGTATCGATTAAGATTAGGCACCAGCCCACTACCCTTAAAGTGAGTGGCTCGGGCGGGGTCAGGGTTAAGCTGATTGATGTATGTATGACGTTTCACTCTCATGACTTGTGATTGGTTGATGTACCAACCAAGGGGGACCGTGGGAGCCCAGGGTGCTGAGGGTGCTGCAGCATCCCCTGGTGGATGGTTTGCACAGTGCAGGTCATAAGAATAAATAAGAGCTCAGCACAGAAAAGGCATTTTTGGGGGCAATCTTGTTCCTCAGCACCCATCCACCCATCCGTCCATCTTCTTCCACTTGTCCGTTGCCGGGTCGTGGGGGCAGATGTTGGAGTTGCCCAAATCACATTGTAACAGCCCCTATGGTTCCTCCTGCAGGTGGTGGGTCCACAGAAGGATTCCTCAGCACCCCCTAACCAAAATTATGTTCCCACAGCTCTGGTACCAACTCACCTACGAAAAAGAAATCGCACCCGGGGAACATAGGTACGCACCCCCAATCAGCGGGTCCAGAGATTGGGAACCAGCCACAGCCAGGGAGGAAAAGCAGTCCACCAATCGGAGGCGAGAACTCCAGCAGCAGTGTTTACATAATGGAACAAGGCATACACATACACATACACATACACACACACATACACATACACATACACATACACATCAGGAGAGTGGGTAGCAACAGTCAGGTATGATTGGATAGTGACTGTTTTGGGGTGGGGTTTTATGTAAGGTCAATTGCGGCCATCACAGGAATAAGAGTTCTTCTCGATCGTGTTCTTCGTGATCTTTAATATTTCTATCAGAAAATACATGAGGATAATCAAACTAAAAGGCTATCACGTAAATAGTGTAAACAGTGGATAAACCAATTGAGGCCATTGTAATGGAATGGAGCGCGGCCCAAATGATGCTTTATTGGTCTTTTTCGCAAACCAATTATCCACATCATAAGATCGTTTCTTGCTTCATATTACAGCCATTAAGGGTGTAAAGTAAACAGCTGAAATTCTGTCGCCCAGACGCTGCGCTCAGATAATTTGGACTAATCAAAAATCTATTCCTATTTAACTAAAGAACAAAAACGAAAAGACTTAGCTCAGTGGGTCTCAAGCTGTGGCACGCAGAGTCTCCTGTAGTTCCAGTCTGTAAAGATCTTTAGCAAACGACTAGATAAAGTCAGCGAGCGAGATTACGTTTATTTGTCCACAGATCAGGGTCCACTACTGACAACAACAAAAAATCAAAAAGAATTGCTGAGGGCAGCGTTAAGTTGACCAAATTTCATGTGAAATTTACCTATTCCTATAATTTACTAGTTTTTCCTCCCTTCTTTTTTCATGACTTGACTCCAGCACATTTATTTTTCCATATAGTAATTAGCCACATGCTCTTTCGGTTTCCATACACGGCGCTTCTTATCAATAAAGCGGGGAAAAGCAGGAGGAAATGTGCGTTTCTTTCGATGCATTAAAACGATTTCAACAGTGACGATTCAGAGACTTCAGAGAAGTTTATTGAGGACAGGAAAATGTTCATAGCTACGTCATGCCGTAGATGATGAGAATGTTCTCTCTTAGCTGAGCACAAACACGCGTGTAGGCGTTGCACAAGTTTGTGCCGCATTTAGTGGCCGCACAGAGGCCGAATGTGCAGAATGTTCTCTGAGCAGGGGCAAATCCAAGTATACTGGGGCTGGGGCATTAGAGGGGAACCCCTGACTAAGAAAAGTCCCCCCGGGCATCTTGCCTTAAAATACTGTCCTAGTGTTTTAACAACATTGCCACAGACTGGAGCCTTTAAAATACATTTTCTTTTATTAATGACTATTCAATATTGGCTAAACTTGAAATTCAAATACATTTCAACCTGTAAAGACTCACAGACAGAAAGTGTTAGGAAGATTTATTGAACAGGGATCATGATTGGGGCTCAGACCCCGGCGGAAGATTGCCTTAATGATATGGAATACATGGCAATGATGGACGATCGCCAGACACGATGAGGAGAGCTGAGGAGATGCCCGGCGGAAGAGGGGCGGAGGAGGGTCGCAGAACGGCTGGGGAACTTAAGAAGGAGATCCTGGGCGATGAATGGCTGAAGCAGGATGAGCAGGAGGTGCGGCTCGAGATGGGGCTGTGGTTGGATGGTTGGATAATGAAGGCTGCAGGTCGGTCTTCCAGGTTGAAGCTTCATAAAAGTTTGCAAAAGTTTGAAATTAACCTTAATTTTCAAAAGTACAACATTTCAAGGAAGCTCTTGATATTTTAATATTTAGAAAATAAGTTAGAAAGTTAAGCCTAACTCCAGCGCGTGTGACTTGAGGTGACTTGACCTCATGACCAATTGACTTGGACTTGAGACCTGCTTTTAGTTAAATGTTAATTCACATGCATCTCTCAAATGAATAAATATACTTTAGTGACTCACTCGGTCAGCAGGTGAAATAGTTTCGAGCTCGTGCGAACTCTGCATGTTTATTGCTGCAGAACGACGTGGCGAAGAGCTCAAAGACTTTATACAAAATGTTGCTTTTCATCCAACGAACTTCGCCCGATTTACGTGGCAACACCAGCTGCCGCATCTTTCCCCTGACCCTCGCCGGGAATCTGGCAACCTTTTACTTTGTTATTGCTTTTTCTCAACAAGACGGCGAGCGCACATAAATCTAACCTTTATGAAAGCTTCCCTCTGCCGCCCGCCATCCAATCTGCACTGACCCCGGCGACGGATCGCGGACTAAATCGCGGACAAAGAGCAATCGCGATGCTAAGAAAGTGATTTTTAAGTGCGCAGGTGCTCGCCGGAGAGAGAACCGCAGCATTCCCCGGGAGATTGAATCGGGGCGCCCCGGAGGATATTATTCATTTCTATAGAGCGTTCGGGCTTACATAATCATCGCGCGGAGCCTCGGCGCTTCCAAAGGCTAACCCGTTGGAGGAGAGTGTCATTGTACCAGCCGCTTATGGCTTTTGCTTTGCCCATAAGCTTTTTAAATAGGCCCACACCTCACCACGGGATAAACGGGCCCTGTATATTCTTTGAAAATGCTCATAAAGGTGTAGAGGCTAAAAGGTTTTCCGCAGCTGACAGGAATGCAGGAAATAAATGACGGCACGGTGGCTGGTTCTCGCGGCTCAAAGTTGCTCTGGTTTGCGCTGATTTGACACCTTGGATTTAACAGTATGTTTAAATTCACTTTATAAAGAGACACATTTGTATTTTTTTCTCACTGTCTGACATGAAACCAGGATTAATTTCTTTTTTTTTTCAGTTCAATTAGAATTTTTAAAATTATTTATATTTGTCAAATGCCAGAAGAATGAGAGATAGAATTTTCTACACAATGTTGTACTACTTTTTACAAAACCAAACGTTTACGTACCAGCTTAACCAGGTCCTGAGGCCCAGAGAGAGAAACTTTTACCCAAACTACAGTCATTGTCTTTTATTCCTTCCTCACAGGTGAAGAACCTGGGCGTGATGTTTGACTCTGAGCTGACTTTAATTCCACACATTAAGAATATCACAAAGATAGGTTTTTACCATCTAAAGAACATAGCCCCGCCCCATTCTCTCTCGGGCCAACACGGAGACGCTCATGCATGCTTTTATCACCAGTCGTATCGACTACTGTAATGCCCTGCTCTCTGGTCTTCCCAAAAAGAGTATCTCAGGTTTACAACTTTTACACAATTCAGCAGCTCGTGTCCTGACGAAGACCAGGAGGCGGGACCACATTACACCGGTTTTAGAGTCGCTGCATTGGCTCCCCGTGTGTTTCAGGATCGATTTTAAAGTTCTTTTAATGGTTTTTAAATGTCTTAATGGTCTTGGTCCTTCTTATCTCTCAGAACTGCTTTTACCTTATGAACCTTCGCGGCCCCTTCGCTCCTCTGGCAGGGGTCTCCTAGTTATTCCTAAAGTCAACAGAAAGACTCACGGCGAGGCGTCTTTCCAATATTACGGCCCTCGCCTCTGGAACGACCTGAGGAGGAGCTCAGGACCTCAGAGAACGTTCATGTTTTTAAGAGCAGGCTCAAGACCCACCTTTTTAGCTTAGCTTTTAACTCACATTTATTTATTTAGTCCCAATGATATATTTTGTATGTGTGCGCGTGCGTCTGTTTGTTATCTGTAAAGCACTTTGTGATACCTTTTTGTCACTTATTTTTTCTCTCGTCACGTTTTTGTCACTTTTTGTTTGCGTTTTCATCCTCGTTTTCGTTGCTATTTGGAAAGCAAAACCTGCTCGGTAAAGGCGGGGGCTCAGAGGTTAAACCAACTGAGATAAACCTCAAGTCAAGACAAGAAACACGCCTGCTTTGGCACGCAGTCACATTGTCTGAATATAGACGTCAACAAAGAATTCCAAGAGGTCTTCGGATCAACAAAGCTCCAGCTTTTGGCATGGAAGATCCGGAATTCATGAAAAAGTCCTTTTTTAGACCACGGCTACACACGCCCACATACAAAAGGAAGACGAGGCGGGGCAAGAGAGGCAAGGGGACGACCCAGAAGATCTGCAAGACACTTCAATCCCCTGTTGGGAATCTGTCTAAAGTCCCACCTTCACCTCAGCAAGCTTCAGTTTTGAGTAAAGGTCTATCCTTGTCATTAACAAATAAAGTGAATGCTTTTCATGTAAAAGTGGATGTCTATAAATTCATGAGACAACTTCATTTAAAATATTTCTTTTCACCAATTCATAGAAATGTGACGTCTCAATGGACCAGCCAGTTGAAACAGATGTTGAACTGGAAACACACACATCAACACCATTTTCTCAGAAATCAACTTTCATCCCAATTATAAAAGAACTATGCGAGTACCTCTGTCTGGATATATGAATTACGAATTCGATGTGCGACCCTTTACATTTTTTCTAAAATCTCAAGTCACTGTCATTGGACCCAAATCCCTCCTCGGGCTTTTCGTACCTCACTGACCTCCTCCCGCCGCCTCCGCTCTGCCGACTTAAACGTCTTCAAACCCATCACCAAATCAATGCACCGAGACTATGGCGTCTGGAACTCACTCCCCGTCCACATCAGAAACTCTTACTCACTGACCACTTTCAAAGAACTGCTCACCTGGTTCAGCTCCACTACAACCTACAATAGCACTCCATCTTTGTTTGTGTGTCTGTTTCGATTTGTAAAGCGTCTTTGAGTTTCTTGAAATATGTATTATTATTATTAACATCTCGCTTCTATTCACAGCCTCCTTAAAAAGCCATGAAACATCGTAGTGAAGCTAAATCGTCGCCTGGACAGGACAAGAGCAAACGAGTGATGGGTCGGTCGCGAATGGAGGATCCTCAAACGGAGGATCTCCGCCTACAAGGATTGGACAAGAGGAACTGAAGCTCCAACAAGGACTGGACGTTCTGCGATCTTGGCCGTCTTCTCAGGGCCTCCTTTCGGCTGTGAGTCTCTATAGCCTGTCGGTCCATGGGAGTGAATCTCTCCTTCTTTGGATCTCCCCGAGGGTTCTCCTTTTCCCCGCTGGGTTTTTGAGTTTTTCCTCGCCGTGCTGGAGAGTCCAAGGACAGGGGGCGCCCTCGCGACTCGTCACCGCCTGCCGCTGACGCTTATTGACTTAATACACCCGAACTTTACATTGCCTTAGTTACTGCTGTGTTTTATTGCCTTAGTTTAGTGCAGCCCTGCGAGGCACCTGCGGTAAACCACTGATTGATTGAACGAGTCGGTACAAAGAGTTTCTCTTTTGAGTAATGAGAGCCGAGTGCAGCCTCAGAGCCCCAGAGCATCATGGGTGATGCCAAAGATAAAGTTTTACTTACTTGCAGATAATCTTCTGATCCATAAATTAGAAACAAGCTCCTTTATTCCGCCGTGATATATCCGGTATCTTTGTACGTGCCTCCTAAGCAACGAGATGCCTAACCCTTTTACATCCTAATCAAGTACAACGTGCTTATTATGGAAGTCCAGGTACTAGGGATGGGAATCTTAGGCCTCTGTCCGATACGATTCGCATCTCGATACACCTGCCACGATCCGATTCATTTAAGATACATCTTGCGACACCAGAGCTGCGATTCGAATCATCACTATGACCACGATGCATCTGGATCTACACGTCTGTGACCACCACCAGCCCGATACGATTCGATTTAGGACAATTATCACGATGCATCTCGATGTTTCGCCATCCACTCTATGCTTGATGCAATGATTCAATAGAACCAGCTCAAATAAATTAAGATTTGACAAATAGTCACAATTATTGAGGCCTTGAATTGATATCTTTTTTTAATGTTTTGTATCCTATATATTCTATGAGTTTATCCACCTTAAGATTAGTTTTTTCAACATTTTTGGAGGGACAATTATTATTAATCTATGAACAGTCTTGTTAAAATTAAAAAGGCGATTGTGTGAATTATTTCCACATTAATAACACACAGAAAAGCTCACATGGTTATGCTAATGAATGGGCGGGGCTTCCTTTGCCTCAGCGCAGTCGCACGGGTACTCCCACCTGGCTCAAATACAGGGCAGTAAAGTGGATTTTTTAACTCTTTCTGGACTCTTTACGCTTGTAAGTGGACACAATGACGTGGGCAGTCAAATCATGGCGATGTTTGGAATATTTATCTGCGTTTGGCTTCCTGCTACTTTTCATCGCGTTCTGCACACAAGACGTCCTTGATTCACCACAGCGCTGCGGCCAACCCAACTCCACACCGCCGCGGAGGTGTTTCTGTCGCTCTCAGCCTGAAGTTACCATTGAAGTATATTAAAGTTAACGGTAAAACACACGCGCTCCTCGTAGGAGGAGCGTCACACACGCACGTAAATGACGCGCGCAGTGGCAAGAGGGGCTTTGCAGCCGTAACGTATCTAGATTAAATCGATATGAGCGCGTAAAATCCGATGCATCTTGTGTTTATCCTCTGAACTGCATCGATCTGTGGCTTCTCTGCCGATGCACTCGCATCTCTCGTGTGCAAATAAGTGTATCGATACAAATCGGTTATTTGTCCCATCCCTACCAGGTACGTATTTTCGGTTTATGATTAGACCGCGTTACGCTGGGTTTGTGGAGTAAAACGTTAACAATACGATCACACGCGGAGCCGATACGTCTCAATGTCGGCCTTTTCCTCAAGCGTATGAGCTCATTATAAAAGCAACTAAAGCAGAAGGACAGGAGTCAGTGAAGTCTGGAGTCTGACCTTCTCTCAGCACGAGGAGCAGGACCAGGAGCCGGCACAGGCAGCAGAGGGACTGGGGAGAAACACTAAGGGTTTTGACTGTAAATAAAATACATGGAACTAATACAAGCTTTAAAGGTGTGTGTGTGTGTGTTGCAAACATAAACAGTTGTTTTGTTCAGGGAGTTGTGGAAAGGTTCATTTAACCTTTGCAGATTTAAACCGTTTAAAAATGAAGAGCCATTTGGGATCCAAAAGTGCAGAAAATCCCATTACTAGAGCAAACCAATAAACACACATACTATTACTACAAGTACTGCGGTAGAGTTTGAAATCTTGTAAATGTACTGTAATATACAAGCAGTTACACATCTCCTCGTTTCCCTGTGGTGAGAAAGTTTGTTTTCACCATATTTGCTTTATTGATTTACGTCTGGAGTCCCGCGATCATCTCCCCGAAGGGTGTGGCGCGTGTCTGAGATTAAAACGACTTTCTGTGCACTAAAGCGGCATGAAATTGCTTTGGTTCGTCGCAAGAAAAAAAAAAAAAAAAAAACACACTTCATCGAAACGACAACAACAACAAAAATCCATCACAAAGATACTGTGCATTTCGAGGCTGCGAGACAAAGTGGAAAACCCAAAGCCATTTCCAGTCGACGTCAAAATTATGAAAAGAAAATGACTTGAAAGCGAATAGATTTAGTTCATAGTTTGGTCAGACTCGGGGAAAAGAACGCGGCATCCGACGGCGATCAATAAGCAGCATATTTTACACAAACAAATAGAAGAATGCAGCGACGCTTGTGTTTATCTGCGAGGGGTTTGTGATGCGAAGTTTAATTATAGACTTTACAGGAAAGAAACTTCGGATAGATCTGAGTTTTGTTCAACGTGATGCTTCTGTCAATCATATTCTTTAGTATTCGGAAACAAAAAAGCAGAATCGCCGTCTAAAACACCGGGAATATAATATAAAAATGTCCGACTTGTCCTTGTTTGTGAAACATTGAGGACGCAGCAGCTGAAAACATCAATATATGTTGAGATTTTCTGCTCGTTTTCTCCGTTAACGTCTGTTTTATTGTGAAAGTGAAAAGACCAACTCACAATTTGCGAAGCTTTATTTTACGATTTTATTTTGTCGCCAGCGAGTCCGAGATTCCCTGAAAAACGCAGCGATTTCCTCACGTTCGTTTATTCACGAATACTGCCCCGTTTGGTATCCACGTGTAGCACGAAAGGCTGAGACCGAGATGACGCTGTGATCCAAATAATTTCCTTTCTGGGAGACGGCGTTGTGAAATCAGAAGAAGTCCAGTCGAAGAAGATCCAATGCATAATCCTTCATCTGGTCAAAAACACAATTCCTCAAATGGTCAGAACATAATCCTGATTTTGTCGAACATACAAAGAACAGCTCGGACTTGCTTAGATGGATTTTTGTATTTCCGCCCATCGCTCCGAGTCGCTCCCCGCGGCGTCAGATGATTGATGGAAGACTCTGCAGGCCCGGGCGCGTTCCCGTTACGACTGTGAGTACTTGCCTGTTCGCGGATCGCCTCTCGTGCATAATTGCCGCTCGCCTTTGTCATATCTTTGGGTAATGACAGGCTATTTAGTTTACATTAATATAAACAACACATATATCGATCTCATTACAACTTGTGCAATAAAAAATTTACATCACTTTTTCTTTAACAGCACTTTATGAACTGAAATACTATGACAGAGGCCGATTTTATTTATTAGGCTGCTTTAGGTGATCCAAGTATAGTGTCGGTCCCGGCCTTGGTTAGTTGCCGCTGGCATTAAAGTAATGATAATAATGCATTGGTTTTATACAGCGGACACTCGAACACGCTTTATTCATTCACTCCATACGTGGTGGAGGTAAGCGTCTTTCTGTCGTGATCTATGTCTATGGATCCTCCAAGAACTAAACTATGGACTGTGTCTCAACTAAGCAGCACAAATAATGTGTTTTAACTGAAAAACAGAACTATGATTTGCTAAGTTATGAAATTGTACAAATAAAACATCGCCTGTCATTTTCTATCATCATCTGTGCACTTTGAGATCTAGACTTATTAAGTCAAGTGTCATTATTCTTTAGGTGACATTCCTATTGTGGCGTAACAACCCCTCGCCATGCCACATTAGCACGCTGCCACTAGCATTAGCATTCTGTTAGCTATGTTAGCTAGCTGCGTCGATCAAAAATACGTTTGCAGAGGTTAAAACTCAGAATTGAATTCTCCAGGTTCTGTGTTATATACAGCATGCCCCTGTTCTCTGAGATTTAGTCCATGAAAGTTGTTTTTAAAAACGTTGAGAGCCAAAACAGGTATTGGTTCAGCATTGGATATTTGTATCTATCTATTTCTTGTATCGGTGCATCCCTTACCCTGTCCACGTTGGTCGTGTTCTCTTCTACTGTGGAAGTGATTTTTGTATTTCCTGGGTTTTGTTGCATCATAGATGGAACACAAAACCTTCCTCCACGTTTTTATTGTCTATTACCCATCACCAGTTTGGGCCCTGTTTATTCCTATTCATTCCCATATATCCCTGTTCATTCCCATGGAATATTGCCAACGTTGAAAATTACCCACCCCTTGAGGGGCGACGGTGGCGCAGATGGTAGAGCGGGTCGTCTCATGATCGGAAGGTCGGGGGTTCGAATCCCGCCTCCTGAATGATGGGGAACAATAGTTGTCGTTGTGTCCTTGGGCGAGACACTTCACCCTCCTTGCCTCCAGTGTCTGCGTACACTGGTGTATGAATGAGAGTGAATGGGTGAAGCCCCCTATGAGAGACCAACAGGCCCGTTTGGAACCATGAGGCCGTCCTTCTGTGGACCCACCTGCAGGAGGAGCCATAGGAGCAATGTGATTTAGGCAGCTCCAACCCGGCAACGGACAAGAGGGAGAAAATGGATGGATGGAAAATCACCCACATTTTTCAACCCTACTTCCAATGTGCTGGTGTTGATCCGTAAGCGTCTGACACTGTCGCCTTCCTCATGAATCCATCTCATTACACAAATACCGGCGTCTGACCTCTGGAAATGGAATAACTCGTTCCTTCCCCACTGCCCAAACGGCGGCTGCATTTGCAAAGGCTAACACGTCCCTATAATGAAACTTCACCTATTTTGATTTGCTATTTCAGCCGAGGATAGTGCGGCCGCGGCGGCTGGAAGGCTGGCTGCTGATCGCCTCATTTCGCCGCCATAAAGCAGTTTGACACCGGCAGCACGCCAATCCATCACGCACACGGCCACTTCTGATAGACGGTTAACCTCAGGGGCGTTGGGAGTCGGGGAGGGGGGGGGAGCAGCGCTGGAGGAAAATCCGTGTCAAAGTGAGCTGTCGCCGGGGTGAGCGCGATGCCACGGCCCCTGAGGCTCCAGAGCGGGCGAACGGTGAGCCAAGCAATTAGCGGCCGCCCCCGCTGGACCGGGACACGTACCCACACAGCGCGGCTCAATACGGGTTTGGGAATGTGGGTTTGTCCAGAGCTAAGTTGACATTGCAGTGGCGAGAGTTGAGGGAACAGTGAGTACACATTAAAGTAATGTTTGGTGCACAGTAAATAAATACAAATACACAAAATAAAGTTTAATAAATAAACACATCTAAAAAGGCAGTAGGTTGAGGTCTGTTATCCATTATTCTGAGGAATTACGTATTACCTTTCTGGGGCCCTAAGCAAAAGTCCACTAAGGGGCCCTACAATCCCAAGGCTAATTGACGAAGAGCGAACCCATTTATGGTCAAAAACAGTTACACTGTGCAATGGAACATGATGACCTCAATCCAGGCCCTGCCCTCTGTGTGAGAACCACTGACCATTTGCCACAGTCAGACTGGAGTTTAGGACGACGCCATTTTAAAGCATTTTAATGGCAAATGGTCACATTCTCTCACCTCTGGTCCTTGACCCACAGTTTGTGAACCACCGATTCAAAACTAAATGAAACCTGCACCTGTTATTTCTATCTTACCGCTGAGAATTAGTCTGACTGTAATTTGCTTCAGACCATGCACATTCAGAGAACTGCAGTTCCTGAAAGTAACTTCGCAGAGCCGGTGGATTCAACTCCCCTTTGAGACAAACTTTATTTACCAAACTACTGTCCTGATAAAAGTGTCCTCTGCTGGAGACCTGTTATAAAATTCTGTATTTGATGTTAACATGAAAGTATTAAGTTTGACTGTTAGATCTGTGTTGGTTGAAATGTTAACTCTTTAACGCTCCTGTTGAGGTGCTCCAAACCATACAGGCGTGGCTTGATGCTGTTGACTTCAAGCTTCAAAAACAAATGGCCATGGTAAACTATTTGTTGTGGTAATCTCAGTTTGGGTCTGAACTGTTGAACCTACTCTTGTGCTAAAGTCATTTCCTGACCACCTGGGACATTTTGGGAACATGTGACCTTTGTAAGCATCCTGACCCCAACTCGTGTTTAAGGAGGAACAAAGGGCAGTAACAAATATGTGAAGTCTTGTTTACGAGAGGAAGTGGCCCAGGGAGATCACACACCCCCTCCTTTAGGGGCTGTGGGTTCAGGAAAGGAGGGGTCCAGGGGGAGAGGCTGTGATGGGACATAACCTTGTGTGTTGGTGGAAAGAGTGGGTGTACTTATGTTTCTATAAAAGCTTGTTGAACACATTGTATCGAGGAGTTTGAGTAAAGGACCGGCTGCCTGAGCTCCTTTGTCTCATCTCCCAGATCCGAGAATAAACCTAATGTCTGAACCGATGTGTGTTTTAATCTGTTAAATATGGCTGAGGCAGAAATAACAGCGTTTCCAGGTCTGTCATGTGAACAAGACCACAAGAAGATGGTTTAAATGAGTCTGTGGCGGCTACATCATCGTCCACAGAGAAAACAGGAGGCGAGCACCGGGGGACGAGAGAGAGTAGAGACTCTCACGCCGTGGGGGTGTGCGGGGGAAGCCGGAAGGTCATTTCGCTTTAGTGTTATATGTGGCAAAGTCGGCAGAGAGTGAGTGAGGGCTGGCAGAGCCGGTCGCCGTAACAGCGCATCGATTAACGAGTGAAACAACATCGCTCTTTGACTGAGATACAGGGCCCTTGCAGCTCTGCCGGGGCCACCAGTCCGCCCGCCGAAAGAAACTCTTGTGGAGGCGGCTCCAGTGGGCACTGACACTTACAGGCCACACGAACTGGCCGTGAGGTGGTGTTTATCTTTCTTCTACCGCGCTGGTTGTAAATAGTGTTCATGGAGGGGAGGCTTGAGCCAGTGACCCTCTCAGCATGCCTTTAATTAAAGTTTCAAAATGTGAAACTTTTGCTGAACATAAACATGAGGAAAAAATATGTAATAATAATTTTATATATTTTTCATTTATAATGCAGAACATCCAGAGCGCTGCTGCTCGAGTCCTGACAAGAACCAGGAAATACCACCATATTAGTCCAGTGCTCCGGTCCCTGCACTGGCTTCCTGTCACTCAGAGAATAGAATTTAAAACAGCTCTGCTTGTGTACAAGTCGTTTCATGGTTTAGCACCAAAGTCCATCTCTGACATGTTAGAGCCGTATGAACCATCTCGGGCCCTGAGAACTTCAGGGAGGGGTCTCCTGGTGGTTCCCAGAGTCAGGACTAAACACGCTGAGGCTAAAGCTAAAATCTGGAACAGTCTTCATGAGGATGTGAGATCTTTTTACCTGAAAACTGAAAGTATGTTATCTGCACTTTTACTGTAATTGATTAATTTTTATGTTGATGTTTTATTGATTTTATCTGTTTTATTGTACATTTTATGTGAGATGTGAAACTGTGAAACACTTTGAATTGCCTTGTGTATGAACTGTGCTCTACAAATAAACTTGCCTTGCCTATAAATGAGGAATTTAATGCACCCCTCCTGGAGCCGCCACCTTAACGTGGTGGAGGGTTTGACCTGAATGATCCTGGAGCTCTGTTGTCGGGGGCTTCGTGCCCCTGGTAGGGTCTCCCAGGGCAAACAGGTGACGGGTCAGACAAAGAGCGGTTCAGAAGCCCCTTATGAGAGACCAACAGGCCCGGTTAGAACCATGAGGCCGTCCTTCTGTGGACCCACCACCTGCAGGGGGCGCTATAGGGGCTGGTGCAGCTCCAACAGCCCCCACGACCCGGCAACGGACAAGTGGAAGAAAATGGATGGATGGATTAATTTAATGCATAAAAATGCCCAAAATGCTGATATATTCATCATTTTTTGATTAATTCTGATTAATTAATTACATAAGGTTTAGTGCGATTAAAAATATTAATTGAAATGAATCCCACTCAGACATGTTTTCAATTTAATTTTTCCTTCAAGACGTCGCTTAGGGACGAACAAAACTATTTCACTGTCAAACTTGTTTTCTTTTCACACAGCTCAGCCTAGACATAAACTTTAAAAAGATCATTCACCAAAATAAATTAACATGTGTCTTTGAAGTGTTTGAAATGATCACACAGGCCTCACGTCTCCACCAAAATAAGTTCAAATGGAGGAAAATTCAAATAAGCATTGGGAATATACCTCTAAAATGAATATATCCCCCCAGTAAATTATACTCAAATGGATGGTGAATACCCAGTGAGGGCAGATGACGTCACTGGTGGGGGTTCAGGCCGTGTCTGGGGCACCTGGCTCTGTCCCAGGTGTTGGACAGCTGGAACCTAAGTCCCCTCGTCTGTTTATGGCTCGCTCATATATGGCTTCCTTGACCCCTCTCTCAAACAGATGTGTGTCTCTGTCCTTAAAGGGGTGGCTCCTTCAATAACTTTCTCTATTAGTATATGTTACTAACAGAGTAACAGGAATTTTATGAATAGTACGAAGCCCTCTGTACACTGGACCCTCGCCCCCCCGACACAGGACACACCTTTAAAGTCACCACAGAAAGTCGGGGGAATCACACTCTGAAACTCACCCCGGCGTCTCTGTGCCGTGACATTAAAATCCGTTCTAACACAATAGACCTTCTGGGTGTAATTGGCTCCATACATCACAGGCATCGCCCTCGTTTGTATTCCACAGCCACAGCTTCAAAAACAAATAAGTCATAAGCTTCAGAGACCGAGGCGGGTGGAGGAGTCAGACGCCCGACGTACAGTTTCCCGTCAATACTAATTTATCCGCTCATGTTTTCAGCCTTAAACACGTGGCCTGTATGATGTAAACCTTTGGAACGATTGACAGATCCCCGCACTTAACCCGGTAGGAAAAACAAAGCTCTCCTCTGCAGCGCCGCCGTGCATGCTGGGATATTAATAGGTGTCCTTCTCCTGCAGTGGGCTCTAGTTAACCTGCGCTCCACAACCCTCTGACACTCGCGGTGTACGGTGTCCTCAATCTACCTGCGTCTGCACCGCGAAGGAAAATCGATGTAAATATATGAAGAGTAGTTTGAGATATGCATCATTTTACAGCTGGATGAGCGTTTGAATAAGAATGTTTAGATGCTTTGGCTCTAAACATTTTAAAAACACAACTTTCACCAACTATATCAAAGTGAATATGGACATGCAGGTTAATGTGGAGCTCAGAACCAGGAGAATTCAATCTCTGAGTTAGTTTTAACCTCCACAAACACATTTTTAATTGCTGCGCAAAATGCCGTGGCTAGCAATAGCATGCTAAAGTGAAGCTTCTCCAGCAGATTCTCAATGGGGTCAAGATCTGGACCTGTGGTGGCTGATCCATCTCATGCTCCCTCAACCACTCTTTCACAACGTGAGCCCCATGAATCCTGGCTTTGTCATCTTGGAGAATGCCCGTATCATCAGGGAAGAAGAAACCCATTGATGGAATATTCTCGTCATTCTGGAGGTTCATCTGATCTCATTCTTTGGGCTCATAGTGTTGATGAACCGAGACCTGACCAACAGTTAGGACTCGGTTCGATTGTTTCAGCTTTCCCTCGGGCGTGGTTTGCGTTCACACCTCTTTTTTGTCAATCGAACCAACATTCTAAATGCAGAGCTCCTCTGCAGCCTGTGGGGGGCGCTGTAGCAAAACTTTCCACAGGAAAAGCAGTGAACAAGAAACACGCTTTTCTGATCGGATTAAACTCCAGTTCCTGTTCCGTCTTTTGTTTACAAAATGGAGCGGTATCAGACTGGCTGTGTTGGTTTTTCTTTTCGCACTTATTAACATGACAGTCACAGGAACTACGCTCAGAACGTACAGATCTTTTTACGGACGATATGAGATGATGCCAGACGAGGCAAAACCGGGACTAAACCAGGACTGAAGCAGGACTGAAGCAGGACTGGCGGACCCCGGGGATATTTTTCTTCACATAAGACAACTGCGAAGGCTCCGGGCAGAGACATCGGAAACTACTTATGACGACTGTCCGAGGGAGCAAGGTAGTAAAACGGATTTAATCAGGGCTTCGCTCTCTGGCCTCGGGCGCTGCTTATATCTACGGTTTCTGCCTCATATTTACGAGTCATGGCTTTCGGTGTAAAGTTCTAATTATAGTCTCTGCACATGTGTTTTCATTTTCATTCCGTGATCGTCTCCGCTCTGTTCTGTCTTTGCTTTACTTTCTCTTCTCTTCTGCAACTTTCTCTTCCTGGTTTTGTTCCGCTCTCTGGCTCAGTTGCGTTCACAAACAAAATGATCCATGGTGAAGGGGTGGAAGTGGTGGTGAAGTACAAATATCTTGGTTCTTGGATGGACAACAAGTTGCGGTTTGACGCAAATACAGACTCCATTTTTAAACGTGGTCAGCAGAGAATCTATCCTCTAAGGAAGTTGAACTCTTTCAATGTAAATAAAAGGATTCTCTGCAACTTTTACTGCTGTTTCATAGAGAGCCTATTAACATTTCCATTTGTTTGCTGGTTCAAGGGTTTATCTGTGAAAGATAAAAACAAACTGCAAAACATTATCTAAATCTGCTCTAAAATTATTGGAGTTAAACAAAGAGACCCACAGTCTCTATGGGAGGAGCAGGCGCTAAAGAAGCTAAATGTATCTCGGGTCGGCCTCTCCAGGCTCTGTCCTCTGAGTTTTCGCTCATGCCTTCTGGACGTCGTTTTTATGTACCCTTTCGGAAAACAAATCGTTTTGCCAACTCTTTTGTCCCTCTGTCACTGAACTGTTGGATTCTGAAGGGAGTGTGTTTACTAAGTGACATCGACCTTTTTTAAATGTGTCCTTTTCTTATAAGTATCTGCTATTGTCTGTATTGTTGGAAGTGACACACAGTGAGTGTTGTGATGTGTTTGTACAAAACATCTGTCGGAGGTTGCAGCAAATCAATTGCCCTTAAGGGATCAATAAAGTTTTCTGAATCTGAATCTGATCCGCTTGCCACGTTTTCAGTCGGACCGGGGTTCGCTTCTTTGGTCCGAATCGGAGTCCGTGTGCGCGTTCACAACACCTGAAACGAACCGGACTATCCGAGCAAACGGGCCAGGGTTCGGATCACGAGGGGGTTGTGAATGCGACCGTAGTCAGATCCAGGAGGACACTTTTTGTTTGGTCGGGGAGCGCACACATTCAAACCTCTTCGCCAATAAAAATGTATTTGTCATGAGAAAAAAAAAAGTACTTATCAACAGATGTTTGAGAAGACTATTAAAAAGGTTCCATTTGGGCCATTGCGTTTATGGAGTTCGTACGTTTACGTCATTTGGTTTGAAAGACTGATCATTCACCGCCTGAGAATATCACAGTACGTTGAGCGGTTTTCTAATGTGTAAAACAAAAAGTATTTATGGAAGTTTCCTACAGAAGAGCAAAAGCGCCCTGTCCTTCAACTCAAGTTCATCGCCTTTTACAGAAATGACGGGGAGCGAAACGAACAGCGGCGACCGATAACCCGAGACGAGATCGGGCATAAACTTATTCACACACAATAAAGCAATAATTCCTTCAGTCACATCTTCAAAGCAGTCCCGCTTCAGGAGCAATCTCACCGGTCAGGTCACAGTCCCTCAGCGCGGGACGGGTCTGTTGTGGCGATGACCACGGTTTTGTTCAGCCGTGTAAATACTGCAGTTTGTCCATGAGATTGTTTCATTTGGAGGAGAGTTCCAAAGGCTTTAAAAGGAGAATGATACACTGCCCGACCAAACAAACGTGTCCACCTGGATTTATCTTCCTGATCTGGGGCTCCTGCAGTTGGTCAGGTCTCGGTTCAGCAACACTATGAGCCCCAAGAATGAGCTCAGCCTGAACATCGAGATGGATCGGTTTCCACAGTCCAGATCTTAACCCTTTATAGGGCGCTCATTATAACACTTTGAAATACATAATTTCAACTTGAAAGAATAGGCCACCGTTTCTTACCTTAGCTTTGACGAGTTCATTTGTACCTGTCTGTTTGGACTCTGCTTAGTTTAACCCTAAAAAGAGTTGTGATGATTGTGAGGACTAGAGAGCAACGTAAGGCTGTATCTGGGAAATGCACGGTATAAATAAAGTTGCCTTTTTCCATGTTCCACTTGTCAGGAGGGGAACTGGTGGTTATGGAAAAAGTGAAATACCTCGGTCACATCATCAAGAGGGACCTTTCTGATGATCATGACATTCAGAGGCAGCACTGAAAACTGTATGCACAAGCTAACATGCTAACGCCTACTGCACACCGCTCTATACTGCCCCCCTGTGGTGCTGCTACACAAAAGCTAAATTCAATATGGCTGCAGGTATAGCACACAATCATGCTCTTGTGAGTTTTTTTGCCCCCTCCGATTCTGAAACAAGTTGCAACAAAAACAATGTTAGGAAGTCCGTCTATGTAAGTCTGTCTCAGCTTGATATACTAGTCCAGCCTCTACCCCAGACGTACAAACTGACCTTGTCTTAGATATCACGTGCAAGTTTCAGCAAAACAAGTTTGTTTTTTAATCACTGACCATGCATTTCGGCACACATGGATCTGCCAATACTTTTCAAGGTAGAACATTTATTGCATCAATGATAGAGCAAAATCATAACGCGTCGTTCTTTCCCACACGAGTATATTAAAAGTTTTCATTCTTGACACTCTCAGGATTCTTTTGAAAGTCCCTCGCTGGGCAAGTGCCAGTCTGCTGTTTGTGGAGAATAATGTGACCACATTAAATGCTGTAATAAGAAATGTTGTTTATAAATTTATGACAAGGCTTATGGACTCACACAATGAAATTATAATTGTTCTTATACAGACGGACCAGAGCAGAATCAGGTCGGTGCTGTGGAGGCACTGGAGAAAGTGCTTATATGGACTATAATAGTGATACTCTGTTAAGTTTTTATGGACCTTCCGGAGTGTGAAATAAAGATTGACTGGTTAAATGCTTTTTAATGACTTTTAAGGCCTTAGTGTTGGCACAATTCTGACTTTTACTGCCTTGGACTAAACAAATGCTCAAAGTAAATGTGACCTTAAACCAAACCAGGAATGTACCAGAAACTAAAGAAGAGTTGACACTTATATTAGTCGATGTGTAGATCTAATAAAGGACCTTTCATCTGCTCTGACTTTATCCTTGCATCCGCTTGTTTGTAGCCTTCACCTCGCTCTCTCTGTTTGATAAAAGCGTAAGAGGATTGGTTCCCAGTGAGCGCTCGCACTCTGATAAATTCATCAATATCGCTGAACGCCCCGCTGCATAGACTCTGCCTGCTCCGTCCCGCGCTCCGGTGATAGGGCCCCATTGCTTTAAATTCATCCGTCAATGCTGCTTTGGAGGAGGCGATAAGAGCGCGGGCGCACGCAGGCATACGAGGCACTATCGATCCGCGCGCCCCCTGTTTCAGCAGCCGACCTAAAATGATTATGCGCTGAGGAAACCCTGGTTAATTCACTCAGATTGATACTCTATAACGAGAGCAGGAGTTAATCAATGCAAATGGCTGCACACCGGAGCGGTCGCAAAGAGGCGCCTTCATGAGCGGAGTTTTAACTACATAGAGGCTGACGTCCCAAGATGGCTGCCTTCTCCTCTTTATTAACAGACACGGAAACATAAGGCTCATGGTTCAGTCATTAGGATATTCTTCAGCGTCTCAGCCCAAGATCTGGACACAGGCTGGACAACTCTTGGGTTGGTTACTGCACTGCGTTCACAGTCAATATGCAAATGATATTTTACTCATGTCTGCATAATTTTCAAGTCTTTAACTGTTAGAGCAGAGGTCCTCAAACTAAGGCCCGCGGGCCGACTACGGACCGCCATGTCCCTTTGACCGGCCCCCCAGCCCCTCTGCCCCCCACCACCCGATGAGGCAATTCCAATAAGTGGGTGTGTTTTTTTTTTTTTTTTACTTATTGCTTTTTGGCAACAACATGTCTATATCATCTTGTATTATTGATTTTTTATTTTTTTTTATTATTTAAAATTAGTTATTTATATTTGCCGAATCTTCGTGACCTGCGGCGGTGCAGAGAACAGTGTGTGAAGGAAAGAAAAATGGCTAGCAAACGAAAAGTTGACAGAGAGAACAGTGGATTATTGTTTTGTTCAGTGCAAGGACCGTGCCGTGTGTCTCATCTGTAAAGAAAGTGTGGCGGTTTTTAAAGAGTATAATTTACGTCGTCATTATGAAACCCGCCACAAAGAACATGCTAACTTGCCTGGACAAACGAGAGAAAAACGAATTCGGCGGCTAAAAGACGGGCTAGCAGCCCAACAGAGTGTCTTCCATCGCCAAACCCAAATCAACCAGGCTGCTGTCCGAGCGAGCTGTAAGGAAGCCCACACCTACAGTGCCTTGTGAAAGTATTCGGCCCCGTTGAACTTTTCGACCTTTTACCACATTTCAGGCTTCAAACATAAAGATATAAAACTGTATTTTTTGTGAAGAACCAACAACAAGTGGGACACAATCATGAAGTGAAACGAAATGCATGGAAATGCATGGACGCTGCTTCCATCTGGACGCTTGAAAGTCTTGCAATCAGACACTCGTATGTGTTCACGGCGGAGCCACGGCGGAGCCACGGCTACGCGATTCTGTGGGAGGGAAAAACTCTGCGCAATACAAATAGTTTCCTGATTCTTGCGTTGTCCTGCATGAAGATAATTTTGTTCAGGAAAGCACGGCTCTTCTTTTTGTACCATGGAAGGAAGTGGTCAGTCAGAAACTCCACATATTTTCCAGAGGTCATTTTCACACCTTCAGGGGAGCCTAAAGGGGTCGACCAGCTCTCTCCCCATGATTCTGGCCCAAAACATGACTCTGCCCCCTCCTTACTGACGTCACAGCCTTGTTGGGACATTTACCAACGATGCACTCCTCCATCCATCTGACCATCCAGGGTTACACGGCCTCATCAGTGAACAAGACATTTAAAAAATGAGTCTTCATGTATTTCTGAGCCACTGCAGCCGTTTCTGCTCGTCAGCTTCAAAGAACAGTTTAGGGGAGGCCGGATAGAAGGTTTATGCACAACTGAAGCCTCTGGAGGTCCTACACCGTGATGTTCAGGAGACTCCAGCAGCTTCAAATACCTGTTTGCTGCTTTGTAGCAGCTGTTCTCTTAATCTGATGTGTTTGTCTGGCAGAAACCGCCTCATTGTGCCTTTATCTGCACAAACCCGTGTGTCTCTTAACAGTACGATGATCACGCTTCATGAAATATCAAAGGTTTTCATACCAAGTCCAAGGCATTCAACTATTTCACACTTTTCATCAGCAGAGATCCTTTTTCTTTCCCATATTGCTTGAAAATGATGGTCTGCTTAATAATGTGGAACGTCCTTTTTCAGTAGTTTTTCCCTTAACTGGACTTAACCTAAAAAACGAATAATCTCAGAGACTGAGACGGATGTCAGTCATTCCAAAAAGCCCTTTTTTTTCTCCTTCACATACACACTGGAACGTAATTAAACACATGAAGATGTTGTCGATAATTCCTGGCAAAATTGTAGCCTTAAGAAAGAAAATTAATTAATGAACTTGTGTCTAAAGGCTAACTTGGCAAAAGGCAGCTTGCTTCTGCTGTGCAAACAACATTAGCACAGTAATTAAATTGTGAGAAAGTTTTTAATTAAAAAAAAGTGTTCATAAAGAGGATGGATTTTTACCTGGATAATTGCTTCAGATTGAATTAAAAAGTAACAAAAACTAAACAATCAAAACTTAATCCAACAAAGCCACTATGCAATCGAATATTTCATTTTAAAACGTGTAATTTGTGATTGTTGAAGAACATGTAAACCTCGTATTCTTCGGTCTGTGTGTTGTTAATTAGTAAATGTTGTAAAACCCGCCTCGATTGGTCTGAACGCCCAGTGGTTTGACCCCAAACGTATCCGCTTGAGTTTTTCCAGATGGACTTTAGTCAGATTGACCGCCCAGTGGTCTCAGGGCGGCAGGAGGCGTGGCCAGTCTGATGGAGCTGTCAGGACCACCAGACTCAAGTATCTGTCTGCAGCAAGAGAGAGGCGTGTTTTGTTTATTTATTTATTTTGCCAAGTCTGAATCAAAAAGGCAATAAAAAGACAGCTGTACAGGAAAATCTAAGCAGCACAAAAGAAAATAAATACACATTTGTATTTATAAATGGGGGGTGTCATTTCCTGGTTGCTCCGTGGCAGAGGCGTGTGTGGGCGGGAGGCGGGAGCATAGAGGCAGAACCACGGGCAGAACCGTTCTCTGGACCCGTGATGTTTTGTGGCGCCACCCATTCGGGTACTCCGGTTCCCCCTACCACTAAAAACATGTACAATAGGCCAGGATGAATGAGAGTGTGTTTGAGAGTGCGCATGGGGGACGACGGATGGAAATTATCCCAAGGCTACAATCCGATGTGGCTTGTTTACATGCATGAGACCCATGTATGTTAATTAACAGGCACTGTCCCGACCAAATAAACCAATAAATAAAATAAGACTGACTGGTAAAAGTGGTGTTTAGTTGCTCTTTAATAATAGGCATTAGAAATCAAAGTATTTTAAGATTAAGGCCATGGATAGGTTAAGGCTCGCATTATCCATAACACAAATTATCTTAATGAAGAAATGAATAGACAGAAATTCAAATGAATTAAAATAAAGTCCAACACTCTGAATTTGCCTGGATTTAAATGAGTGCCTCAAGCTTCCTCTGTATTTCCTCACTAATTGCTCTTCAGACCTCCAAGCTGGAAGAGCACCTGATTTTTGTAAGTCTTTTTTCAAAGAAGATTTCTACTTTAGCCCACATTGTTGATCCAGTGCAGCACTCTCTTCTTCTCTGAAAGTCCAAACTTGGTTTTAAAATGGAAAATTTGCCTTCAAAATTGGGTACAATGCCCCTAAAATATGATTGTGTCCATCAAATATTGAATTGATGATATGT
Source organism: Proterorhinus semilunaris (assembly GCA_021464625.1). NCBI lineage: Eukaryota > Metazoa > Chordata > Actinopteri > Gobiiformes > Gobiidae > Proterorhinus > Proterorhinus semilunaris. The sequence continues at coordinate 2,583,279 of CM038351.1, forward strand.
TGCAATATTCATTTTTACCAAGCCTGTATTTCCTCTGCGTCGTTTCCCAGGCATGATTCCTCTGCACTTCAGTTTGTGTCGTCATTATCGTGGGCAGTCAAATGGATGGCGCTCGAGAACGTCCAGACCGCATGCAAATCATGACCTTTTCACGCCACGTTTGAGCTCAAATCCTACACCGAGAAACCTCACGGACGGGCGGAGCGCCGCGGCATGTGCCGGCGACGCCGCGGCATGTTTCTGCCACGACCTTTACGACGCGTCCGCCACATGCGACACCTGAAACATGCGTGAGCCGTGGGTGTGAGGAGAGCGCCGCAGACGGAGAATTACATTACACAGACGGAGACGAGGCCGTGGGCTGGTGCAGTTGCTCAGGTCCAGGTTTAACACTACTCAGGGTTTATGTGCAAGTAAGATTTAATGCTTTTTTATTCCCAAATACTGGGTTTTAATGTCACAAACTCAAAACAAACTCAGTGCATGTTTCATTTCTTTTGCAAACATTTCCTCAAACAGAGGAAAGAGAACAACAGGACAAAACTGAACATGTTTCAGGCCATCATTTTGGTATTTTCGATGAACAGTAAAACTTGTTGAGCAATGTCATAATTTTCCAAAACATTTAGATGTGACGCCAGTTTGAATCCAATGTCCTGCTTTTTAAGTAAGGATTAACCCACGAGGACTCATTAGCCAAAAATTCTGCATCTACTGCTAAAAAAGTATTATTTACTAAAGTCGCTACGTCCGGGGTTAGCGTGGCTGCTGCGCCGTTAGCATTTTTTTTTCCGCTCACCCAGAAGTACAGATTTGGGTTAATATGACTTTTATAGCAGTAGGTGCAGCATTTGTGGCTAATGGGCCTGATAAATAAGTATGTTCAGTAACTCTCTGTTGAGTTTCAGAAATATTGATTGTGGTTTTAAAGAGTTTTTTGTAGTTTCTCGCACAGGCCCGTCTGCCGGACCCGGAGGTAGAGCTGTGACGTCACCACTTAACAAACGTGTGGATGGAAATTAGTATTTCATGTTTGCTCATTATCATGCACTGTCCCAATCACATAAATAAAAACATAAATAGAGCTTAACCCCATTGGGAGTCTTTGGGATGTGCTGGAGAAGGCTTTGCAAAGTGGTCACACCGTCCTCTTCAAGTCAGCTAGAGCCAATCGGCTTAAACTTGAGGTAAAAAGTAGATGTTCTCGAAGTCACACCCAATGACAACTTTGGATCACGGAGGTTTATCCAAGTCTAAAAGGCTACAGGCATCAGTTAAACACAGAAGTATTGCAGTAACAGGAGGAAAAACTGTTCAGTGCACGAGTGGTTGTGTTCAGGGTCTCCGTCCTCTGAGCCACTTCAGAAATGACAATATTCAAACGTTTCTCCGTAAGCAGCGCCGTCGGAGTCTGAGTATTTCCCCCTGACATTTAAAGCGGTGCCGCCACGCGCTCCGGCTGAACCGCCAACACCTAACGCGGTGATCGATGGTGCACTGAGGCGCGATGGCATTTGTCTAAGGCCCGGCGTTACACAGAGCGGGCCGGCCCAAAGCCACAGGGAAGAAGAAAAAAAAACCCTCTAGACGACCCGGAGTCAGGACGGATCAGCCGTCACAGGAGCGCGATGGAGGCGGCGGCTCTCGCTAATCTGTCAATCTGACAAAACTCACGGGCGACCAGCGGGGAAATCCAGTATTCCATTTCCCGGATACGACGGCGGCGGCTGGAGAAAACGAATGGCAAAAGTATAGGTACGCAACCAGATGCAATGTTAGCCAGGGCAGGTTTATGCTAGTGCAAAAATCAATCATAAAACATCCATCCATCCAAAACACCCCGAAGGACGAACCCCAACAAGCCTCCACTTCCACGACATCTGCTCTTGTGGATTCGTCCGGTGAAGACGGTGACAGTTTGAGAGAGACGGGTATCATGAAGCAGAAATCCAGATAAAACTGGGGGGGGAAACTGCCTGAGGTGATGATTATCTAAGAATCACTAAAACAACAAGGCCTTTGAAAAATAGAATCACTGAACATCGCTCCAATATCCGCACCCATGACAAAAAAAGTCCCGTGGCAATTCGTTTTACACGAGCTAAACATAATGTCAGTACTCTCAAATATATCGGTATAGAACAAGTCAACGTACCTAGAAGAGGTGGTGATATTAACACTCTCCTGTTGAGGAGAGAAGCGTTCTGGATCTTCACTTTGGATACACTGAGTCCGAAGGGTCTTAATGAAGATTTTGACCTAAGACCTTTTTTATAACTTTATTTTGCGTTGCAAGCATCCATACTCTGGTGCTGTGCTGTCTCTTTTCTTGTGGACCATCACTGCAGTGTTCATGTTTATATTCATGTTCATGTTTATATTGTAAATGTACATCTTTGTTTTTTTGCCAATTGTGGTCTCCACATTCAACACCACATTAAGACCAGTCTAAGACACACCTACACAACAAACCATGACATTTCCATACTATGACGGGTACCCTGTGCTTGGATGGTCATGATTATCTTGTCCTATGTGAGTCCGATGTGTAAATATTGTATATATATTATGTATATAGAAATCTTGAGCACATGTACAAATTTCCCGATTTATGTTGTATCATGTGACCCCTGTCTAATCGATCACACTACAAAAGCAGGTGTGCCTAGTCCTACATTCATGTCTGATGAAGGACTTGAGGTCCGAAACGTTACCGCGTGGTGTGAGTACACATTAAAAACAATTATTGGGAGTTAAAACGCAGTTGTGCAGGTTTTTTATTCTTCTTGCATTTGTTAACTTTTTTTGATCCAGCACACTGCTCAGTCAGGGATGTGCAGTTTTTTTGATTGTGATGATTATCTAAACCAGGGGTGGGCAATTCATGTTCACAAGGGGCCACATGAGAAGCCTGAATTGAGTCGGAGCCGCTCCAACAATAACTCGAACTTATTCTGCTCAACTTTATCTGATTGGACATTACACTAAATCGTGTATGTCGAATCGCTGATACCTACTGTTATTATAGGACTATTATTATTATCCATATCAAGCCAAGCATGTTTGAGCATCGTTATTTAAGTTCAACTTCTTATCCTCGTGAACTTTTACCATCGCACTGAAAGCACCTCTGCGTTTGAATGAAGCGATGCCCTGTAGCGGGGTCTCCAAGTAAACTTCCCTGGGGGCCAAAACATAAATGGGAGTGTATTTCCGGGTCCATAAACAAAAGCTCCAAAATAAAATATGTTTTAATTGGGAAAATACTGTTGAGGAAACATTTTTCAATAAATGAATAATAATGAGCCTGGCAGGACTGTAGTCAATGTGTTGTTCATATCCTGATCTCTCATTATGTCAGCGCCCTCTGCTGGACACGTGAGAAACTCGTTATTTTTATTTAACCAGCCCCCTAGTGGCTGGAGTGAGCATTCTGGTAATTTCTTCAATCATAACTCCACACAGGAATGGGCTAGAGACGAAATCTATGCCCTACAAGCCGTGGGCCTGATTCAATCATCTTCGTATTTTGTCCAGGTCTGATCTAAACGATTTGATTCATTGCATTTTGTATTTTTTTTTCATTTTTGTAGACTTGATCGTGTATTAGTTGAGGACTTCATTAAAGTCATGAAGATCCTTTTACACATCTACAACATGCGAGTCTCCAGAAAGAAGTCCAACACTTGGCCAGATGCTGCCGAGCCTAAGGAAACTGGAGGCACATTTCTCCACTGACCCAAATGACTCGCCCTTTATCTAGAGCATAAGAGGGAAGGTTCGGGACGACCACTCCAAGCAATACCAGCTGTGTGTTTAGATCAAAGGTTTAAAAACCTGAAATAAATGAAAGGAAAGGAATACGAGTGCCACGATCCTGTCTTTTATACAAGTGCATCCTGGCCCTCAGATGAGAACCCGTTTTCCTTGTTCACTGAGTTGATCCAGCGAGCGCTCACAACCTCTGTCTCTACAATAGAAGAGGAGATAAAGAAACTAGAGGCCTCTAATGTGAGCGATGCTGTGTGTTTTTGTTCCTATCTGTTACTATATAGCCATTGTTGTTTTAGAACCGAACAACAGAGTCAAATGTGGAAGAGGGAGAGCCCACAGATGAGCCCAACATACATAATTTATATTGTTTAATTGTTTCCTGCTCAGCGAACAAGGCTTTTCAGCCCTGGAAGAATTGTTCGTGGTCCCTTCAACTGTACAGAGGTCTTCCCTCACCCTGATCTCACCTGTGGCGTGGAGGTGGAACATGAAGGACACTCTGCCATTGTTATACAGTTTGTCAAAAAGGTATATCTGTGTGCAACGCTCTTCGTTTACTTATTAAGTATTTAATATAGAAAAAGGAAATTGTTTTCATCTGTGTCGGCATGCAGAGTTTGTCACTGAACCAGGGTGGGAACTTTCTCAACTACGAGTATTGAGACTAATGTTACTGCAGTAGAAATAAATTAAAGCTCCACCAAACTCCTGTGTGAGCAGGCTGCACCACAGCCATCTCCACTGCCTTCAAGAGAGCAGAGGAGATGGGTGTGGTGCACATAGCCAGACGGACTGCCAGCCAAGTAGATCCTCATGGCAGTGCCCGACTCCCAGAGGACGGCCATGTTCCCGTGTTCGCCCCAGACTGTCATGGACCAGGACGACGCGTCCACACAAACCCCGCAGGGCCCTCGTCTCCCAGGACGTGTGCTCAAGTTACTCAAGTCCATGAGTACATAGAACTTTGTACTCTGTCTCTGTCGAAGGTAACACTTTATTTAAGACTACCATTGTACATTCTAGATTTCATTCAATTATCTGTACGGATTGCACTAAACCTAAACAAGCTCCTGACTCATGCTTTGCTTGCACTTTACGGAACATGAAGACCATGTCAGTGAGCGATTAGCTGATAGACAATGGGCTAAGAGTGATTCTGCACATGACATGAAGCACAGATAAAGTACAAACACATAGCCACAAACAAATGACACAGAGGAGTGCAGGACTAGGATAAAAAGGAACTGTCAAGTGACTGTCGGAGTTCTGGGCTTCACTTCTTCTCTTTCTCTGAAGTCATCAGCTGGTTATACTTCTTTGTAAATAGGAACAATGGCAATAAACGCCTTATCTTTGACTTATATCTCTAGTATATGCTTTGGCTATTTCCCAATATCTGTATGCATGATACAAAAGAGCCGGGTCCTAACATAACTATATTTACTTATTTGGACTCTTGAGAACAGGGTACGTGCTTATTGGATTAGGCGCTGCCCTGGAGCAGTTTGCAATCGGACCTCGCTGCTGTCGATTGAAATGAAGTTTGCAGCGGGGAGTGACCGAGTGATGGAATTACATCGGAAAGTAACGCTCAGAAGGACAAAGAGTGGACTACTACTAGTAGTTTGGAGGTATATGATGTAACAAGACGTACAGAAAGACCTCATCTCTTAAGCTAAAGTTCTTCACTGTGTCTTATTACTAAGACACAGTGTGTACCTTTCAGGACAAGAAAACTGAATTATCCACGAGTAAAATATCTTTGTAAATATACTTATGAATCTGTGTAAGTTCTCAGTCGTACAGGAGTTGTCCATCTTCAATGAAGGTACTTGATTCATCTTCTGTACTCAGTAGTTCTACTATAACTTCCAACGTTTCGCCTCTCGTCGAAGACTTCAACTACTGAGTACAGAAGATGAATCAGGTACCTTCATTGAATACTTAAGAATGTACCTGCTTCATTTTCTTTTAAAATCCGACTCGAACGACTCCTTGTATCCGTTTTTTTTTTTTTGCATAAACGACATGGATCGTCCCCTCTTCTATATTACTGATAGAATGACACACAAGCACAAGTCTCCGTAGACCTCACACTCTACACACTGTCCCTGATGAGTCTGAGGCTCCATCGCTGACGGGGTTCGGCTATTAGCTTGTTCCGTGCACATTTCTCCTCCGGGCTGTCAGCGCTTGAAGCCGAATAGAGAGAGGAGAGGGGGGGGGGAAACAGCGAAGCGAGGACACGGCCTAAATGCATTAGGGATAATAAGGTAGGCCTTAATTAGCGGCGCCGGAGACAGGGGAGCGAGTGTCGGCGCGCGGGGAGGGAAACTGCAGGGGACTGGGGAAGTGTTTGGCACCTCCAGCGTGCGATGCATCTCAATTTGCAGCCCCTTAGTTCAGGCTGGTTTAGGTTTTAGTGCACGTTTCCCCCCAGCCAGTGTTGACAATGAGAGGAAGTTGCTAATTAGTTAAAGAGAAGGACGTTTCTATTTTTAAAACGCCGCTCCGCGAACCCGGGCTGTGGACTCAACGCAGGGTTGTCACAAAATTAAGCCGAGGCCAATTACATTAAAAGCAAAGAGTGCGGATAAAATACTTTCAGTTTTCATACACACAGGTAAAAAGCCGTTTTCAGCCTGGATTTGAACATCGTCAGAGTTGAGGCCTGTCTCACATCTTTGTCATGACCGGCTCAGTGAGGTGACAGGGATGTAGGGCAGAGGAAGGTTTAAAGGCGCATGAACCCCATTTATTTACAATATGTACAGAGTTAAGAGCAACAATAAGGCTCTATCCACACGAAGACAAAACGCTTATATTTTTAGAAACCTTCTTTGTAAGCTGAAGCCAGCTCAGTAAACGTGTGCGTCCACATGGGTCGACTCAGGTCTGTGAAAACGGCGTGATTCATCTGCCAGGCCTGTGTGTGGCGCTGTGACGCTCACACAGATAATAGAACAAGATGTAGAGGCGCAGGCGCAGTAAACTTGTGTGGAATGTAAACAGTGAAAATGAAACGGATTCAAGGATTTATGATTTACAGAAGAGACGAGGAGGCGAGTTTATTCTTCAGACGTAACGGGACTAAAGCAGAAAAACCTGTAAGTGACCGGACTTTGACTTAGTCCAAAAACACAGACTGTTTTTTCTACTTAACACCTGTGGCTCACGGACTCCAGTGGAGCAAAGAGGAGCAAAACCATCATAGATCCATGAGTGAAACCATCATAGATCCATGAGTGAAACCATCATAGATCCATGAGTGAAACTCATTCTGAGGTCAGTAGATTATGGATAACAGACTCCACTCTGGGGCTGTGATGAAATCGTTTTAGTAAAAGTTGCGGAGATGTTGTAACGACGGCGCCACGTAAATGGCGTTTTGAGATCTTTCCGCTCTGGGACCTAGTTTGGAAAATGTTCGTTTACAGACCCCCAAACCACCGGACTCGTATGGACGACACACTGGATTGATAAATATCTTTGCGTTTGGTCCTCAGCTTGACTTCGTATGGACAGGGCCTAAGTGTTGGGGCGCAGCCGAGCACAGGTGCCCCCACTCGGCTTAAACGAGCCGGAGAAGCCAATCAGAGGCGGGACCAATCCCCACCTGCACAAAGAGGAGGAGGAGGAGCAACCGTGGGGACAAATGTACCCCCTTTACCACTAGAGCCCGGCCCGCTCCAGATTTTAGCTGCACACCGTCTTACCTGCAACACCATTTGCCACTGTCTGAAATGCATTGAATAAAGGAACACTGTAAGACATTCATTCCTGTTCTATGATTGGCCGATGTGCCGTGGGGGCATTAAAAGTTATTAAAGGAATTGTGTGGCCAAACCAAGGCCTACATGCCATTAAAGGGCATTACATTGGATTCAAACTGGCATTGGATCTAAATTTCTTGGAAAATGATGACATTGCTCAAAAATGTTACCTTTACTATAAGGCAAAGCACAATTCATACACGAGGCAATTCAAAGTGCTTCACAGTTGCATAAAATTACAAGAAAACAGATTAAATCAATAAAACATAAAAGTTAATCAATTACAGTAAAAGGCAAGAGTGCAGATAAAATACTTTCAGTTTTCTGTCTCACATCCTCATGAAGACTGGTCCAGATTTTAGCTTTAGCCTCAGCGTGTTTAGTCCTGACTCTGGGAACCACCAGGAGATCCCTCCCTGAGATGGTTCATAAATACCACAATTATGGTCCAAAACTAAGATTTCGACCACATTATTTTTGCTCAAAGGTTTTTGTCCAACTCTCTTTCCTCTGTTTGATGAAATATTTGCAAATCTTACAAACTGAAATATGCAGTGATGTTTATGTATTTGTGGCATTAAAATGACATGAAAAAACTTCCTTCTTTCTTTATGAATCCTGTTCTCTTAAGAGATGTGTGCAGTGAACTGTTTCAAATGTTTAGCTGCGTAAAACATCGGGTTCAGGTTTTGTGTTTTTCTCTGTGCAGAGCTGGGGGTTGCCGGGGGCGGGGGTGGCCACACCTGGACTGGACGAGGAGCCAACCTTAAGTCTCTGCTCAGGCCGCTCCACACGGTCAGATCATTCCGTCTCATCCGGTAGACATCAGACCTGTGTTTTGTTCCCGCAATCGTTTGAGAGATACTTACCTCTTTCTCCTCGAACATGTCAGAGACATTTAAAATCTAATCTGAAAAAGTCTTTGAGGTTAATATGTCAACAAAATAAAGGCCAAACTAAACCCATACATTTAAACCTGGATGTATCTATTGGCACTGAAAATATTGGGACTTTCGACCAAAGCACAAACTCATTCACAAATCACATTTCTGACCCAAATGTCCTGCACACTTCTAGGGCTGGGTACCGTGAAACAATACCAGTCTGGAATCGGGGAAAAAAGTTTAGGTTCTACCGGTATAGAAAGCAGGAAGTGAGAAAAATCTCTTTAGATCTGAGTTTTGATGCCGTTTGTTCAAGGGCAGCATTATATTAATTAAGACCGACGGGAAGCTACTTTTACCAATTCAAGGGCACTGATTTCAAAAATCAATGTTGCAAAGCCCAATACTTGGATTAACATGATCATCAATCGGTTTGTGTTTCAAAATGGAAACAGATGTGTCATCTTTGGATTTGAACCAGGAGACTAGGAGAACATAAAAAATAAATAAATAAAATAAATACAATACAAATTATATACACACAAATATTTAAAAAGAGATACATTAAAAACGGCTGAAACTGTGTGTGAAATGGCACAGGATAAAAAGAGGGAAACTAAAGAAATAATAGAACCGATAAAGTAAATATTAGTTAAAAGCTAAGCTAAAAAGGTGGGTCTTGTTACAGCATTGGAGGTAGAGGCGGCGCAGGATCGGGCTGGCCCAGACCTCACACCTCTGGGCTCCGCAACGTCTGCATTTAAACTCCGGACACTCATGTAAAACATGTCCCGGCTGCAAACGACCCCTGCACACCTTCACCCGTCGATCATGTATCACACGGAAGAACTCTATTTATTTATTGGTTTATTTGGTCGGGACAGTGCGTGTTAATGAACATACATGGGTCTCATGCATGTAAACAAGCCACACCGGATTATAGCCTTGGGCTAATTTGCATCCGTCGTCCCCCATGCGCACTCTCAAACACACTCTCATTCATGCTGGCCTATTGTACATGTTTTTAGTGGTACGGGAAACCGGAGTGCCCGGAGGAACCCTACGCAGACACGGGGAGAACATGCAAACTCCACACAGAAGGGCCCCGTCCAGGTGGGAATCGAACCCGGGACCTTCTAGCTGTGAAGCACGAGCGCTAACCACTGTGCTACCGTGCTGCCCCCCCCCCCCCCCCCCCCCCCCCGCAGTGATGAATCTAGCAGAGTACGGCAGAGACTGAACCTGTTGAGTGAACCTCACCTTCACGAAGCGTGTCCCGTCCGCGACATTCGTCCCCGGCCACATCCTCCTCCTGACGGGCGACACGGCCACGACTCCCCACGCCTCCAGGATGTCCTGATCCGGGATGTACGCCGGCAGACCCATGAACGACACCACCAGCTCGTCATTTGCAATGTCCCGCGCGTGCACCCTCGTCTCCCCGATCCGAAACCCGTCCAGGAGCTTCTCCTTCGCCTGTTGATTAGACACCGTTCTCTCGTACTTAGGTTTGTTTATCATTCTGCCACTGTCGACCCCATGGTTTGTTTTGCTACTTTAATCAACGCCGTCGCCTTCAGTCTCCACCACCAACGTTAGCTCCTTCTCGAACCCGCCACTCTGCTGCACACCTGGCCTCCTCTCCTCTGGTCCCTCCATGTCCTTTTCTCCGTCCGGTCGTTCATCTGTTTGTTTTGTCGTATCTACAGTGAAAGTCATTAGCTCCATACTTACTTTTTTTTTGCTTTCGCCTGCCGGCTCAAGCCACGCTCCGGGGGTGGGGAAAGAAAGCCGAGAGAGGAAGGACCTGGGCGACTTTTAAATGTAGCTCACTTTAGAAAATCAATAACAGGAGGGTAAGCAAGAAAGAAGAAACAGACAAAAAAAGACAACTAATTATCAAGACGAGAATGAGAAAAGAAGTAAAGGCTCATTCATACTTCAGGACTTCTTGTTCTTTCACCCTGAGCTGCAGAACAAAATGAAGTCACTTGTTCCTTGTTGCCATGGAACTGTTTTCAGTTAGGGACGGCCGGGTCTTTGTAGATTTGCAGTGGTCTGATACTCCTTCCATTTCAATATTATCGCTTGCACGGTGCTCCTTGGGATGTTTAAAGCTTGGGAAATCTTTTTGTATCCAAATCCGGCTTTAAACTTCTCCACAACAGTATCTGGGACCTGCCTGGTGTGTTCCTTGTTCTTCATGATGCTCTCTGCGCTTTAAACTGACCTCTGAGACTATCACAGAGCAGGTGCATTTATACGGAGACTTGTCTACACACAGGTGGATTCTATTTATCATCATTAGTCATTTAGATCAACATTGAATCATTCAGAGATCCTCACTGAACTTCTGGAGAGACTTTGCTGCACTGAAAGTAAAGGGGCTGAATAATTTTGCACGCCCAATTTTTCAGTTGTTTATTTGTTAAAAATGTTTGAAATATCCAATAAATTTAGTTTCACTTCATGATTGTGTCCCACTTGTTGTTGGTTCTTCACAAAAAATACAGTTTTATATCTTTATGTTTGAAGCCTGAAATGTGGCAAAAGGTCGACAAGTTCAAGGGGGCCGAATACTTTCGCAAGGCACTGTATTTCTTGACATTGGAGATGAACCCGATATTGTAATTGTGCAGATCTTTTTTTTTTTGGTTCTGTTTTCTGGTTCTTTTACCCCTATTAACCAGCAGAGTAACAGAAGTGCCAAGTGGAAAACGTCTGATGAAAGTCTTTTGAACGCTTGACTGACAGCCTCCCCGTCCCGCTCACTCGTCCGCAGCTTCTTAAACGCCTCGTCCCGTCTGGTGCGCTGATTTTAATTGACTGACTTGGCTGCCATTATTTTGCGTTTGGCAGGTGGCGGGGGGGGGGGGGGGGGGTCGGACCGCCTCGCTGTGATGACCGCGGGCAAAAACATCCAAACACAAACGGATCCCTGCAGAACGGCCGAGTGCCACCCAGACCCCCTCCCCCCCCCCCCCCCCCCCCGGGCATCTCCCCCGATACGACTGTCCGACGGTGATTGACGTTTGCTAATTTGCCTCTTTTGCGCGGCCGGTTTGGACGGCGCGAGGCTGGAGGGCGCCAGGCGGGGATCCCGTGTTAATGATGGCGCCCGCCGGGACTTAAACGGCCCTGGAAGAGTCTGCGGGCACTCGATCTGAATAACACACACACACACACACACACACACACACACACACACACACACACACACACACACACACACACACACACACACACACACACACACACACACACACACACACACACACACACACACACACACACGAGGGGGAGAAAAGATATTTGGAACAAGAAGTCTGAAAATGTGTCCGAGTTGTTCTCCCGCTCGATTAAACTGGTCATAATGTGGAACGGGTCCTGGTTATTGATCTGAAACGGCTGATCCTACGTCTCCCTCGGCGTGACCTCTTAACCCCCAGCTTAAAGGAACAGGCCACCGTGTTTCCACACTGAGGTCTGTTCTAACCTGAGCTTAGACGAGTTGATGCGCACCCGTCTGGTCTTCACGCGTGCGCTCAGTCACGCAAAAAGACCAAAGCTGTTGTTAGCATTTAGCCTCTCCTCCTCTCCTCTATGGGGCCAAACGGGGGTGAAGTTAGAAGCGACCGAGCTCTCCCACGTTTCCCCTGTTTACATACGGTTACGTGAGCAGTTACACGATCCACGTCTAGTTACACAAAATTAAACATGTCGATTTGCTGAGCTGGCTCCGTGCTTACAAAGAAAGTTTCTGAAAATATAAGCGTTTTGTCTTCGTGTGGATATCGCCTTATTCCCGGGAAATCTCCATCGCATTCGCAAAAAAAAAACGTCCTAAAATAAGCGCGGTTAAGTTTTGTCTTTTATTATACACGAAAACTAAGATGTTAAAAGTGAAAACGAGCTTAAAATCACCTTTAAAAAGTAAAAAAGTAGTTCCCCGTCTGCCAGAACAAACCCTTATTTCTAGGCCTCTTTTTGGGGCAGGAAATACTGTAGGGCTAGTGATCACAATACTTTGTGCTGCACTACCAAGTATCTATACTTTATCAAGTATCGCAATACCTTCAGTACTTGTGTGGGGAGGCTTTTTTAATCAGTTTTCCAGTAACAGCTCTTGTGTTGATGCACTTTTCAATCTAAACACTTCAGTAAATGTCAAATGGCCTTTGGTTTATAAACTTTGGACACATGACTTTTTACACATTTTAAGGCAAACTATCGTGATATGTATCGTATCGTGACAAAAGTGGATCGTCCCAGCCCTAGGAAATGGATAATCTAACGCCCTAGTTAACCCCCAACATTGTTCAACACGGGCCTAAATGTTAAACAATGCCGTCCTTTTAAACGGACTTCCAGCCGTTCAAACATCATCTGTGTCAAGAGTTTTCTTCTCCGATACCGTTGGTCCGTTGGAGTAAAAACACGGCTCTGATATCGATCTGAGCTGGCCTCCGAGTCGGCCGTTTCATTTCGACCCGGCGCGGCTGATCCAGATAAGATTGTGCCTCCGGGCTTCCTCGCTCCAAACTTCTTATATGATTCCATCTGACCCGCTGACCGGAGAGTGATTCACGGCGGACGCGCGGAAACCGTTTAGGATTGAACCGAGCCGAACGGGAGTGGCCCGTCGGAGGATTTTAACAACGTGTGGACACAGTTATTGGATAGACAAACCCGGGGACGTGTCACACGGTTATAAACGGATTCATGTTTGTAAATTATTCAGCAAAGGCTCGTATGACAGACCAGTGGGGCTTCTTTCTGTGTCCGGGGGCCTCAGTTTCCTCATTCCAATCGATAATATTCACAACAAGCCATGGGTGTTACTTCCTTAATAAGGCCGGAACATTTTACACCTTCTCCTTTCCGAGCATTTACATTTGCGGACAGTAGACGTATCTGTTGTAATGACCTGGTTGTAGTTTAGTGTAGGGACGTGTAGAGATGTTCTCATTGTAAGATCTTTCACAAAAACTTGACACAGAAGTGGGATATTTAGTCTTGGAGAGAGGACGTTCTTTTAGTTTTGTGATTGGTCAAATATCCGTGGAAGTCTTAGGGTTGTCAAATCGATACTAAAAGTGGTATCGAAGTTAGCTATTCATTTGAGCAGGTATCGATACTTTCTGTGTTCCTCCGGGCTGCGCACAGAGTGGCCATTCGTGGCTAACATTAGCTTAGGTTAGCAACCATTGGTTTACATGTATCAGTTAGCATTGGCTATTAAAGGAACAGGCCAGCGTTCTTCCACACTGAGATCTGTTCTTACCTGAGCTTAGACGAGTTGATACGCACGAGCGTGGTCGCTTCCAACTTCACCCCGTTTGGAGCCATAGGAATACACTGGGAGAGGCCAAATGCTAACAACATCTTTGGTCTTTTTGCGTGACTGAGCGCACGCACAAAGACCAGACAGGTACGCATCAACTCGTCTAAGCTCAGGTAAGAACAGATCTCAGTGTGGAAGGACTGTGGCCTGTTCCTTTTTAAACCCTTTTTTTTTTTCCTGCTAAAAATTCTCAACTAAATAAAATGTTACCAATGTCAACTGTATAGTTACATGTTTCCTGTACTGGACTCATGGATATATTTAGAAGAATTTTAAAGCCCATTTTCTAAATTTTGCTTTGAAAGAATGCACTGTTCTGCTCGTAAATGTGACAGCAGTGTCTGTTTCTGCCTTCATGAACAGTAACAGTGTTTCACCTGATGAGCCAAAGCCAGTCTTTGAATAGTTTATACTGTAGTCGAGTACAGTATAAGCATTTGACTATGAATATCACAACTGAAACTGGAAAACAGTTAATTAGAACAAATTAGACCTTTTTATTACAATGATTTCTCAGGAACCGTATAAATCGGAACAAATATATAATGTTGACTGTTCTGCAATGTCGATAATACAGCACAGATGGAAAAAGACAAGAGTTTCTTACAGCAAATAGTATATATATATATATCTAAATCGATACCGTTGGAAATGTTAGTGTCGTGACAACACTAGGAGATCTTCACATGTTTGGTTTCCTGGGCCACAGTTTGTTTATGTAGCTTATTAACTCATTCATCGCCTCGTCACCAACCGCTCTGCAATCCTCCAATCACAGTCTCCTTTGCGACAGCCACTCACAGCAGCTGCTCATTCCTGCTTCAGCCACTCATCGCCCAGGATCCTCTTCTTAACCTTCCTCTTCCATCACTCGGCCGTTTCCCTGCTGTGCTGTGAGCCTCCTCCGCCCCTCCGCCGCCTGGCCTCTCCTCAGCTCTGCTCGTCGTCAACTGTAGGAGCTAGAGCTTGTCAAACTTTAACATTTTGGCCTTTTTTTAAACCTTATTATTTCACAAAATACAGAAAAAACTCATTCATACACATCACCAAGTTTGAAGGGAATCCAATACGTTTTTGTTGGATGGACTGATCCGATATGGAGCGACTCCTGTGTGCGTCACCAACCCGCCCCAAACCCACGTCTCTGGAGGTGTTTAGCAATCAGTCCTTAGCCTATACTTGTTATCAGTGTTAACACGAGACCCCACCAATACAGAACCATTTATTTCCACTTTCCACCAGCGACATGTGAAAGCCCGCCGAGGAAAGCCTTAAGGTCAGTGTGCGTTTGCAAATCAATAGAGCCGAGCACTGGCGGGGACTTAGCTACAATTAAGAATGTGTCAGCGCTGTCAAGATGGCCGTCAATCACACTGAGCGTGTCTGAAACCGCCTCAAAGTGCAGTTATATCGGTGTCGGAGGAGAAATGGAAGTGACTGCGGGACGAAACGAAGGGTCTAGTGATTAAACAAACTTTGCCGTGAGGAAAAACTGTATAAAAGGCTAAGATCGCTGCCTGGGAAATGTCCCCATTGATTTCCTATTAAGTGTTTGACATTTTGAGGTTAAAATTCTTACACATTCCATTCTTTATTGTAGATTATAATAAATGAAGCTGCAAACCTTCAGAGCGCATAAAACAAATGAGCACGAAAATGAAAACACTGACAACCACAATATCTAAGCAGGGACTTTATTATCAGTGGTGGAAGAAGTACTTGATATTTTTACTAAAGTCAATTTGTGGTCCTGTATCTGCACTTTTACTTACGTAAAAGTAGCTGATAAAATCTTTACTTAAGTAAAAGTATGCATTGTAAAATGTACTTTATAAGTAAAAAGTAAAAGTATTTGAGAGTTTATTGTGCAGGATTTTTCCAAATCATTTGAATCAAACCAGGTCGAAACCCGGACTAAACTAGGTCAGGTCTAAACCAGATCTAAAACAAAGTCTAAAGGAGTAAACCACTAAACCAAGTCTAAACTGGGACTAAACCAGTTCATGGTAAAGAGGTCACTTTGAAAATAAAATACTTTTTCCTTTAACCCAATTTAGCATTGTGCTTATGTGTACAGCATAAACTAAAACAGAAGAGGGTGCAAAACAACAACAAGTAACGACTCGCTGAAGAAGCCCCAGTGTCACGTATAGGCCTACACATCCCGAGTGAGTCTGCTTAGAACACCTATGAAATGTTCTCTATGGACGTGCAAGCCGGAGAGGTAGAATGGGTTCATGTGCTGTGTAGTACATCCACATAAGGGTCCTTTAGATGGGATGAGCTAAGGCCTCAGATGTACAGGGTTTAGGTCCATGCCTAGTCCTCAGCTGTATCTTACCATCCCTAGACATAAGACAAATGTTTACGTACATCGGGATGGGTTTAAGCTAAGGGGTATAAAGTATCTAGGATTTTTAACTAGACTTCGGACTTCTCCTTTGAGTTTCTGCTGAACTGTTTTCTGTACCACTCTGGACTTCCATGTTGAGCATCGGATGAGCCGTTTCTGTGTTGCTGCTGAGGCCTGAATAAACAACTCCTGTGAACGCCATCGCTCTCTCCGCGCGGTCTTTGTAACAACAAGGTCCTGGACATACGTTTCTTACTTTTAATTATCTACATGACACAAAACGCATAACTCGAGTGGTCCCTGGTGTGGGCTTTTATAGGCCTGGCTTCAGCAGGAGGGTGATTGGGGGCCGGGCGTTCCGATACCGAATCAGGACCAGGGACGAGCAGCCAACCAGAACCGAGCGTGAAACGAGTCCTCCAATCGCAGGCCGGGGCCCACACAGCCCGGTTTCCATGGAGGACAAGGGGAAATCAGCCACACAACCAAAACTGATCCAAACGGGACGGGGACTGGAGGCCCGGTTTCTGCACGATACGGGACTTTTTTCGGAGGACAATAAAGTCTCGCCTCCCCTCTCCTCTGTCCCCCCCCCCCCCCCCCCCCTCGCTTCAGTCTCTCCTCCGTCTGTTCTTCCTGAGCGATGTGTCTGGGTAACTTATGCGACGTCGGAGTTATCACGCTGATTGATGAGGGCCCGGCGGAATCGATCGCTCGCACGCCGCCGTTCGCCGAGGAGAAAATGACTACATATTTCAGCGGCATTAACTGACCGCTCGTACCAGGCCGCGGTTTCTCCGTTGCACCTGCCTCTCCGCATCAGCCGCCGCGCTCGCCCATTAAATATTGAGCAGGACAAACAATGGCGAGGTTCGGGTGAATTTCGGGCCGATAATGGAATATAAGGGGCGCAAATGAATGTGATTTATTTCACAGCGGAGGGACAGAGATTGGTAAAAATGAGCCGGGGGAGGGTGCAGGGTTAGATCGCTGTTAAGTTTGAGGGTTCTCCATGTCACCACCAACCCAAAACATGTGCAATAGGCTACTCCTTCATATGGTTACTCCTGTTTCAATCCCCGTGACCTTTAGAAAGCCACATACTGCGCCTTAAATTGAATAAAGGAGGCTTGTTTTGAAAGCTATAGCACACATTCACCCCAGAACACAACTGACTGATTATTTTAAGAACGGCAAATGTAACGTAAGTTGTGTTTCACTCACACAGATCTCACACATTTTTTTAGAAACTAGAAGGTCTTGGCTTTCAAATTAGGTATCACACTGGCATATAGACTGTATGTACTGGACTTGGATGTAAATAACTGTTAACCCTATTCCTAGGGTGGCAGTTAAGTGGTTAATAACAAGTGAGAGAAATAAGTTTGTTATGAATTCAATTCAAGTTTATTTGTATAGCACATTTAAAAACAACTTCAGCTAACCAAATGGCATCACAACAACAATTAGAGACACCATCCATCCATCTTCTTCCACTTGCCTGTTGCAGGGTCGTGAGGGCAGCTGTTGGAGCTGCACCAGCCCCTATAGCGCCCCCTGCAGGTGGTGGGTCCACAGAAGGACGGCCTCATGGTTCTAACCGGGCCTGTCGGTCTCTCATAAGGGGCTTCTGAACCGCTCTTTGTCTGACCCGTCACCTAGGACCTGTTTGCCCTGGGAGACCCTACCAGGGGCACGAAGCCCCCGACAACAGAGCTCCAGGATCATTCAGCTCAAACCCTCCCCCACGTTAAGGTGGCGGCTCCAGGAGGGCAATTAGAGACACACATGGATATAAAATTAAAAATGACGGATAACAGAAGATACACTCAACTAGGCCAGGGAGAAGAAGTCCAGACAGACACAGGAAGACTGTTCTATAATCGAGGCGCTTCCAAAGAGAAGGCTCCATCACCTCCATCACCTCCATCACTCATTGCAACAGCTCAGTCAAATAAGGCCCAAGGAATGCAGACATTTGAAAACAATCAACAAAACCTTAAATTGAACAAGAACGCTGACACGGAGCCAGTGTACGGAGCACGACACCGGGCTGATGTGCTCACGCCTCTTTACGTCGGGCGGCGGGCTGCAGCATTGTGTACACTCTGCTTCCACAGAGGAGGGTTTAAATGGTCCTAGGTGGGGTCAAAAGAGGCTTGTCAGAGAGAACTCAGCCAAGGCGCATTGATTAGAGCGAGGCTTTGTTATGCCAAGGAAAACAGACCAGTGTTTGTCAGGGGCAAATATCACCCTAAGATGCCACGGCAGAGATGGAGTTATTAATGAGGAATGCCAACAATGGGCAGCATGAGAGGTGTCCTTGACCGGCTGTGCAGGGGCAAGACGATTCTCTAACAAAGCCAACAACATAATAGCAGACTCAAATAGCTGCGTCGAGAGAGGTCTGGCCACAGAGCCTTAGCTTTTCTGAGCCAGACTTTATTGAAATTTAAACGCAATCTATATTTCAACGTTGGTCAGTCTCATAAGTGTCCGCTCTGCCGCTGATTCTGTGGCAGTGACACCTTTTCAGGAGTTTGCAGGAGTACACTGACAATTTTGCAGATGAAATGCATGGACAGTGAAGAGTTTTGTGTGTTAAAGGCACACTAACAATTTGGATCATACTGGATTTTTATTTCATGTGAATTGGCCCAGGAATTACAGAGACTTGGCAATAAACTAAGACCCTGTCCACATGTACGTTTTATAAACATTGGTCTGTTTGGGACTTCTGGCCACACGCATCCAGATGAATCACATAATTACTTTGGAGACTTTTGTAAACGCTGTATGAACGGAGAGGTGTGGACAGAAAATCTGGATATTTATTTCTGCAAGCTGCGCGTATCCGTGGCAACGTTATTCGTTTGACCAATGGATGAGCCCATGGAGATGGAACGCTGCGTCATCAGTTCTGCAGGAAATAGCTTTGTATACGGTTGTAGAAGAGTCTGCGTTTGTGCAGATATCAGGATACGTGTGGACACGGCCTAGGACTGGAAATCTGCATTTTGACAGTTGCCATAGTTACGGCCATGGAATTTTCAGCTGCTCCGCCTCAATTTTAAAAGGATCTGTATCCTGCTATTTTAGCCGTTCCAAAGTAAAGTATAGGCACTTATATGATATATTGTATCTCTACCACTATGGAGCACTCATTTTAGTGAGAAATATAAGTATTTTTTAGAGGTATTTTTCCAACCCGGAAGACAAAACACTTGGATTCAGTTAACTCCGCCACCCCCTCTCTCCGCTCATACAACTTCAGCAGTAGTACAAATATAAATACCAGAGCAAAAAGTGAAGTTACTTCATGATGCAGTTATGTATTATACATGTGCAACACAGCTTCATAAATGGCTAACAACGGCTATGACTGACCGCTCGGCCTCTGGCCTCGATGATCTGCTGTTTCCATTACGGGACTGACGTTGGTTATAAAAGTGAATCCACTTTGATTCTGGCCGAGGTTCACCAAACATCAGAGACGGTCACACACAAACACTGTTTTCGCTGAATCCCAGAGAGAAATTCCAACTTCTGGCGAGAGGCCTCTTCTTTAGGTTGAATAAAGTCCTGACCTCGCAGCCAAACGCGCTTTTCTCCGAGACATTATCGTTAGAAAAAAGAACAGGCGTCTCGAGTCCAGAGGAGGTTAGAAAGAGCTCCTTCTTCTCAGCTTTCGGTGCAAACACGACATCTGTTCAGATGCTCAGAGAGTGCGTTTATTTTCAGTGCAGGGGCAGCACAGACGCCTCGGGCACTTATTTTTTTTTTTAACAAATAATGAAAAAGCTGTTTTACAAATTAAAATCAGGCCGTAAGGCATTACAGTACAGATGTCGAGCACTTCCAATCCGCTCTGACGACACAGTGGGACAAGGCAGTCGTTTTCAGGAGGATTACTGAGAACTGCGTGAATGAAGTCAAAAACCACTCTGGTGTTTGTGATGAGGAAACAACATGGTTAGAAGCTCTAAAGAGTCGATTCTGGATGATATTGGACCTTTAAACAATAGGCTCTTTAAAATGTTCTGATGTCATGTGAAATGTGTGCCCTGCATTTGATCCGTCCTTCGATGTAGCTGGGCAATCATCCAGCTCCAGATGTGGAGCTAGGTTGATGGTCAGTATCACCTGGCCGGGAGAACACGCTAACTGTGAAGCACAAGCGCTAACCGCTGCGCCGCCGTGCCCTCTCAGTATGTCAAATCCACGATGACCCTCTGGAGATGTACTACAGTATGAAGTTCTCACCAAACTGTGACACAAACTCTTCCTAACACCTCCCTCCATCGCCCCGGTCCATCATCCTGCTCCCCCAGGGCCGGCCTGGGCTTTTGTGTCGGGTCAGAGGAGATGTGTTCAGGGCTCCTCTTTTTAAACCCGTCCTGTTTACAAGCTCGCACGGATGATGTACGACCTCGCCTCCCGCGCTCCCTATCGGGCGCGGCGTCCGATACGGGGCATGTAAAAGTTTGGGTCCGGGGGGTTTATCGGGGCTCCGCAACGCGGCGGTCAGTCCGTCCGACCTTTAATTATCTGTCTCAAACTGGATTAGATAAAGCTCAGGGTCCGTCGGAAACACTGATATCAGTCCTTTCAATTACCCTCGGCGCGTGGACCGGGACTCACCGCTCCGACGCCACGGGGGAGAAACCCAACGCCACTAATGGGAACATGGACTTGACTCTATTCTCGTGTTTATCGACTTTACTTTTCCTTTGCGTTACAGCTGGAGGGTTGTCATACACTCAACAGAATACTTTGTTCATGGGGTGAACTCAAAGACATGGAACGTTTTCTATAAACACAATAAGCCCAAAATCAGAATCCACGAGTGGGCGTTGTTTAAAAGGAAAGAGGTCGACTGAGGCAGCTCTTCATGGCAGCCTTATTATAATTCTCCTCTTTACATCGCGCTGTCTTGTTTTCTTCCTTTAGAGTCCACGTATCATGTCAAATTGAAAACAAAAACGAAATGGATGGGTCTTGAATTCTTTAAAGTAATTAAATAAAATCACTCTAAGTCGCTTGATATTTCAAACATTTAATCTGACGCTTAAAGGGACTATACATAAGTAAAAAATAAATGTATACAAGTTTAAAATGTCTTCCTCATACCTGCTCCAGCAAGGCCCTGGTGAGTAGAATGAGCCCTGGCCTTTCCACCGTGACTGCCTCTATATGTCTGTGAAGTCACTTGAATAGTCTCTGCTCGGGGCGAACAAGCAAACAGCGTAATGATGTCATGCGCGTTCACGCTCAGCTGTAGCGTTAGCTGTAGCGTTAGCTGTAGCGTTAGCTGTAGCATTAGCTGTATCTCCTCTATACCGACGCTGCCGAGCGAGTAGTAACTTCGGAAGGATGGATTTAGCGGAGAATAAAAGGAGACCGGCTTCAAGCACCATCGAAACTCCAGCCCAGACCCCGAGTGACGAAAATAAACAAAGAGACAAAAAAGCCGAAAGTAGTTGGAAGTAGTTTTCTTCCAACTACTGCAGAACTCTGCAACTCCAATATGACCGTTTCTGATCAACTAAATCCTTTTCATTTGGTACGTTTGTGCATTCGAGCGGTGTCCAGGGCTGTCGCCTCACGCTCATCTCTGATCGGACTACGCAGTGGCAGCTGCAAAGTGAGCAGAGGGGCAACTTTATTTATTTCAGCTTTATTTATTATTTGTTCTTTACCTGATTAATTAAACAATACATAAAGTTTAAAATGAATACAAAGAGAACCTAAACTAGAATGAAAGACGGCTCAGTCCAATCCTCTGTTTTTGCTCAGAACCATGAGGTTAATCGGCCTTTTGTGTTTATAATCGCTGCCACGCCTTCTTCTTACATATGCAAAGTAGCATCGATTCTTTTTACCCGGTATCGATACTTAATAAGGAGGTGCAGCTGATCTCATTCTGAATGATCTCATGTTGCTGACCCACTGCCCAGATCAGAACACTGAGTTACATCAGGGTTTTTAGTCAGACAGGCCACAGGCAAAAGGCACCACTTAGTTCATTGTGTCTCCAGAATGAAAAGAGTAAGATGTTCCGTTTTGAAAATACACTGCAGCCGCCTGACATGTTGCTAGGGACGATATTGTTCATAAAGTGGCAAAATGTCAAAGTTTTCTGTTGCCAATTTTTTTTTTTTCTCTCCAAAACAAGGTCCTTCGGAAGCGCCGGTGTTTTACTCGGGCGCATTATCAGAAGAAACGCTCGGCTTTTAGGGGGCGAGACGTGGAGTGGAGCTTAGGTTGCGAGCCGGCAGCGGAGGTTCGGCGCTAAAGTGCAGCTCTTGGCACATTTGATCACTCTTCCTGCCAAGGCTGGTTTCATTTCACACTGAAAGCGGAGGTTAACATTGCCAGTACAGAGCTTTTTATTCACGCGCTTCATTACCGTCGACAGAGTGGGAGCACAGGCAACTTTCAGAGCCGTCACAAAGTTCCACCGCATTAGAAAGCCCGGCTGAGATCTCAATATTTAAAGTTAAACAGGGGTTTTTATTACTGCCTGGTTTTATAGGGAGATAACAGTCTTGACAACAGCAGAAGGACTTAAGTTCACTCTGGAGGAGGCGAGTTTTTGATAAGTCATGAGCCAAACAGAGCACATTCTGTCCTCAGAGTTTTGATGTCCTCTGGGGGGCGCTATAATGTATCTGTCGTCTTTCATACCTGTAGCTACAAAGCTGCTAAACAAGGATGAATCATTTTAATTCCTAACGTGCCATCTTAGATCGATTATGGCTCCGGGTTTTTGTTATTCTGCTGACTTATGTGTTTGGCCTATTTACTATGAATTAATGAGATGGAGCTGAAAATGAATTGTCCCGTGGGGATAAATAACGTTTTCTGAATCTGAATCTTTGCACAGAGCCCTTGTGTTCTCATTATTAAGGGAATAATGAGGATATTGGTTTGGATTTCTAGTTCTCTATGAGCTTGAGAAGCGCGAGTGAAATCAGCAAATGTCTGGCGACCATCTTGGATCGGAAACAAATATGGGTGACAGTGACGGATAGAAGTTTGGATGAGCTTTTTTAATTCATATATAAAAAAGAATGCTGTCAATCACAGTTTTTATGGTGGTGTAAGGACTCGGTTCTTTTATGTCACACGAGAACAGATATTTGGATATAGCCAAAGCAAACACTGGAGATAGAAGTTGTCTCAAAGAAAAGGCTTTTATTGCCGTTGTTCCTAGTTACAAAGTTACAGAGCAGAAGAACCAGCTGGTGACTTCAGAGAGAGAGAAGAAGTGAAGTCCAGACCTCTGTGGACTAGTCTTGCCTATCAGTGAATCAGTTGTTTGTGTCTATGTGTTTGTACTTTATCTGTACTTCACGTTATGTTCAGAATGATTATGGTGCTGACCGTTGTCTATCAGCTAATCTCACTGACATGGACTTCTTGTTCTGTAGCGTGTGAGCAAAGCCTGAGTCAGGAGTTTTGTTCAGATTTTGTTGCAACCCTTACAATCCCCTTGTTACTTACTCAGCAAGAGTCAGTATAATAATAAGTTCCAAAACTAAGCCCTCTATATTAGCCCTCACTCCTAAACCAACACATTTTTAGCTTGTGTGGTGTGTGATCCTATGTGTAGTGACATTCCACTGTCACCTCCATAGCGAGGCTTGGCATTAACGTGACGCTGACCCCCCCCCCCCCCCCCCCCCCCAACCCAGCTCTGCCACCCTTTCCGTTCCAGCCCCATGATCTCCATCTCACCAACACCTGGAACAGAATCAAGGAGAACAACTGGGGAAGTTTGCCTACTCTCCCTCACCCCCATGTCTACCTTTGTTATTTTCCAATTGGCTCACCTGGTAATTTTGAGGTTCATGTCCTATACTTTTATTAATGTTTGTCTATGGCCTTTTCTAATTCAATTTAATTCAAAACATGTATTCTTATCAGAATCTAAACATTTATTCATCTCATGGTCAATCTTTTTTAACAGAAATACGAGTGGAAGCTTATTTGTTTATTTAGATCAGAAAGAGTCACAATTATTTGATGTTGATTTGATGACCTTCTACGGAGGTCAAATCGACTCTTCTTCTTGGCCCATCCCCTTTTCAATAATCATAGCGAGCTCTGTGTGCACCCAGAGTCATGATGAATGTTAAAAAACTGGGCAATATACTTTTGAGGTCATAAGTGTGACCTTTTGAGTGACTCTTAAGATACCGGTTTCATACTGATTGTAATCAAGTGGCTTTGTGGCACAGGGCTACCTGGCTGCTACAAAGTGTAAATGGGTTTCTGACGCATGCCTCCTCCCATAGAAGTCCAAAATACTTCAATAGTTTGACAAATGTCCTTTATTTGCCATAAATGTCCTTCTTTGACACGGTCAAAAGACAGTACCTCCACACTCTGTAGCACGTGGTGCTCATAATTGGCCCACTTAAGTAGGGGGAGGTACCTACAAAGCCTACCATGCCACACAGTGGTCGGAGGTGTATATGGCTTCTACACTGATTGTACTACTTTTGCAATTCCTAAATAAAACACGTTTGCCTCCCCTGACAGTTCTTTGGCAAACACAATATTTAAGCATCCAAGGGTTTTCCAGTGCAAATGTAAACGATCACCTTTATCGCCAACGCTCCAAATTAAAATACAGCAGAGTCTTACGCTGATCAAAGTATAGGACTTCTTTTTTGGGTCAGATATGGCATTTCACATATAACATTTTGTCCCCTCCCGGAACTGCACCTTAACGTGATCCACCCCTAATTCCAACAACCCTCCATTGCAACATCCCCCCCAATCCGACAAAATTGAAATGCCCCCACTCCGACATGTAGACCTCAACGTCGGAGTGGGGGGGAAGTTGAAATGGAAACGTGTGACCAACGTGGTGGAGGGGTTTGATCCTGAATGATCCTGGAGCTCCGTTGTCGGGGGCAACACGTCGACTGATTCCCGAGCACATTTTCCATCAGTTAACACTTGCCCCCCCCTTCTCTTAAAACTGAAATCCTAATATTTGGCAGCCGTCGAAGGTGACTTTGGAGCTGAGTGATTATTTCTGGCAGTGTTGACGTCTCCAGCTCCAGCCCTTGATTGAATTACTCATCATTTAGCCCTCGATGAAGCGGTGAGTGAGACGCGGGCGCTAACGCTTCTTCAGATCCGCCAAATCCCCCAGAGCTGCGAATACGAACATTCATCAGGAGTCAACATGCGACCGTGCAAACAACATCAACAGACGGAAAGAAGGCGAGAGAGAGAGAAGATGATGAGGCTCCGAACACTTCATTGTCTTTAATCGACTGCAGATTTCAAAGAAACTTCTACAATGGATTTAGTCTCTTATGAAGCGCTGTTGTAATATTAGTTTGAGAGCTCTAGGTGGCCCTCTCACAGCAAGGACATTTACTGAAGTGCTGTATTTAAGGCGAGGTTTTTCAGGGAGTGGTTGAAGTGGAGATTTTTAGCTATAGTTTTCTTCCTTGACATCTTAGTTTTCATGTCAGTATAAAAAAGACAAAACTAAGAGACAATCGTCGCTAAGTTTCAGGCTTCAGAAGGCGAGTGTTTAGCTCAGGAAGTTCTCCCTAACATTACATGCTTTTTAGAGCCGACTGTCGGGTTTCTGGCTGCGTTACCGGGGCAACGTCACCACAGTGATAAGGCAAGGACGTCAATCCGAGCATCACATGATTATAGATGACATCACAGAACTCGGTTTCCTCAGTGAAGCAAGCCAGAAAATCTCTCACGGACACCGGACTCTGGGGGATATCATGGACCTAGCATTAACAAGTCCACTGTGGGCTCAAACTATAGAAGAAGAGGCTGAAGATCAGATAGATTCAGAGATCTCTGGTAAGAGTCGTCATAGATGTCAGAACTGTTCTCCGCTGAATTGTCTGTTTGGGAAGCTTCAAAGTCCTAAGGAGCCCCGATGCCCCGATAAAAGCCAAGATCCAGAACCAACAAATCCAGTGGAAACCACAGTCCTAGATGGATCCAGAGCAGAAGAGCACTCCGCAGAGAAACTTCTCTCAGTCCCAGAGTCCACTGAAGCTCCGGAGACTATCCCCGACCGCACACAGGTGCACACTGTCATTGTGTCCTTGGGCAAGACACTTCACCCGCCTTGCCTCCTTCTCTATTTTCCCCCTTCTCTCTTATTTCTCTGTCTTCCCCTTGTTTCTGTCCTCTCCTCTCTCCACTCCAGTCCTCCCTCTTCTGTCCTGAAAACCTTCTGGTTTAACCAGACCTCCCCTAAAATATATTGTTCCTTTATTGAGTTATAATTGACTTCATATCCAAGACAACTTAGTGTCTCCCCAGGTCATTACACAAATCCTGAAGAAGGTTCCTGGTTCTGCCGAGACAAAAATTACACAAACACCAAACAAAAACTAAAATGGAATAAAACAAAGTGAACTTAAACTTAACCCAGAGCAGATTAAAAATTCCTTTTTGCAGTTTAGTTTCCTTTGCTGGACTCACTTCAACCCCGTCTTCTTTGGGAGGAGTTTCATCTGATGGACCGACGATCCAGCGTTCACAAAACAAACACTAACAAATATATCAATTCATAAACAATGACGTACTTGTCATGTGTGTTTTTTTCTCTCTAGACAAATGATTTCTTGATATAAAAGGTCATATATTTTCCCTTTCCCCCCAGGTGCTCGCTGCAAAATGACACCGTGTTGGAGTAATTCTTCCAAACCGTTTCCAAAAAGTTGAATTCTCCGACTCAAAGCATCAAAGCGTCATGAAATAAACATTGTTAAAAAAGGAGAGTTTTGTCTGTTTTTTAATCTGACATTAAAACAAAGATGCTACGGGAGAAAACGTCACTAAACGTGTGCACAAGGTGAAGCTCTGGGAAACTGGACAGTTAAAAAATAAATGACTTCTACAAATAAACTTCATCGAAGATCTGTGGATAAACCTCTGAAGAACAGTGCATGCAAGACCTGCCTAGAAATCCCTCAGTTCAGAATGACTTTTGTAAGGAAGAACGGCCAAAAACCCTGCAAACTAGAACTGAAAGACTCTCGGCTGCCGTGAAATGCCTCCGCATGTTGGGAGCGAGATGTTGTCTGGTGCGCCGTGTGAAATTATCCAATTTCACCTGATTGTTCTAAAAAAAAATTGAAAACAAATTAATTATTTCCCGCAAATAATGTGCCGTCTAGTCTGGTGATCGGCAGAGTAACCATGTAATACTCTTCCCTATCAGCGGGTTGCTAATTAATTTGAAACAATAGAATTAGTGACGCATGGATGTGACAGGTGGCGAGCGAGACGTGACAGCGATGAAAAGGTTTTTGAAAAGAAAAGTTTCAAATTTATATCTGTAAATACATTTTTCCCCCATTCACCTATTCTTGAAATTTCTATGTAGCACATTTTTGTTGCTCTTTTGTAGTCACTTTTTTTGTTGTGTTCTCGTCTAACTTTTGTTGCTAATTTGACACTTTATTCAAGAAGATTTTAGATTTGGGTGAAGCCAAACTGGAGAAAATATGCTCGGTTCATGTGGGGGTGAAGAGGTTAATGTTAAAGAAACCACATAAATTATATAAAAGCCGTGAACAGGACAAAACATACCTCGCCATACATTAGCGGGGGAGACAAAGCCACTGCAGCCTTTTCCTCTCTTAAAGCCAGGAGCCGGGACAGAACCCAAACTAGCCATATTTGAATAAAAACTGGATAAATGTAAGAAGAAACATTTCAAGCTGTCGCCCCCAGAAAACACGACGTGCAGTCTGTATATTGATCCATAGCGATGTGTAAAACTAAAAGAACTGAGCACGAGTCAGGTACCAATGGGTTCATATAATACTGCTTCTATGGTTGTAACATACACTTATAGATCGAGAGCTCAGCCACAATGACCTGGAATATATTCAGCAGGAAAGTGAAATGCTAATCTTGGAAAAGTTGCTTGTGAAACCTGCATAATTCTGGGTAAAAAAAAAAAAAAAGTTTATTATTATTCTAAAACCTGTTTGTCAAATTCTGCAGCTTGTTGTTGACATGTGGACCTTTCAATCCGAGTGAAAGAGTTAATCCTGTGTCATGAGACCGGTCCGAGTGCCCAGTCAATTAACCTGAGCACACAGCGTCCTGGGCAGACGGGGGCCACTGAATGAGAATAGGCAAAAGGCCTTGGGGGTGAATAGCAATCGACATATTTGCATGAAATCAACATACTGGACGTTTTCTCCCCGTAGCAGGCAGTGAAGACTCTTTTACCCGTGCTTTAACGTCCTCTCGCGAAAACCTTAGCAGGATTACTCAAAGCGGTGTGAATTAAATCAAATGCTGCTCAAGCTAACTTCAGTCTTTTCTTCCTTCCATTACAAGCGCAACATCGACTTTTAGGACATGAAAATACAGCGTTGACTGATTGCAGTGAAATACATGAATGTTTTATCTCCATTTTGTTTTCTTCCCTCCCGCACTCGGATTCAGCACAATGGGTTTGATTTTGAACATATTATATTGTGTGTTTTGCTGGTGAACAGTGGCTCAATGCTGTAGGGGGGCGGGATTCAAAAGTGGAGCTATTTCTGTGAGTCACCGGCCTTGGAGAAATCATTGTTTATAGAAAACTAAGTGTCTTTCAGTCACGTTACTTTTGTTGTTATGGCCGTCACCTCTGGTTTGTGTTTCTCATATCAGGCAATTCATCTCCCCTGACTGAAGTCAAGATGCCTCATGCAGATGAGCAGAGCTGACATTTAAAGCAGTACTAAGTAACTCGTGCACCCTAGAGGCCATAAGCTCCACTGCAGGTGTCGTAGCATGTTGTGTTTTTTCACTCATTAATTTTCCGTGAGAGTAAATCCTACGCTGACAGAAAAGACAAAGGGACAGAGGGATGTTGTTCATCCAGTTACACAATGGAGATCATTTTTTTCACTTAAACTTGGCTGTAAATACTGTTTAAGTGGCGCTGCCCGTTAGCCAGTTAGCTTCTTTTTCGTGATTCCATTAGTGTGTATTGGCAACTCCAACCCAGAGGCAGGAACGTTGCAATTGTGGTTTTCTGGCCCGAGACACCGGGGAAGATGAAAGACCCCCCAATCATCCCATTAACACTTATTTTACCCGCAGAGGGACTACGGAAAGGAACTCAGCTCCTTGATGGCAAAGGGCACAAAATAATTCCTGTACACATTTTTCTTGGCAACAGGAAGTCTGAATCTCTGCTGTGATGGAAGGAGCTCAAAGTGATGGGACAGTGGATTGTCATCTGTGATCTTAGGCCTTCAGGGAGGATACTGCGGAATCCACGGGCCGGTTCCAGTCGACTGAAGAACAGTTTAATACACCAGGCCATCAGGAAGCTGAACTCTCTCCCTTCCCTGCCCTGCCTGTGCTTCCACCCCTTACTCCCCACCCCCACTCCACAACAAGGACGAGAGAATTAACTATTTTTGATCCATTGTAAAATTAATTGACAAAATAAAATCTTTATGACAGACACGATGCAATGATTTACTAGGGCTACAGTAAAGCACTGCAGAAGAGTTACTGACACCAATCAATCAATCAATGGTTTTGTTTAGCCCAATATCACAACAGGAGTTGCCTCATAGGGCTGCACTAAACTAAGGCAATAAAACAGAACAGTAAATAAGACAATGTAAACTTCAGGCAAATTAAGTATCCAGAGAATCCAGTCCAAATAAGCGTCAGCAGTGGCGACGAGCGGCGTGGGTGTCCCCTGTCCTTAGACTCTCCAGCACGGCGAGAAAAAACTCAAAAACCAGTGGTTCTCCCTGAGGTTTCTCGGGGAGAACCACAGATGGAGAGATCCACTCCCATGGACGGACAGGCTATAGAGACCCAGGGCCTAAGAAGACGGCCAAGATCACAGACCGTCCAGTCCTTGTTGGAGCTTCAGTTCCTCTTGTCCAATCCCTGTAGGCCGGGTTCCTCCGTTCGATCTGAGACAGGCACAGGGGACACCATGTGAATAGTAATGAACAGACTTCAGATAAAAGAAATATTGCATCATAATAAGACAAAGTTTGCAAAGGATAGCGCTCAGTGTACCGTACTTCCCACAGCAGTGTTTCTTCTAAGGCCGTTTTACTTCAGGCTGTGGGTTAGAGCTTTACTTCAGGCTGAGGGTTAGAGCTTTACTTCAGGCTGAGGGTTAGAGCTTTACTTCAGGCTGAGGGTTAGAGCTTTACTTCAGGCTGAGGGTTAGAGCTTTACCTAACTGACCTGATCATAAGCTAATTTGAAGAAGTACGTTTTGAGCCTAGTCTTAAATGTAAGGACTGTTTCTGCTTCTTTAACGTGAGCTGGGAGTTTATTCCATAGAACCGGAGCTTGGTGCTAAAGGCTCTTCCTCCTACAGTGATGTTGGAGCTAAAGGCTCTTCCTCCTACAGTGATGTTGGAGCTAAAGGCTCTTCCTCCTACAGTGATGTTGGAGCTAAAGGTTCTTCCTCCTACAGTGATGTTGGAGCTAAAGGCTCTTCCTCCTACAGTGATGTTGGAGCTAAAGGCTCTTCCTCCTACAGTGATGTTGGAGCTAAAGGTTCTTCCTCCTACAGTGATGTTGGAGCTAAAGGCTCTTACTCCTACAGTGATGTTAGAGACCTGAGGAATCACTAGTAGCGCTGAGTTTTGAGAGCGGTTGGCGATATGGAACGATAGCGTCTTGGAGATAGAGCGGAGCCAAACCCTTTATGGTTTTAAATGTGAGGAGCAGGATTTTAAATTTGATTCTAAACTCAACAGGAAGCCAGTGGAGAGATGTTAGCACAGGTGTCATGTGACACCCCTTTAAAACAGCAAAACCTGCCCTGGAGAACATTTGTGGACATTAGCTACAGCTGCTGAGCTACAGGTCATACAAACCTCTCCAAGAGAAAGCCCTGAACCTCGAAACCTCTCGCCTCGGATACAACATGTGCCAGAGGAAAGAGCTGTTGCTGCAGTTTTCCCTCAGAGGCTTTATAGACGTGAGCGGTGCTAACTATAGATGTAGCACGACGAGTGGGACAGCGGTTAGCGCTCGTGCATCACAACCAGAGCCGACCACCTGTCTTCACTATTACTATTCCTAAGTTCCTCTGTGTGTCTGCGATGACCTGGTTTGATCTTATTTCTGCAGAATGTTTTCACAGCGCGGTCAAGTCTTTCCTCTTTAGCTGAACCCGTCCGTCAGAGCAGCTGGCCTCGTGTTAATTAAGTCGGCCTTAGGAGTGTTTGGTTTCGTTTACCTCCCAATGCTCCCGGGGCAGAGCGCCGACTAAATGAGGTCTGAGAAAGTGCACGAGCAGAAGGCTACAGCTTCTGGAAAGCATACGACACACGAAGGAAACTTGCCTACGTTTTCCTAGTCAGTTTCATTTTTTAAAAGTCATTAAGTGTTAGTATTTCAACATATTAAGTAAGTATTGAAAATAAATATTGGAAATTGGGAGGCTTCGTCAGCGACAAAGGTCACAATCTGCACGCAGCTGCATATATATCAGCTGCGTGCAGATTGTGACCTTTGTCGCTGACGAAGCCTTTTGGATGAGAGGCGAAACGTTCGAAGACTTCAACTACTGAGTACAGAAGATGAATCAAGTACCTTCATTGAAGATGGACAACTCCTGTACGACTGAGAGCTTACACAGACAAGGTTGACTTAAGTTTGCTTGTTTATCAATCTCCACGTGCGTCGCTCTGTGCTGGACTCGCCTCAGAGAGAAAACCGAAGAAAGGCACAGACTAAAAGAGTCAGGGAATAGGATGGAGGAGAGAGACAGAAACGATGTGAAAGATCTGCAGCTGCCGCCCGTGTGCGAGGAATGAACAAACCAATCCATAAATGTAATCGGTGCATCTCGGGCTTTTAGACACTTTTGATTTGACAACAATCTGCCTCACATTTTCAGTTTTATGGTTCGATAGAGTTACGCTGGGTTTAGTGCGAGGAGCAGCTACAGACGGAGCAAGACCAGGGGCCGGCAAAGGCTAATATAAGCTTTAAAATGTGTTTTGCTACAATAAACATAGTTGTTGCGGTAGAAAGGTTCATTTAAAGCAGTACTAAGTAACTTGCTTAACTTAATAAATCCTTTCCGTAGTCCCTCTGGGGGTAATACAAGTGTTAATGGGATGATTGGGGGGTCTTTCATCGCCCCCTGGTGTCTGGCCAGAAAACCATGCTTGCAACTTGACTGCCACCGGGTCGGCGCAACCAATACACACTAATGGAATCACGAATTAGAAGCTAACAGGCTAACGGGCAAAGCTAACTGCGGGCTAGCGCCACTTAAACAGTATTTACAGCCAAGTTTGAGTGAAAAAAAGTATCTCCATTGTGTAACTGGATGAACAATATCCCTCTGTCCCTTTGTCTTTTCTGTCAGCGTAGTATTTACTCTCACGGACAATTAATGAGTAAAAGAACACGCAACATGCTACGACACCTGCAGTGGCGCTTACGGCCTCTAGGGGCCAGAGTTACTTAGTACTGCTTCAACAAGCCATGAATCAAAATCTGCTAAATTTCTTCATTTTCTTTTTACAGTTTAAATAACTGGGTGCAAAGAGTCTGATGAACCACTTTCTCCCACGGTCTCGTCAGCGTAAACTCATAAACGTCTCGTCGATGTTTTTTTTGTTTCTAACAAGCTGTTGTCCGCTCGTCATCGTTACATTATCGTCATTAACAAATATCGTTATAGTCTTCGTTGACGAAAACAACACCGTACAAGACTCGGACCTTTGGCGTCTCTCTGAAGTGGAAAAAAACAATGTGGGAAAAAAAGGCATTTTGTGAAAGTTGCAATTTCTTTGATAGATCTGTGGAGGCGATTTCTTTGTTTTCATTTGAAGAGAAGAAAGGAACCTGAAAAATAACCTGCAGTGCCTTTGGTTTTTAATTTAATCCGGGGTATAATTAAACGGCTCCCGGATCAGAGCGAGTACATGTGTGAGAGACTCTCTGCAGTCTGATTTAGCCCGTCTGTGTGTCACTGTTTGTCAAAGCGTCCTAAATCCTGTTCCGTTCTGTGGAGAGAACAACAGAAGCCGCCTGGTGCTGGCTGCAGCTCCGGTCTGTAAATACATCAACAATAAAACACACACGTCAGACGATGTTCAGCCCAGTGTTACGACGGGAACAGACCTCGGTGAGTCGTGACTGAGATTAAAACGGATTTTTTTATCCGCGGCGTCTTACTTAACCTGCACATACGGGGCACAATTGAGGTTTAAAATCACTCTATGGGGCTGTGATGAACACACTTTGAGGGCAGAACGGGTTCAGTCGTAGATTATGGGCTTTAACCTCTTAACCTCCACCTGAACCGAGCACATTTTCTCCAGTTTGGCTTCACCCAAATCTAAAAGCTTCTCGAAGAAAGCGTCAAAATAGAGACAAAAAAAATAGACGAAAACAACAAAAAAACCAATGGAAAAAAATACGTAAAAAAAGTGACAAAACAACATGGCCGCAACGCAAGGAAAAAGATCCACTTTTTTGTCGGTCTTCGATTTGGGTAAAGCCAGCCGAACTGGAGAAAATGCGCTCGGTCGAGGTGGGAGTTAAGTTTTGTGTTCCTTCTGCGGTGCTACAAAAGGAAGGCAGAGGAGGTAAAGGCCAAGGCAGCAAGCCAAGAAAAAAGAGCAAGGGTAAAAAGCTTTGGCAAAGGTGCCGGCAAACAGCCAAGGGAAAGGCAAAGGGAAGGTGCCGGCAGGAAGGGAAGGTGCCGGCAGGAAGGAAAGGTGCCGGCAGGGAGCCACGGCAAAGGAGAAGGCGCCTTAGGTAGGCAGTACAAGCAAAGGCTACCAAGGCAACTTCAACACGGGCTCCTGTGTCGGGTTTTCAAACTTGATTTCAATACCAAGTCCCATTTTTAACATCATTGCTGCATTTTCAGCGGCAATATTCATCACCGTCAAACGCACGGACAATTTGGAAATTTTGTCTCACAATAATCAATCGCAGATCAGGGTTCAATGTGTTTATATTTGAATGATTTGGCGCACAATGAGAAACACATGCACATTTGGCTCGGACAATGTCATTTACTGGGATATTGGGAACGGGCTGAAAGGAGGGACAGGATGGAGACGCCTGTACGACGTAAAAAATGATAACAAATGAAGGCTATACATATTTCTCTTTGCATGTAATGAGTCTATCATATATACGTTTCACAGTTTAAGTTGAATAACAGAAATCAATGCACTTTTTAACGATGCAATAATCTCTGTCCAGTGCTCCGGTCCCTGCACTGGCTTCCTGTCGCTCTGAGAATAGAATTTAAAACAGCTCTGCTTGTGTACAAGTCTTTTCATGGTTTAGCACCAAAGTCCATCTCTGACATGTTAGAGCCGTATGAACCATCTCGGGCCCTGAGAACTTCAGGGAGGGGTCTCCTGGTGGTTCCCAGAGTCAGGACTAAACACGCTGAGGCTAAAGCTAAAATCTGGAACAGTCTTCATGAGGATGTGAGACAGGCCTCAACTCTGACAATGTTCAAATCCAGGCTGAAAACAGCTCTTTTTACCCGAGCAGATGAAAACTGAAAGTGTTTTATCTGCACTCTTGCCTTTTACTGTCATTGATTCATTTTCATGTTGATGTTTTATTGATTTGATCTGTTTTCTTTTATGCAACTGTGAAGCACTTTGAATTGCCTTGTGTATGAATTGTGCTCTACGAATAAACGCTTGTATCAGCGCCACTTATGGACAACCTGCACTAGGACTGTAAACTTTGCACCTCGATATTCTACTTTTATAGTCTGTTATAATTTTTATTCTAATTTTATTTATTCTTATTTCCTTATTGTTATAATTCCGCCCCTTAAGATTTCTGCTTTTACTTATTGTGCATAAGATATTTGTTATCACGAGGGACTCCTACCAAAGACACCAACTATTTGTAAAGGTTTCTGTGATGACTTCCTCAAACGGTCTCGCTCTCGCTGCCTCCCTCTCCTCGTCTCTTTGCCGTGTGTCTGAAAAGTTCGTACGTCTCACAGCAGCACATTGTTTACGTGGAGGTGCACAATGTTTCACGTTCAGCTTGTTTTCTATAAACACCTTTTGCGTAAACGAGCAAAGTTTGTATAAATGAGGTCCCGTCTGAGCTTGTTATTTGCCATCCCTGCTTTGTCCCGAGTGCTGTAATGCATGTCGATGTTGGACGTGTGAAAAACAGGCTTTTTTCACTTTGCGGAGACAGTTTTGTGCAGAGTTTCATCTGTTCAGAAGGAAATGACATCAGACTAAACTACACATTGTGAAAGAAGCACTTAATTACCCAACAGGGGGACGTTACCGCTTCAAAATGTGTTTTTAATGGACGGGCCGTTTTCTGACGGCGCCTCGTCCTCAGAATGTTAATCAGGATGTCACAGAGGCAGTCCATGCATTTCCAAACAATGCATAAATATTTCACGTACACGCAAACCGAACCCACGATGAAATGTTTGGACTTGTAAAACAAACCCCAAAGGGCAAGACGGCGCTCTGCCTCCATTACATCAGCCCGGCCGTATTCCTGTAGCGTTAGCCGAGCGCGAGATCGAAGGTCAACACTTTAACCACAACATTATGTAGATGCACCTTTTTATTTAAATGACGAGAATATAACGGTGACGAGCTAAAAACAGCCCTTTATTATGAACGCAGAAATAATAAAACATCTCGATGCGATGATCAGAGGACGAGGAGAGCGGGCGCTTCTGGGAAATCTCATGTTCACAAAGACACGGCCTTTTGTGGCGGAATCTGTCAAAGTAGTATAGTCCACCTTTAACCCAATTTCCAATACTTCATTTGTTTAAATACTAATACTTAAACTTTTTTTTTTATCTGACTATAACAAGACTCATCCCTATTTGCACGGATTATAATCACTCGGGGACCTCAGGTAAAAAGTTCATATTATTATCGTCCTCAGAGTTTTTATTCCTGTGTGAATCTGCCGTGTCAGTAATTTGGAAGGTTTCAATTAGGGACCGACCGATATGGGTTTTTGGGCAAGGCCGATGCGGATATTGTGTGATTTTAATTGGCCGATGCCGATATGCACGGACGATATTTTTGGCCGATTTTTTTCAAATTTCTTGTCTATAATCCTATATGAGGCTTCTAAACTGTAAAATGTGTTTTATTAGGGGCATTAGGCGGATTTATTAAAAACATTCCTGTCCAGGTTTTCTCTTTCTTTTCTCCCGTGTGACATCAGTACAGTCTTATTTTTTTCTTGCAAAAGAGAAGTCACCATTTATCAATGATATCGATCAATAAAATAATTTAAAAACATTAAACAAGGATCACTGGACTATTCTACACTATGTCCTTGGGGAAATGACGGGCACTAATATTAACTTACTAACTGCAGCAGTGGTTTTAGTTTATTTCTGATCCAATCATAGTTTCTGTTCCAGTCTTGCTTAGTTGATGTTAGCGTTAGCATCCTGCCACTAGCTTTAGCACACTGATGCTAACCGCAGCATTTTGCGCGGCGATCAAATATACAATTACTAACTCAACAATTTCAATTCCCCTAGTTCTGAGCTTCAAAATGAGCTGCAGTATTGTCCATATTCACTGAGGTTTAGTCGGTGAAACTTGTGTTTAACAAACTTCTTTCAGACTGATTTTCATTGTGATGTTTCTCAGCCCCCTTGAGGGCTAAGAGCTGTCTGAGCTCTTTCCAGAGTAAAAAACTTTTGGTTCCGGATATATTGGCGTATATACGCATTAGATCGTCCAATAGCCGATATCGAAAAATTCCCAAATATCGGCCCAATTCCCCCAATTTTTACGTTTTAGGGTAATAATGCAAACTTCTCAGTCTCAGGTGATCCTAGTCCCGTGCAAATCGACATATCGAAGTTTGGAACGTTTTTTAACCAGCGTGATAAATAATTGTTCCAATATATTTAAGCTAGTAATGATATCATGCATCAAAGCTTTACTCTGACATAAATATCTGTATCCATTTTAAAACTACGATGTTACAGGTGAGGTTTAAGAGCTTATGGTCAACTTCTTTGCCGTCTGTAATTGACTCATCCTCTGCGATTCAGTTCCAGATTTTGAGAACCTGCAGTCCGACACTGGCGTATTGACTGAGCAAAGTGTGTTTTGCCCAAGGACACAATCTCAGTATGCAGGACGATCGGTGGGAATTGAGTGACTGACCTCCTGCCAACTGAGGGAACAAAACGCTGAAGGCCGTTTGAAATAAATGAGTCTGTCATGTAGCTTCAGCGCTCAGGCCACTGCACTGAGGTACTCTCGACAAGACACGACGTTCTCCTCCGAGCCACGGATTACGACCTCATCAACGATTCATGGCTTTCACACAGTTCCTGAAACATCACAGTCCTTTCTGCGCCGACCTGCCGACTCCTCCGCCCGGCCTCCAATTTGCAATCAGGTGCGTGGCCGGACTGTTTTAAAGGCGCTCATTCACCTCACTGTCCACCGGGGGCAGCACAACTCCACAAATC
This sequence comes from Proterorhinus semilunaris, assembly GCA_021464625.1. Lineage (NCBI taxonomy): Eukaryota > Metazoa > Chordata > Actinopteri > Gobiiformes > Gobiidae > Proterorhinus > Proterorhinus semilunaris. The sequence goes on from CM038351.1 coordinate 2,620,891, forward strand.
ACAGTCACTGAGCGGGACCGGGTACTCGCCTACGTTCAGACCTGAGGAGACAACACTACACGCGTCTTCTGTGCTTCAGCTGCACTTGACTACATTTTTAGCAAGTCTTATGTAATCGCTGCGTTTTATTGAAGCATCGGGTAATTTATAAAACCTATAAAAAGCATAAATAATTTGGTGTTTAAAATGTGCTAAAAGTCACAAGGAATTCATAATTGCAAGTAAAGGTTTAAATCTTCAAAGGCTAAACACATTTATAAAATCGAAGGGTAAAAATCATTATTTAGATATATATTTTTTATTTTTATTTTATTTTACATATGTACATTATTTACATTCGTACACAAACAGTCATTTCCGTTTTTCCATGCTTTGCTTGAGGCATCAACAGGTACAGATATTATAGTTTAGAATAGTTTCATATCGTTAAGCACTTTGTACTCGGCAGCAGGCAAACCATTTTCACATCAAAACACTTTGACAGCAAATAATATTTTTTCCTAAAGAGGGCAAGCACAAACAAAACAAAAAAACTAAAAGAGACAGCATATTTAAGCGATCAATTCTTCATAGATATTATTTAGATGTATTGCTTTTTTGTTTGTTATGTATTTGGTAACGTCCATGTGATTTTTAACCTCAATCAAAAGTACTTTTGGACTGTGTACATTTAGCCTTGTGTATATGATATTTCCCCAATAAGATAAATAGGTTAACTATTGTTTCTGAAAATCATTATTTATATCTGTAATTTATACAGACGGCATCGTGTCATAGAAGGGGGCGTGGCCTCGCCGAGGGGGAAAACAGAATCTTTCGGGAAACACAATTTTTAACTCTTTTTAGCCATTTTCTAGCGAAATATCAACGTATTTATCACATATAAATAAAGTCAAGTCTAAATCGGGTCCATAATTATGGATATTTATTCACAGCAGATTGTTCAATAGAAGCAAAAAAAACGTCAGTCGTAGCTAGCGCTAGCATTAGCACGTTGCTAACATGTAGCTTCATGTTAGCATTCTCCGTTATTTATGTATTTATGGGCTGTTGAACCACTTTTAGTAAAAAACTATATTTCAGGTAACGTAGGTTTCCTCCGGGTACTCCGGTTTCCCCTACCACTAAAAAAACATGTACAATAGGCCCAGAGACTGCAGGTGGAAATTAGCACAAGTGCTATAACCTGGTACAATGCATCTCTCCTTTCTGAGGCTAATGTAGATTGTACACTGTCCCTGTTCAAATAAAATAAATAAAATATTCATAATTCAGCATTTGCTAAAGTAGTTGATTTTTTTCCAAGTTGTTTTACCCCTTTAATGTTTTCAAACATGACCATATATGGGCGATTCCAGAGATGCCGTCTGTATCCATCTCTGGAATCGCTTAATATCACTTTATATGCCTACACATCTGTATATACAATCCCGCTGTTGTTCATTGTCAAATTGTTGTTGTCTTACCACACGTCACTTTATTTTATCTTATTTATTTCATATTTTTTATGCCCTTATAGCCTTATAGTTTAACGTTCTTAGCTTATTTTTCATCTTAATTCTGTGTTATATGTTCTATGTAGCACGTTTGCACCGAGAAAAATTCCTAGTTTGTGAACCCTGTTCTCAAACCTTGGCAATAAACCTATTCTGATTCTGATCATTTTCAAGTGGGAAAGAGACCAGTTACCAGTTGCCTGGAATGCACCATTACACGTTGCTTCATGTTAGCATCGTGCTAATGCTAAAGCTAGCTACGACTGCCGTTTTTTCGCTTCTACTGAATAAACAGCCATTTAGACATTACTTTATTTGTGCGTGATTAGTAAGTTTATATTTTGCCAGAGAATGGTTAAAAAGACGCGACGCCGTCTGTATCTATAAAATGTTGTAAAAACCACATGGTTAAAGTGGCTAGGGATGAAGTTTATAAAAGATAAAGCAATCAACCTTACATATTTACCTGCAGGTTTAATTTAAAAATACTAACCTGGTAAAGCATGTACTTACCTGTATATTTGTACATTATATTTTTTCTGCTCCATTAAGGTTTTTCACCTTCTCCATTCAACGCATCAAATGAAAATAAGCAAAAGGAGAAAGACGACCTCTGCCTGTATTTAACTTCAGTTGTGACACAAACCTTACCTCTGACAGGCAGACACTCAGCTCATGCACATTTTCTTCTATATCAAAGGAACTAAGACACAGTGGGCGACTATTCAAAGTCATCAAGCACTTACCGCGGTCTGACTGAACACTGATCGGCGTTTGCAAAGCTTTTACCCAGTGGTAGAAGTAATAAGAGCTTTTGTGTTGAGGCTGATGAAGCTGGAGAGGTTTAGAGTTCAGTGATTTGGCTTTGGAGACCGGTCTAAACACAAACCGACTGCACTCTTCACAACGGTGCTCAACGTAGAACCAATTTGTAAAATCAGTGTCAGGTTTCGTTTGTCTGCTTAGAATCCGGCAGTAAAATACGATGTGCGGCTGTTTTAGCTGAGCCGCTGCATTTCATAATCGTGTAATTGTATTATTCCTTTAATGGACGAGTTATTTTTAATCATCAAATAAAAAGGATTGTTTAATGTCCGTGTGCGGCTTACGAGCTGGCTCTACAGAAAGCTTTGTTTTACAGTGTATTTACTGCTTACAAATGTAAATGGTGATTACAAGCGATACCAACTAAACATAAGTAGATTTGTCCCGTAATTTTCCCTCCGCGCTTCTGCATGTTTCGGTCCAAGAGTTTTATGGCGCGTCTGCCAATGAGTAATTCCACCGAGTCCATTTTTTTTATGTTTTAAGTCGACGTCTTCGACATAGATTATGCTGCACACAGTTGAATCGTTTGGCAAGACTCGGTATTGTTTTCTCTACAAATGTGGGTTCTGATTCGCAGCCACATTTCAGCCGTTGGTATGTTTTTGTTTACAAAGCGGCTCTTGGACGGCGGCCTGCGGATTTAGCTTGTCTTGTAAACATGAAGCAGAGTCAGCGTTCGTCTTCGTTCGAATGAAACCTCTCATGTAAGATGTTCCCGAAGTGTGGACTGAGTTTGGAAAGACTGGTTTACTCGACTCATGGGACGCACTGCAGAAGGGCCTAAAAATCACGGACCTTATTTCTTTGAATAGTTTTAAGGCAAGGCAAGTTTATTTAAGTGCTTCACAGTTGCATCAAATTACAAGAAAGCAGATAAAAATCAATAAAACATCAACATAGAAATTAATCAATAAACAGCCTGTATTTGTTTGTGTGTTCCGGCTCTATTTCACAAACCGAGCCGTCGTAGAAGCTAAACCACTCAGTATCCGCTCACTTTCGCTGTGGCGTTGTTCCAATGAGCTTCTGCCACGTCAAATGATCCAGTTTTGCTTCCATTTTTCACCAAGATCTTGCATTGATGATGGGAGAGTGTGACCACTGCCCGAAGCCTTCTCCAGCACATCCCCAAAGAGTCTCACCGGGGACTGGACTCTATATCCATGTGTGAAAATACTCAACAATGTGAGCGAGGGAGAAAAAAAAAAATCCATGGATGGAATAAGCCGGTCATTCAGGAGGTTCAGTTAAGGCAAGGCAAGTTTATTTGTAGAATTTATTTATTTATTCATACAGAAAGCAATTCAAAGCAATAAAATTACAAGAAAACAGAGAAAATCAATAATTAAAACATCAACATAAAAATGAATCAATTACAGTAAAAGGCAAGAGTGCAGATAAAATACTTTCAGTTTTCATCTGCTCGGGTAAAAAGACGTTTTCAGCCTGGATTTGAACATTGTCAGAGTTGAGGCCTGTCTCACATCCTCATGAAGACTGTTCCAGATTTGAGCTTTAGCCTCAGCGTGTTTAGTCCTGACTCTGGGAACCACCAGGAGACCCCTCCCTGAAGTTCTCAGGGCCCGAGATGGTTCATACGGCTCTAACATGTCAGAGATGGACTTTGGTGCTAAACCATGAAAAGACTTGTACACAAGCAGAGCTGTTTTAAATTCTATTCTCTGAGTGACAGGAAGCCAGTGCAGAGACCGGAGCACTGGACTAATTATGCATGGTCACGAATATGTGTCCGGCGCAAGACTGTCCGCAGCTTAGCCACAGCTGACCCTTCTGGCTCCGGCTCAGTCTCCCGAACATCAGGAGGAACGACTTCAGCGCGTTGAGGAGCAGCAGCTGCCGGTGCGAAGCGGTTACGAATGCTCTCACGATGAATTACGAACCACCACTGATCATCACGAAAGGACAAACTCCAGGAATGTAGAGTGAATCGTGACATCCGTGAAAGACTTTCTACCCAAAAACATGCTCCACAAACGCCGAGATCCAAGCTCTGAGACAATAATAATAAAACCCTGGGCTTAAGAGGTTAAGAAGCAAACTGTCTGTGATCTTGGCCCGTCTGCTGAGGGACTCCTTCGACCCTGGGTCTCTATAGCCTGTCCGTCCATGGGAGTGGATCTCTCCTTCTGTGGTTCTCCTCAAGGTTTCTCGTTTCTCCCACCGGGTTTTTGAGTTTTTCCTCTCTGTGCTGGAGAGTCTAAGGACGGGGGACGCCCGAGCTGCTCGTCTCCACTGCTGACGCTTATTTGGACTTTATGGAACTTTACATTGTCTTATTTACTGCTCTGTTTTATTGCCTTAATGTTTGTTACAGCCCTATGAGGAAACTCCTGTTGTGATATTGGGCTAAACAAAACCATTGATTGATTGATTGATAACGGAGAAAGGGCATTACTAACGCATCGTGCATATGTGTAAACGCAGCACAAGGTCTCAACGGGACTAACTTAAAATAAATAAATCAGTCCATGCCAAGGCAACAGCAGTCACTAAAGTGGACATGAAGCCACTGAAATGGAAAAAACCCTGGTTAACAGCGCTGGTCAAGACAAGGCCGTCATCGTGCACGGACACAACTGCTCGCCGCGTGTGGCTACAGAGCGTGGCTTCGGAAAAAAAAAACCCGCTAAAGCTGCAGCTCCCCCTTCGCAGCCTCTCCTCGTCTCATCATCCGTCATTGGCCTTTACTTCGCACCTCAACACATCCTTTGTAAGCTCTCATAGGACAAACTGTATTACCACTGTGAGTTAAACACCGCCCGTGTCCCGAGGGAAAGAGTACACGACGGCCCCGCTCTCCATGTGGTAGAAAAATCAACAGCGTGTATCCACCCTGTACGCAGAAATATTAAAGTCAGGAAAAAGGTCTACAGAAGAGTCTACAGCCTGCGCTAGGAAACACATGATCTGGCCTCCTGCTTTTGAGGGGCATTTTTAGATCACTCACAGTAAGAAAAGTAAACACTTCAACTTAAAATGTAAAAAGCCCTGCATGACGAACAAAAAGATTCCTGGAAGTTGCAATTTCCCGAGTCCTCATCAACGTAATGCGAGTTCAACCTCAGGAACTGGATTGAACTAAATTTCTTTCATTTTCTCGTCAGTCTGGCATTTTAGCCGCACAGACAGCTCTGGGAAAACGATTTCCTGGGAGTGGCGCTCACATCGCTGCACAGATTAGTCAGGGCTATATTTGCATAATGACTCAGAACCAAACTGAGCAGACGATGGAGTTATGTACATGGGCTTTATAGGAAACGGCCACACGCGCAAAACAAAAGATATATGCGGTTTTAATTTGTAAAGAATGATGGAAAAGGTAGAAATATCAATTTGAAATTATTGACCAAGTTTTCAGTAATTTTATGTTGTAATATAAAATAAGGCAAGGCAAGTTTATTTGTAGAGCACAATTCATACACAAGGCAATTCAAAGTGCTTCACAGTTGCATAAAATTACAAGAAAACAGATCGAATCAATCATTAAAACATCAACATAAAGTTAATCAATTACAGTAAAAGGCAAGAGTGCAGATAAAATACTTTCAGTTTTCATCTGCTCGGGTAAAAAGAGCCGTTTTCAGCCTGGATTTGAACATTGTCAGAGTTGAGGCCTGTCTCACATCCTCATGAAGACTGTTCCAGATTTTAGCTGCATGAAACTGAAACGCAGCCTCACCGTGTTTAGTCCTGACTCTGGGAACCACCAGGAGACCCCTCCCTGAAGTTCTCAGGGCCCGAGATGGTTCATACGGCTCTAACATGTCAGAGATGGACTTTGGTGCTAAACCATGAAAAGACTTGTACACAAGCAGAGCTGTTTTAAATTCTATTCTCTGAGTGACAGGAAGCCAGTGCAGGGACCGGAGCACTGGACTAATATGGTGGTATTTCCTGGTTCTTGTCAGGACTCGAGCAGCAGTGTTCTGGATGTTCTGCAGCTCTAACAGCTCATTTAGAAAGGCCAGTAAGCAGGCCGTTACAGTAGTTATTGCTTTAATGTGGCTGTTTAAGTTCAGGTCTGAGTCCATGATTACTCCTAGATTTCTAACCTGATTTTTTGGTTTTAGAGAGAGAGACTAAGGCCCTTTATGCATAAAAAAGACCAAAACTGCCTTATTTCAGTAACAAAAACGAACTAATGGATTGTCTGTGGTTTAAATTGATGGTTTAATTTTGTTGATATATTAGTTTTAAAGATTTATTCAGAGGGGATTTGGGATTTAGTTTGTGAATACGCTTGTTATTAGTGAAAAACAATTATAATCTTTCCTTGCTTTTGGAGGTTCATAATTCAAGAAATCCGGCCAGGAACTGGATAATTAAAAATCCCTTTCTAAAACCTTCAAAATATTGTTAAAGCAGAACTAAGTAACTCATGCCCCCTAGAGGCCATAAGCAACACTGCAGGTGTCGTAGCATGTTACGGTTTTTATTCATTAATTGTCCGTGAGAGTAAATACTACGCTGACAGAAAAGACAAAGGGACAGAGGGATATTGTTCATCCAGTTAAACAATGGAGATATTTTTTTTCACTCAAACTTGGCTGTAAATACTGTTTAAGTGGCGCTAACCCACAGTTAGCTTTGCCCGTTAGCCTGTTAGCTTCTTCTTCGTGGTTCCATTAGTGTGTATTGTGAGTCCGACCCAGTGGCAGGAAAGTTGCAATTGTGGTTTTCTGGCCAGAGACACCCGGGGGAGATGAAAGACACTTGTATTAGGGACTATGGAAAGGATTTCTTAAGGTAAACAAGTTACTTAGTGCTGCTTTAAGCACAAGCTTGGAAAGTCTGTAGGAGCTACTTAGTTAAATTAAGTTATTCTTTATTAGTCCCCGTTGGGAAATACGTTCTCTGCATTTGACCCGTCCTCAAAGCCGCTGGGGCGACCTGTAGGAGCAGAGAGCAGCCAGCAGGGGCCGGTGCTCGGGGACCCATCTCCAGATGTGGAGCCAGGCCGATGGTCAGAAACACCTGGCTGGAGGATTCCCCTATTGTACATGTTTTTAGTGGTCAGGGAAAAGGCCCCGTCCAGGATCGCACCTGGCTGTGAGGCACAAACGCTAACCGCTGCGCCACCGTGCTGCCCACACTTACAGGGTTTGCGCAGGCCATCGAAAAGCAAGTTATTAAAAGGATTAAAATTGATTCAAAGTGGCATAAAATCAAAGTTTCTCAGAAAATATAATTGTTCCTTTTCACTTGATTAAATCAAAGACATTTTACACAATCCTTTGCTCAAAAGTTTCCCATTGTGTTCTTATGAAACATAGCAAGATTTTTGGCATTAAAAGGGCATGTTAAAAAAAGCATTAAATACGACTTGCCACCACCTTTTAGAAACCCTGAACTTAGTGGAGATGTTGTTGCAAGAGAAATGACCATATTTGGATTAGCCTTTCGTGCTACACGTGGATACCAAACCTGTCATGACTCGTGGGTGAATACACGTGGAAAAGACGAGGCTCTTTGGCTCTTCACCGTTACACTTGCATTAACACTAAAACGGGAGAAGACATTTAGCTCTAATGCCAGTTGGAACCAAACGTGATCTTTTCACTGACATTTAAGGGGTTCATTTCAGCACAATTCCACGGCCTTATTGCTTTTTAATAAAATAAAAACCTGAAGTGGCGCTGTATTCGGTCCAGTTCATTACAAAGTCTGCAGAGCCTGTTTGAAGCCTGATTGAGAACAGATAGAAGGGTGGGGATTATGGTAATGTTCAAAATCAATCTCTCCCCGGCTCGTCGGCAGGAAGCGATGTCCGGAGCCGTGACCCCCGCGTTGTTTTAACTCAGGGGCGTAAAAGGGGGAGGATCCGTCTGCATGGGCCACACAGAGGCTTACACCGGGGTCAAATGGATTTCGCCGCGCTCTCGTAAACCTGCAGAATGAGTGACTACATCTGCTAAAAGTCGCTAAACTCCGGAAAAAAATTATTTCTGCGATAAAGATCAACCAAACTCATGAAACAGTGGAGTATTTATGGATAAATACAAGTCAGATACATTTAACATGGATTTTACATGAATGGCTTGGATTATTCGAGAGGAAGCCATCGGTCATTTAACAGCTCTCGCTAAAGGTTAGCAGCTAACGCTAGCATTTTTCATCGTAACCGTTTATATCTAAGTCATTTATTCATGATAAATACGCAGCACACGATTGAAACAGCTGATTTCATTCCGTCGTGTTGTTTAGTTCAAAGACCTGTTGCTGTCGGCCATTCTTCTCCGACTCTCGCAATGCATTGTGGGCTATATTGACCCGTTTAGTGACCGCCGCTGCTCACTACTTTTCAGAATGCATTGTGGGAAATTTTGAGTGCACTACTTTTTTCTCTCTGGACATTCGGACACCCCTACAACATGTCGTGACCACTATATAGTCACTATATAGGGAATAGTGCGGACGTTCGGACACAGCCTAGGTGTGACTCACAGCTAATGAGCGAAGGGGATGAGCTAACGGCGTGCTGCGGTTGAAGATGAATCCCACTAATCATCATGATTATCTACAGTAGGTTTGTGATATTGCTATACTAAATATTACTTTATGAACACGCTTGTTTAGTCAAAACCTTTCGGAAAGTTTCCGTGGGAAAAATCGACAGGAAACTTTTGTCCTAATGCATAGAAAAACAACGTTGGCCGCCCATATTTTCCTTCGCGTCCTTGGTAGCGCCCTATGTAGAAAAATGAGCGCCTCCGTGATTTCTGCAGAGACTATTGCGAGACCTTGACTTGTTGAATACAGTGTTGTCTATATTTCTAAGGACAAAATACCGCCCGCATGACCGCCAGGGCTTGAGAGGGAATTTGTAAAGCAGTGGGAGTATTTGCGAGAAAGTCTAAGACCAATCTAATTCAACAAGCGCAAACAATGTAGAGTCAAAACGGTTACAGGCATGGGGTGGATGTGTCCCAGGACTTCCTCACACTCACCCAGACTATAGTGGGTAGTGCTTTAATCACCGGGCGGACTTCCACTGTGGGGTTAGCGTGTTCTTCCCGTGTCTGCGTGGGTTTCCTCTGGGGTACTCTGGTTTCCCCCACGTGCACAATAGGTTAAACCAAAGTTATTCAATAACCCTCTAGATTGGACATGCTGCTCCTTGACGTGGCAAACGTGGCGGCCATCTTGACGTGACGGTCGGCGAGGCTAACTTCTATAGCAGCCAATGCTAAACCAGGAGCAACATTTTCATTGATTCAACAGCAGAAGATGCACACTGTTTGTGTAAATGTTTGTGCAGGATTATGATCACCTACTGTCGATGTGTTTTTGGTCATTAACTGCTAATTGGAGAAACGCTCTTTGTCTCTCGTGTGCCGTTCGTTTATTGGTATTGAGGGACTTCGTGAACAACACGTGACGTACATAAATCAAATCACAAATCTGATTGCACGGGATAGTTTGGATTTTTCTGCTGCCAATGGGGGCAGGAGTTCCAGACTGATCACCCCGTAAAAAAAAATAGAGAGGGAAATCATTCTGGTCTCACCAGGGTCTGTGCTTATTTCCTATTTAATAATATTGCTTGCAATACACACATTATCCACCGGGGTGCTGCAAACATCCTTAGCACCCTGGGTTCCCACGGCCTTGGCATTGTTTTCTCCATTCATTCCCAGGGTTCAGTGTTAGCATTCACAATATCACTGTCCAATGTTAATAAATGTTGGTCATGCAGCGTTTGAAATATTGCAAAGAAGAGCAGGATCACGTACAAGTAATAGTAAATACAGGTATATTATGTACAATAATTGTAAAAAATAAAAAACACAAGGGGCAAATATATTTGAATAGTTGTTCAAATTGTGCTCATAATCTTTTGATCATATCGACGCTACACAAGGGCTTTAATACGAGTGAGTGGGTGCAGGTTCAGACGTACTCCTCATCTGCACAATAACGGGGACAGGTGGTACAGGTGGTAAACCCCCCAGCTCTGTCCACGGTGTTTGCTGCGCACCGGAGCGGGGGCTGGAGGATGTCCTCATGGCCTGAGACGTGGCTTCGGGTGCAAATAAATGCAATTCATCAGACGTGAGCCTCGAGCGATTCACCTCAGACTCTGCTCAGTAGTGACGGCATTCACGGCTCTTTTCTGGGATCCGTTCATTTCAAAGAGCCGTTCAAAAGACCGGCTCTTTTTAAATATAACATTTTAATAACGCTAGCCAGATAACTCGCAATATGTAAGACACGATCGATAAGTTATTTTATAAAAGTAAATGTACCAGTAAGGCCACCGTACTCTTGGGACAATCTGACGACGCACGAAGAGAAAAGTCCATTAGTATTTCCAGTGCTGATACATAAAACCTATAAAAAACAGGTTTTTCTTTTTAAATTCAGTTGATGCAGCTCATATTCAGGTTAATAGTCCGAACATTACGGTAGTTATTGAATGCACACCAGGGCGAGCTCCTCTAACATGAAATCCACAAGTAAATAACCGGCTAACCTTGTCTACCAGTTTGAAAAATGAGAACGGCACATGCCTCCCACAGTGATGCGCACTACGGATATGGATTATTTCGTGGCGGGGAACGTGTGTGTTGTGCCTGTAGATCAGTGGGACGAGAGCGGGGGATTTTCATGGTGATAAAGCAGCTTTGGACAGAGAGAGTGGAGGAGGTGTCCGGGCCTTAAACAAATGAAGTGTCTCTGCAGCCGAGCCAACCTCAGCAGGCCAAGCACCGCGAGGCGAAGTGTGAGAGCTGTTTACATCACGGGAAAGGGAAAGGCATACATTATAATGCAAAGGAGAGGGGATTGTAGCATGATGCTTTGATCTGCTCACTCTGTAGAATAATAAATAAGTTCATTCTGTGTTAGTGTTGACTATTGTTTTGCCACAAAGGGTTGGAGACTTTTTATTCACTGTATTTGCTTTACATGTGAAATGCCTTGTCGATAAACCCATTAGATCGATCGTGGAAACTCGAGCCCCAGCGCTTTGAGACGGGGTTGATTGCCTGAGCTCATTTGTGCATATCGCCAGAAAATAAATATGAAACTCTTCACTTTCATATTAGTGGGCCCATTGGGCGGGCGCACTGTGTCCTTCATGTGACAGCTGACGTGTGCACCCTCCCGCCCGCACAGCGTGATCGAACGGACCAAACACAGCGGTGGAAAGATGAAGCAGAACTAACCTGTCCTGCCAGAATACCCGCTTCCCCCATTCTTTACACGGACGTGTATCTGGGATCACGGCTGTGATTGAGGAGCGTATTAACCCATGGGCGTCGGAACCTTTCAACCCCACTTTTGAAAAGTGGTTGTTTGGTCCCCCCCACTTTCACAACGTGAATTTTCATTGACTTTACATTTACTAGTTTAGACTGGACCTTTTCAATAGGCTCCCCGAGGCCAAACAATTAAATATGACCCGCGCCTTATTTTCCATTAAAAACTATATATTTATCCGCGCCAGTATCGCGTTGCTCCGCGGCACATACGCTCTGCTTTGCGTAGCTGTGTTTATGAAGCTCCGATACATCACCTCAGACCTAAACATGTCTCTGTAAACCGCTGAAAAAAAGTGAGAATACTGGAGGATTATCGTTGGACGGACAGATTTGACCAAACCCGAAGCACAAGGACACTCGTGCATCGTGTCTTTGGAGTTTCTCACGGATTCTCACACGGAGGAGCAGGACTTTTCGCGGTCCTCGGCAGGTGGACAGCGTGTCTTCATCGGTACAAAGGGCCTGACCAGTAACTTTAAGGTGAGGAACATCAGTTTTGGATGTGTTTGTAAAGCGAGTGATGAAATTGATGTAGCGTGAGTTTGGGGAAACTGCACCGGGCTAGCACGAGTGTTCAACCGGTCAATGTGGATGCAAACACGAGTTTTTTCACAAAGCGTCAAACAGCCAGGGCTGGAAAGCGGCTCCACAAGTGTTTGGTTATCCGCCCTATATGTCCACCCAGCTGCGAGGAGGAGGCGCTGCTGAGCCGAGTCTCTCATGTTTTCCTCAAGTAGCGCCCGATTTGGATGTAGTCTCGCTAAAGCCCTAACATCGCCCTGTTTTTGCCCTGACCTTGTCCCACTGCGGTTCTTAGTTTTATGAAGTCGAAACCCTCCCCCGGGTTCCTTCTGCTTTGGGTGAAAGCGCAATATAAGTTGAGACCATTGACCATTTTAAAGGGGGGAAATGTCCAACAACTAATAATGACCACAAATTCTGACTTTGTGAAAGCTGTGGGCGCTCTGTAAGTCGAGCATTGACCAAGAAATCCTTTCTGGGCCCAAGGGGGTTTTCGGCTTAACGAACGCGGCGTGACCACTAATCAATCAGGAGAAGGGGGTTGAGAGGGTCGTACCTTATCCCGACAGTATGATAAATCCATGGGGGAAACTTGAGTACCGGGACAAAGAATAAACAATAGAGAACAGTGTAATAGAACTCTTAACCTTCTTGCGTGAGTTTGTTAACAACTCAGTCCCCGTTCTTCCAAACCAGGGGACAAACAAAAGAAGTTCCGTCCGCTGTCACGGTTCATCAGGGAGGACATGTTGATGAATCAGGTTCGGACACAGCGAGTGGATAGTTCTCTGGTCTTTTACAAATGAAGTGTCTCCAGCAGAGCCAATGTCTTCGGTAATGCAAGAGCGACGGCACAAAGGCCTCATTCATTTATTCTGTTTGATAAGAGGCTTCTGTTGGCAAAATAAATGTGCTTCAGGTCGTGGGTGAAGGAAGAAATCTCACACAGGAATTACAACGTGATTTCTTGAAGTTGTTCGCCAATGGTTGGACATACATTTCAAAACCATTTAATTACCAAGAGTGCGTAGTGTTGCTAAGAGGGCCGGTTTGCCCCGAAAGTACAGTTCGATTGAGGTGTTGTGAATTGTTAATGAAAAGGAATGCGAGATCTATACCGGGACAAATGATTCATGGGAGTCAGTAGGAGATGATATAACTATGATCCCACAAAAATCAGTTTATGATTAAGTTATAATAATGATGATGATAATAATAATGGCTTACACTTGTATTGTGCTTTACAAGCCTGTGTTACCAAGTTTCTCTACATTCTGTTGTCATTATTCACTCGGTGGCGGTAAGCTACTGTTGTAGCTTGGTCCGACAGCCCATTAGTCCAGCACCTCATTATTCCAAAGATTACCATTGAGCAGAGGTGCCATTAGTCCAAAATGTTTAACCCAATTGTGTTGTGGATTAGAGAGCCATATACAACCATTGACCCTCACCTTAAGGTCAGTGGACTGTTGCCTTAACCTAATTTTCGGAAGGACAATTTCAGTTTTACATATACATTTTCGGAATAATGAGACGTCGGACTAATGGGTTCTTGGACTAATGGGCCAATGCTGTTGTACCCACAGCTTCCATTGACCCCTCCGACCACCACCAACCACTCACTCACTACATTCACCTTGACTTCCTGGTGTTTCTCAAAAGGTCTCCCATCCAAGTACCAACCAGGCCCTTCCTCTTAGCTTCCGAGATCTGACAGGATCGGGCAGAGCAAAGGCGGAATGGCCTTTTAAGCTTTGCTCTGGCATTAAGAGCCTAAACAGGCCAATCCTAGATTCTCCTGGGTCTCTCCATTTAGGGAAGGAGGAAGAATGTTAGGTGCAGCGCTTCCTCTATACCATCTAATTGGCAGAGCGCAGCCACACACAGTCCTCATGCCACCCCCAAGGAAAATAGTTTGGACACGCCACTGCTAAACAGCAAACAATATCTCTTAAAGTTTGCGTTGCTGTAAGAAACAGACCTCACTTTAGCAGTATCAAAGAGGTAACCGTGATCATTCCACACTGGTCAGCGCCAGCGTTTAACCCAGAAATCGCTGGATGGACTGTGCTTTACAACTTGGGCGTTTCACCCAGCTCGTCCAGGCCTGTCTCGTCTCCCAAAGTGAAACATCATTGTCCGAGCCGCGCTGCCTCTCAGTTATGTTCGAAGGCTATCCAAAGCTCTGTGTTTGTAGTGAGAGATCAGAAGAGCCAAGATTCTTTCCCTGTCATTTCCACGTCCTGCAGCAGCGCCCCTTTGCGTCCTTGGGCAAGACACCTCAGCCGCGTAGACGGAGCCGGTTTGGACGGAGCGAGCAGTGGCCGTCTGCTCTTTGACAAATGAAGTGTGTCTCCAGCAGAGCCAACCTCATCAGCGCGGGACAGTTTAAGTACAACGAGGGGGGATGGATGAGCCCGTGGTCCCGAGAAGTGCGGCACAGATCTGTCACGTCGCAGAATTGGCGAACGGACTCTCGGCTTTACATTACATTAGCAGTAGTGTGTGCGAAATGGCCTTTTAAAACTGAAGCACTTTGGTAATGAAACGAGGCAGAAGATCGGGTGATGGATCGCCACCGCCGGCTTTGCGTGGCGTTTCAAGATACTTCGCCTCAGTTCTGCCGAGTGATAGCTTTATCCACATTTAAAGCAAAAACAATTGGTTTTATGGTTAGATAGTTACGCTGGGTTTGTGGAGTGAAAAGTAAACAATGCGATCACGCGCGCAGAGCAGCTATACATCGCAATGTTTCCTCATGTGTGTGAGCTCATTACAAAAACAACAACAGCAGAAGTTCAGAAGTCCTGCTAAAGTTTAGGCAAGGCACATTTATTTATACTGCACATTTCATGCACCAGGCAACTCAATGTGCCTCACAGCAACACCAAAAACACAAAGACAATAAAAACACAATAAAACAATTCGATACAACTCATAAAATACAATCAATTACCATAGGCAGCAGTAAATAAGCCTGGTCTTAAACATAGTCAGGGTTTACATTTTTTTATTTAACCTTTATTTAACCAGGAAAGTCCCGTTGCGATTACTAACTCTTTTTCAAGGGAGTCCTGACCAAGACAGTGGCACAAGTCAAGACAATTTAGAATACAGGACCGATTTCAAGCAAACAATTTCATAAAACTATTTAAAAACATTTACAAATCATAGATTTCGTTTCCAAACTTTTTTAGCAATAGTTTAAACTGGCCAAATTGTTCCATGTTGCACTGAAACACTGAAATGCCACCTTACTAGATTCTGTGTGAACACTTGGTATAGAGGTTGAGGCCTGTCTCGCGTTGGGATCGGCCCATTAGTCCGAAAATGTTCCATTGAGTAGGGGTTGAAATAGTGGTTGTTCTCTCTAATCCAACTGGGTTAGAGAGATTTTGGACTAATGGCCCCTCTGCTCAATGGTGAATTTTCGGAATAATGAGACATCGGACTAATGGCATGGCACCCTCACGTCTTCACGGAGGCTGTTCCAGACCTTAGCTGCATGAATCTGAAATGCAGCCTCACCGTGTTTAGTCCTGACTCTGGGAACCACCAGGAGACCCCTCCCCGAGGATCTCAGGGCCCGGGATGGTTCATACGGCTCTAACATGTCAGAGATGGACTTTGGAGCCTGACCTTGTAACAAGCAGAGCTGTTTTAAAGTCTATTCTCTGAGCGACAGGAAGCCAGTGCAGAGACCGGAGCACTGGACTAATGTTGTCGTATTTCCTGGTTCTGGTCAGGACTCGCAGCATTTTGAATATACTGCAGTTGTCTAACAGCTCGTTTGGAAAGGCCAGTGAACAGGCCGTTACAATAGTCACTAAAGTTCAGACTTCAGTGACGTCCGGAGTCTGATCCTCTCTCAGCGCGAGGAGCAGCTACAGACGGAGCAGGACCTGGAGCTGACACAGGCAGCAGAGGGAAGGATTTTTACTGTAAATAAAAAAGTACAAACATGAAACTAATACAAGCTTTAAAAGTGTGGGCACAGACCACTATAAGCCATATAATAACATACAAAAATATATTCTGTTCTTTTCATTTCTTTCTTGATTCTACTTGTTGTTTGGTGCTGGGAGCCGTCGAAAGGCTCATTTAACCAGCCATGAATCAAAATCCCTGCTAAATGTGTCTGAAAACTAAACTGTAGCCATATGTGAGCCGGTTCACCAACAAGAGATTGTTGAGATCTGGAGTAGAACACATCCTCATAACTTTTCCTCAAGCACTTTGTTTAGATAAAACATTAACTTCTGTCAACGGACTTCACCCACAGTCATAGGCCCCAATTTATGTTTTATTCCCAGTGGAAGCCAAGTCGTTTATCTCACACAGTGCACGGTTTAGTCTCAGCGTGGATACTTCAATTATGTTTGGACTTAAATACAAATTACAATTGCCAACAAAAACCTTGATTCAAACACATCACAATTATTATTATTAGTTTATTTGATATGGACATAACAACTGCATTGGACAAAGCAGATACATTGTTTTTTAGTTTGCAACACTTTTCACGAAACACAATGCAATACATTACAATATTTAAAAAGGTAAACAATACACGTCATCAGTACATTTCATACAGTGTTACCATGTGAGCAGCTTTGACCTGACTTCAGCCATTGTCTCTGTAAAGTCTCAGTCTGCAGTTTTAAATCAGTGGACAGAGAGTTCCACAGTCTGGATCCATTAAAAGAGAAACTGGACTGTCCAAAAGATTTGGTAAATTTTGGGAGAACACAGTCCCCACTCACCGAGGCTCTGGTGGAGGGTCTGCGGGAGTCGAACAATGAGAGTGGAAAACAGCGGCGACATTTAAAGACCAATTTCAGAATACTAAAATGTATAAAGTTTTCAAAAGTAAAAAGATTATAGTTATATATACGGGATCAATGGTTTTAAAGTCAAATGCTAATCTCATTTGTTTTTCTAGTCGTGGAACAAAATATTTTCCTCCACTAGAAAATTGTAAACTCATAAACACTGTGCATCTGTGCATAGACTGTGAAGGAGACCCTAAACAAGTGACCCTGCGAGTCGTGGGATGTGCATATAAACTGGTCCCTGTGAAGAAGTGGGATGCTACAAATATGTTCGGAAAGTTGGTAATGAGTTTGGATTGCAACATTTTAATTTAGTGACTTCCTTTTTCATTGTTAGTAATTAAAACAAATCAGTTATAGGGCCTTTAAGGGCCTGACTCACCAACCAGAAGACTAGTTTTAGACCTGCTGGCAACTCGAGTCACTGCTGGTCACCGAGATGTCTCCGCAAGATCCCCTATAGATAATGCGAAGGGAGTCGCAGTGAAAACGTACTGAAGAGATAATATTTTTATACGATGTTTTGTTCCTTTGGCTATTTAGCAAACTAACCAAAAGTTGTCATTCAGTGCAGAAAGGTGTGGGTTCCTCAGAATCTTTTGTTTCAAGACACAGCAACCCCCACCCGGTCCACTGGCCATTTGGACAGAAGGGGTCAAATTACGACGGAACTGAATGGACAGCTTTGGGGATCCAATGGGAAATCTTGTGGACAATGGAATGTGGAGTGCTGTGCTTCCCCAGGAAGAGTCAGTCTGACCATGGGAACGGCTGAAGGCAGACTCACGATGGATAGGAAAAACAGAATTCTGTATTGAGATGACATGTTAGAGAAATAAACGTTTAACTTGTTTAACTCCTTGATGTGTCATCAATTCCTGGTATTTAATTATTAGTTTATGTAGAGTAGTTTTTGACGACTCTCAACTCCTCCTCCAGTTTGAATACGCGGTGTTGTCAATTAAAGGTAATGTTAAATAGGGAAAAAGTAACCGCCGTCGTAGCGGTACTATTTTATTGTGTACAGCGACAACACAGGAAAACGGTTTGTTTTTCTTTATGTGGTGACCCCGGGAGAACTGCAGGGGGTGCTGAAGAGCCGTCAAACGGAGACGCGACGAGGTTCGGTCTTCGAGAAAAAAAAACCCATTTTGCGTTAGAAATACCAGGTTCTTTCTTCCACGTCATACAACAACAATTTCATGGACGTCATTCTAGCTTAAGGTAAGACTGCTTTTGACCTCTACTATTGTGTGAGTCTCAAAGTACGTCTAGTTGGCATATTTTTCCAAATTTTAGATTACTTTTTAACGGAGTTGTCTGTTGTGTGGTGTAATCTGTGAATTGATGGTGGAATTAAGGAAAGAAACGTTATAATTTGATATCTTAGATACCACAGAAGACAAAATAAGTGGGATAAACTGAAATTACGAGTAATTAACGGGCTGCGCGTTGGGTTTTACCCCTGTAAAAGCTGAAATGCACGTAGGCAGAATCGCCCAAGGCCGTGGACGCACGGTCTGAAATAAAACGTTGAAATAATCGTAGACAGATTTGGGGTCTGTCTAAAAGACGGGTTGAAGGCCCTTAGAACGGTGATTCTATAAATAGGTTGAAGGCCTGAGAAACGGGGTTTCTTAAATTCTATATTTTATATTAGCCTTTGTTAGCTTTCGTTAGCTTCGTTAGCTTAGTGCGCTAGCATACAGCATGGTTAGCTTAGTGCGTTAGCATACAGCATATTGTTGATAAACGTGTACTAAACCCACACATGTGTTAAGCCCAGCTCGGTGTGTGGACACTGAAGGCTGTTCTGTGTAGTAGTGTAGGATTTTATTGAAGTGTGGTGCATGGTTTGTTTTCGATATGATCTGTTTGCTGTTGGTGTGCGAGGTTGCTAAGTTAGCTCTGAGAACAAAGGATTAGCTTTAGCATTTAGTTTTTTCCATGTCGTACTGTTATTTGGCTGTTATTTTGTAATACCGGAGTTTCTGGCCGCCATCGTTGTAGTGCAACCGTATGGCCTCTAGGTTTTCATTGAAAGGCATCGGACTTTAGGCACATTATACTATTTAACGCGTGTTTTTATTTTTATACACTTATCTGATTTTGTTGATCGGAGGGGGAGAATACTAAATTGTTTTGGTTGTTCTTGTTAGTCTGTTTGGTTTTTTGTTAACTGTTGTTTTGTTTGTGGAAATTATTGTGTCTTGTTGTCTCTTTGTGTAATGTTCTCTTTATTGTAGAGTGACTGAGTGTGTCCGGAGTGAAACTAAAAGTGCATTTGCTGTGTCTGCATTTGTGTAGACGCAGCAAAGGACTGATTACACGGGAAGTGATGGGCGCATTGGGAAAGTGGCCATTTTCCTTTGTGCCCAGACATCCGTGTAGGAGGGTAAGTGGAGAAATTGCTCCGCCCCTCATTGCAAAACAAAAAAGTAGAAAAAAGAACATTTTTTGACCTAATTTCTTGTTTTAAGGGTTATTGTTTTAAAAGTTATTATTTTGTTTTGTTTTTAAAGAGGAACATTTCTGCTGGTGGTAGAGTTATGTCTCCACAGCATACATTTGAAGAACGAGTATCCAAAATCAGTGTGAGAAAAATGCTATTTTTTTAAGCCTGTGATTGACGGAGCATTTAGGGCTCTGAGAGATGTTGCTAAAAAAAATAGAACCTCTCTCCACACGGTGGCGCCATGGAATTAAAACTGAAGCAGGGAAGTCCTGTCGTGAGTTTGAATACATTGATTGAAAGTACAAACCACTATTAATTTAGAGTTTACGTTGATCTTTATGCGCCATTTTGGACGCATTACCAAAAGTTATGAAGGAGCAATTATGCAAAATTCAAATTATTGTTAATAAAACCAAATAAATTAATGAATACATTTTGAGATGAATGCCCTTGACCAGAAGCGAGAGCAAAATTGAACTGAAAGAAATGAGTGCAACTTTTAAAGGTGCAGCTTTAAGGAGCGAGTAATGAAAGTAATAATGAAAAAAGAGTAATAATGAGTTTACTTGAATGTGCAGTGACCTGTGGGTGTGGTGTTGGTAATTGTGGCCAAGGATTGTTTCAGACAAAGATGACCAACAACGTTCGAGGAGATCGAGGCGTTTACAACAACGCTGATGGGAACCATGCTACTCTCATCACTGGCTGCTACTGGGTTCAGAGGCATGGGAGTCCAGAACTGTTACCTGTGAAGGTGAACGGACAGACTCTTGACGTGCTGGTGGATAAAGGTGAACGACACTCATCTGTGAACTATGAGACTGTGATCATTAACGGACACCATCTACTGGGTGGATACAGGAAGACCACCCACAACCTTTCACCAAGCCAGTGCCTAGTCAGCTCACAGGACTGAATCTGACACGCCAACTCAGACTCCTGTTTCTCTCCTCGGATGTGATATGCTGATGACAGTGAGAGCAACAGTTTTGTGCTCTCTGAATGGACTAACAGTGACTTTTCCCTGATTGGACAAACACCTTGCTGTCTGACAGTGGTTGCTGAATGCAGATATATCTACTGGGAAGAGCTGAAGGACTGTACAACTGACGTTTGACCTTGGATCAAACATTCACTTTGCCAAAGCCACCCACCCATTGATCACTGTACTTTAATGATATAGAAAAGCTTTTAAGGCTAACCTTAGTGGACGTGAATGGTCCTTTTAAAAAACAAAATTAATTAGGCAAACGAGGTGTGACTGCGAACTGTTTACACCCTATAGAACAGTAATATGATGTGTTTATAACTCGTTTGCTCTCTCTCCTGGACAATAGGCTAAAGAATTTGTTCCATGACCAAAGCGTGAGTGAAACAAAAGATTGGTAAGAAATTGAAGTTTCTAAAATGTCCTGTACTCTCCATCCATGTATGCCTACTCTATAGACATTAATGCTAGACTTATGTCCGTTTTGGGACATCATTCCACGACACCATGATAGAGAATTACGTGTTTATGAACTGACTGAAAATATCTTAATGCACCAGATAAAGATGGTCTTTAGGACCTACTGATGCTGGTTTATTTACTAAATTGAATCGATAATCTTTCAGTTACAACTAAATGCATTTGTCTGAATGTTTTGATACAAAATTTGAATTTGATGCCTTAGAGGGCATTGACATGTGATAGAACTGAGAAAAAGAAAAAGCTGAAGTGAATTGGGTTTCGATCCTTTCTCTTGCTCTGCTCCTGGCGTCAATCCGTGAGCAGATCGAGAGGAAACTCTTATGAACTTGAAACAGGCCATTCTGTTGCCTGAGTTCAGCCTCCTCTTTGATTCCACGGGAATCCAGTGGACACTGATCTTAAAAATGTATGTTATAATCCCTATTGAAACCATCTACACTCATTAGTTTATGCACTCAGGTTGGAGGTGACTGCTGATCTCACTTTGGGAGCTGCTGAGAGCTCCTTTCCCAGCCTGTCTGACGGTCCTCTGCCACGATTGGACTGAACCAGTGCTGGTCTGATCCCTTTTGAGGCCACTCCCAGGACCTCACATGCTGTCCAGGTCTCTCACTCGCCCTGTCGACCCATTTAAACCCGCCTTCAACCTCCCTGGACTGAACCTGACATTTGTTATTTTGCTATTGTTTTCTTTGTTATGTGGGTGCAGAAGGTATTAATCTCCAGTGAAATTGGAGTTGGTTTGTTGTGTTTCCTGTACAAGGATAGAGGTTTCACTTGTTTATGCATGTTTACATGACTCTTTATTGGACTGAGTTTTCCTCAGTCCAAGAGGGGGTGTTAATTATATGGGAAAATTATTATAATTTGGTTTATTTTGGCATGGGAAAGAACTGATACAAATATATCTAAAAGATAAACAAACGAAAACATAAAGTGACGAATTGACAAATGTTATGGCCAACTAAGATTTCGGTTTCAGATAGGTAAATTAATTTATAATACTCTGTTTTTGACGTTTGCTGTGATTCTGAAGTGCACACAGAATCTGTGGTAAATGTGGGAAACAGAAGCTAAAAGAGAGTTTTTCTCTGTAGATTAATGAAACCTGAATTTCTGAATTTTCCAGATAAAATTGACCCTAGCATTCCAACAGATAGATTAAGTTAAATAGGTTTTTGAGTCCAGCCATAATTTGCAAGATTAGCTGGCATGGTCGTTCTAACGGTGAGCGGCCCTGATGAGAATTTTTGTTTTTGTAATTTTCGTCTGTTCTTTTGTGTTTCTGTTACAGATCTCTGTTGGTTCCTTGTCTCGGTGGGTGCTTGTGAGTGGTCGTAATTGTGAGTTTTTGACCCAAATTAATCAATCAAGTTTTATTTCTAAAGCGCCTTACAATAATCAAAGTTGACCAAAGCATAGTGATGTAGAAAATATAGCGGACGCGGAGGGAGCATGAACCGAGACAACGACCTGACAGAATCAATACGGGGAGGAATTCGAGAGCCCCTCCCGAGCGGAGGAGCTCCCGCTTTGGCCCCATCGGCCCCTCCTCCATATGTACAGAGCGGGGCGTCCGGCTCCACTTTTTACACCCAGTTAATAACCCTTCATGGACTGGTGGACGTGGCGGCTGCGAACTTGTTATCAGCGGAAGAGCATAAAAATGGCCATGCCCGGGTGCCCGCCTAAGTCTAACTCAGCGACCTTGCCTGAGCGGACTTACCATCGAGGGTCTACATTAAAAACACCAGGACCTGTTGGACGCTCCCAGATACTTAGGACCTTTTGAAGTGACTCAAAGGACTGCCACCGCAGTTAAGGTAGAGGGGCGTGACAACTGGTACCACTGGTCACACTTGAAGCCCTGTTCTGAGAAAACCGGCTTACACTGGACTCATACGCATCCCGGACGGTTGACACATCCTGACGAATATGGTAGTGGGTCTAACAGCCCCACTGAAGGGGGTGGGGGACACCAACCCCGACCCACACGGTCACAAAGACATAAAAAAGACTAACAAATATGGACTTAAGGCCTGGGTTTTAAAACCAGGACCTTTTTAAGGTGTCCATACGGGGTGTGGGGCCTGACACTTGCTCTTTGCTTGCTCATCATACCAACAGTAATAAAAATAGACGATCCACATAGTTGTGAGGGACGGGTCAGAGGACACCCTATCAAAGAATTGAAATTGGCCCTTTACAAGGTATGCAAAGAAGTAGGTAAAACACCTGGAGAAAATCTGGTCATCTACTGCAACAATGCAGGTACAATGTTGGTGAAAATGAGAGAAGCAGTGTCGGACCAACACACCCTAGACTGGATTACCCATTGTACAGAAAAAATGATAAAAACATGGGAAAACAAAGAAGGAACAAAATATGCTGTTTTGAAACCTGTGATTTATGATGTATCTAACATGTCTGTTTCCACAGAGGGAGATGGATCTAGGAAGCGACGGTCTTTCAATATGGGGGGTCATACACCAGGAGAGAATAAATGGGTAAAATTAGCTAAGCACACGGCCATGATTACCAACTCAACCCTGCAGGTGGGAAACCGTACCCTCGGTCAATCATACGTACCTTTCTCTGATGACGGCGGCCGTAAGCCCCTGTTCGGAGATGGGAAAGGATTTATCGCCACGCTGATCCCTATGATCGGTGTGGCGTCCTCCATGCAGCGTCTAAATGAGGTATGGTGGATCCTGGAGGACCTAACTGAGGTAATAGGCGACATCTTGGACCAAATGGAACGGAGTCCAGAACTTAAGGCAGTGGCTGTTGTGGTTATGCAAAGTAGAGTGGCGTTAGACGCCATGTACGCTGAACAGGGTGGTATGTGCGCAGCAGTTGGCCTTGACCACTGCTGTACATATATTCCCCGACGAAACTGGCAATTGGACAGCCATTAAAAATAAAGTAAAGGAACTCAAAGACTTCCTCGCGTCTCAAGAAGACCAGGGTCCTCAGTGGACCTGGCTAAATTGGTTAAATTCCGGTTCCTGGATCCATATCCTTCAAAAGGTGGGTATTCTTATAGGTGTAATACTCTTGTTTTGTTGTATTTTGTTTTACTGGGGGCATCTATACGATGGGTGATGCGTCCCAGGGGGACACGGAGCTCGGGACAAGGGAAACGCCAGAAGGGGGTGGTCCCAGCCTGTACTTGGAAAGAGTACGGCAGGCTTTGAGATATGAATGGAACGACCCCCGACAAGGCTGTGATGGAGAATATTGTGGTGGAGATAATATCTAAACAACACTGTTCGGTGTTGTTGCGCTTGCTGTGTTTTGTGTGCAGGAATGTTTATTTTTGTGTCAATCAGAGACGGTCCCAGGGGGACATAAAAGTTGACATGTACCATTGACACGGAATAAAAACCAGCTGAGTTCCGCCTGGAAAGATTAGTAAGCGGAAGTTACACATGGGAAGAGAGAGATGATTTTGAAACCACTCAGCGGCTGGTTGAGTATGCCCTACATACAGTGAACATGTTTTTTTGGTGTTATAATATGTGAAATTGTACTGTGATTTTTGATACAGGCTGTACTTTTGTGAACTTGAAAATATTATGGTTTTGTTGTCCTCCTTTGGGAGGTCAAAAAGGGGGTCTGAAGAGATAATATTTTTATACGATGTTTTGTTCCTTTGGCTATTTAGCAAACTAACCAAAAGTTGTCATTCAGTGCAGAAAGGTGTGGGTTCCTCAGAATCTTTTGTTTCAAGACACAGCAACCCCCACCCGGTCCACTGGCCATTTGGACAGAAGGGGTCAAATTACGACGGAACTGAATGGACAGCTTTGGGGATCCAATGGGAAATCTTGTGGACAATGGAATGTGGAGTGCTGTGCTTCCCCAGGAAGAGTCAGTCTGACCATGGGAACGGCTGAAGGCAGACTCACGATGGATAGGAAAAACAGAATTCTGTATTGAGATGACATGTTAGAGAAATAAACGTTTAACTTGTTTAACTCCTTGATGTGTCATCAATTCCTGGTATTTAATTATTAGTTTATGTAGAGTAGTTTTTGACGACTCTCAACTCCTCCTCCAGTTTGAATACGCGGTGTTGTCAATTAAAGGTAATGTTAAATAGGGAAAAAGTAACCGCCGTCGTAGCGGTACTATTTTATTGTGTACAGCGACAACACAGGAAAACGGTTTGTTTTTCTTTAGTACAAATGTAGACTGCGCAGAGACTTTTCATGTCTCCACACGGTCTCAGCCGTTGTATTTAATGTTCGCAACCTGTGAGACGTTTCTGGAACGTCCCTGCAATGTCTTGGAGATAAGGAGATAAGAAGGAGATCTCAAAGAGACGTTAAAGCAGAACTAAGTAACTAATGCCCCGAGAGGCCATAAGTGCCACTGTAGGTGTCGTAGCATGTTGCATGTTCTTTTACTCATTAATTGTCCGTGAGAGTAAATACTACGCTGACAGAAAAGACAAAGGGACAGAGGGATGTTGTTCATCCAATTACACAATGGAGATCATTTTTTTCACTCAAACGTGGCTGTAAATACTGTTTAAGTGGCGCTAGCCCGCAGTTAGCTTTGCCCGTTAGCCAGTTCGCTTCTTCTTCGTGATTCCATTAGTGTGTATTGGTGACTCCGACTCGGTGACAGGCAAGTTGCAATTGTGGTTTTCTGGTGTTGAATTAATAATATACATATTTGTCATATTAGGCTTTAGTGATTATATATAAAACTGTGTTGATGTAATCTGTGCTTTGGGGTTCATTTGAATTTGGCGGACATTTTGTTGCTGCCCCATTGTGTTTACGGCTGATCCACTGGGGGGCAGTGTGTTGAAACGAGGAGTCAGATTGCGCAGAAGAAGTGACGATAAGACATCCCTAGAGCACTGATTGGTTGGGAGAGGACACACCTACTGCTTTGTCTTGTGTGTTGCTCAGGAGAGAAGCTCTTCATCTCCCCGGCCGAGCGGTCATGGAGCTCGACGGAACAGATGTGCTTTTGGTTGTAATATAGGGAATAAAACGATGATTTTTGATTTTAATAGACCGAGTCTCCGAGTCTCCATCCTTTTGTCCATGAAGTAAAGAATGCGCTTTCAACACTGGCCAGAGGCACCAGGGGGAGATGAAAGACCCCCCAATCATCCCATCAACACTTGGCCCCAGAAGGACTACGGAAAGGATTTATTAAGATGAGCTTCGTAAGTATGTCTGTGTAGGCTCTCAGTCGTACAGGCGTTGTCCATCTTCAATGAAGGTTCTTGAGTCATCTTCTGGACTCTGTAGTTGAAGTGTCGTAAAAGGTCGTAAGTATATTGAAATAAGCACAAAAGGAAAAGTCTTTAGAAAGCGTGGGAAGTTTTCCTCTCCCCCCCAACAGTGGTTAAGCGTAGGTATCAGGCGTATCACCGCAGGCGTGGACGGTCCAGAGCTGAGACGTGTTGCAGCGGTTTAGGCAAATGGCTGTTGCTACGGAGCTCAAAGGTTTGCCATATTTGCATAGAAAGGGGAGGTTTGAACAGTGGGGAGACGGAGATGGGCGTGAATGTGAAAGCTTGGGAGGTCAGGTTGAGGAAGAGAGGGGTGTAAGGGGCAGATGGGCTGATCCTTCACAGTGGCATGCAGGTTGCAGGTCCTCAAATGAAGGAACATGTTACTCACAGACACCAGGGTGGAGCTTCTCTGCGTCGTGCGTTCATGCGACAAAGACACGTGTGGCATCGTCCTAATGACCCGCTGGAATCTCCAACCCACGACATGAGAATCTACTTCGTTAACTCTGCAAGCCGAACGATGCAGCATGTTCTCATTAAAATATCTGACGTGCCATATTTGTTCTCATTATTTCAGAACTGGTAATGATGTGGAAAGGAAAAGTGACTAGTTTTAGCAGCTTCTTGATCGTGAAAATAACACGGAGCTTTGTGAGGGAGACGTCTTAATTATTATAGAACGCTTTGTTGGTTAGAACATGCCATATTTAATGCTTTATTGGTGTAAAAATAAAGAGAAATAAAAACATAGATCAGGCTTCCCCCCCCCATTTTAAGGTGTGAAGATGAGGTGGTCCAGAACCTTTCCCAGAATAGGCGACAGGCTCAGTATTTATTCACTCAACATTTTCTTATTTAGATATCAGATTTGGGGCCCTGATACTGTAATACAGGCAACATCAAATGGTAAATTAAGTGTAATATGCCAACAAAATAGCGTATTTAATTTTTTGGCTTGCACCAGCTATTTAGGGAGTCAAATGAGCCGAAAATCCCATCACTAATGGCCGGCTGGATGGTTTCGTTCCATTGTTAAAGGTGCATTATGCAACTTGTAAGCAGAAAAAAACTTTCAGTGACCCAGCGACTTTCCATTCCGATGGCCTTTAGGAGGCTCTAGGATGGGTCGGCCCATTAGTCTGATGTCTCATTATCCTGAAAATTTCCCATGGAGTAGGGGTTGAAAAATAAAATGAGGTTCAGGCAAGAGTCCACTGACCTTAAGGTTGGGGCCAATGGTTGTATATGGCCCTGTAATCCACAACACAACTAGGTTAGAGATGTCGGACTAATGCCACCTTTAAAGCCCATAATCAATCAGCGAACCTCATCTGATCCGTTCTGCGCTTAAAGTGCCCTCATTACGTCTCCTTCGGTTTGTTAGCATGCCGTTACATGACCTGTCGTTCCCTCTACTGCCTGCAGAGGGCACTCCAGGTCACTCCCATTCACAGTCTGAGGCACCAACAGAATGGTTTCATGCCTCAAATGTGCACGATACGTCCACTTTAAGTTATGGAACTCAACTTGACAACGGATATTTTCGAAAATTCCCACTCCACTGTAGCCAAAACGTCCTCGAACACTCTCTTTTTCTGCAGGACATGTGGGAACGCGCTCTCTTTCGGAACAAATGAACTGTATCCGGCCCGGTGTCAGCGCAGGGACAGCTTAAGTACCAGTGTGTCCAGGAACCCATTCAGTTCCCCGGCAAACGCTGTGGCACTTTGGTCCAAACTCTCCTCCCACCTCCGCGACTCTGCTCATCTGACAGGAACCAGCTGCACAGTTCACTTAGGCCCTGCACTGGAAAACCTTTAGAGCCCATACACCTGTTCCCTTGTTAAAAGAGGAGCAGTGTTGTATTTTGTTCTATTCATGTTCGTGTGAGACATTTTAATCCATATCTTGCTAGTAGCTACAGTGTTAGAAAAAGGGGTACGTTTATCTTTCACAATTCCTGATTATGTACCATAAGACACTGATATGTAATATATATATGCATATAGGTTCCCACCAAAGAAAGGGTCCAAATTTGTACAATCCTTAGCCAAGACACTTAATGCTTTGAGAAACTTAACTCATACTTAAACATGGTTTGTACAAAGCAGCAAGCCAAATGGAATGCTTTTTAATGCCATGTTAATATACCAAATACCATATAACCATATAAGACATCCTATCGAACACAGGAATGAGGGGAAATGTTGCTGTTCAAAAGTAGGTTGGATAAACTGCGGTTAGCGCTCGTGCTTCACAGCTAGAAGGTCCGGGTTCGATTCCCACCTGGACGGGGCCTTTCTGTGTGGAGTTTGCATGTTCTCCCCGTGTCTGCGTAGTTTTCCCCTACCACTAAAAACATGTACAATAGGCCCAGGGACTGCAGGTGGAAATGAGCACAAGTGCTATAACCTGGTACAATGCATCTCTCCTTTCTGAGGCTAATGTAGATTGTACACTGTCCCTGTTCAAATAAATAAATAAATCAGATTCATTTATTTGCGTCACGGGTTGCTCACGAGCAGCGTCACTCACGGGACGTTCCCTTAAAAACGATCTACGAACGGTGCCCGAGAGAGAAAGAGCGAGTCTCCAGTCGACGGTAAATGACCAAAAACACATCGACAGTCGGTGAGTTTCGTGCCTTTGTTGATTGGTTCACTCCACTTCCTGTTGCGTATTTACCGCTGTGGGAAATGGAACCGACGCAGCGGCGACCAGACTCGCGTTTACAAGGGCTCAAAATTCCCGGTTATTATCGGGAGTTTTCAATATTCCGGTTTTGTTTTTGACCATATAAATTGGTCATATAAATTCGGATTTTGAGAAACCTGGCTGGGATTTTCCGTCAGTAACCGGGATATAACTTCATGTAAACGCCATTTTCTGGTTTTAAGAAACTTCCCATTTACTGCGCATGTGTCATTAATCGTAAACAAACATGGCGGCGGTGAGTCCAAAGAGCTCCTGTTTCTGGAGTCAAGAGGAGACGGAGTTTTATATTTTAACCATGAAACAATATTAGTGAATATTTAAGATGGAAAGAAGCCTCGTAATGTGGATTTATGCAAAACTGTCGGCGACCGTTTCGAGGCGTCTGGTTTTCCTCCGGACGCAGAGACGAGTCGACCACAACAGAGACGGATAAAGTTTTTCCTCCACTATCGGTGAACTCCATCAGCTCCACTCTCTCACACCGGCCCCGGCTTTAACCTTCTCCCAGAGCAGGACGGGTAAAGGAATTCTCCACAATCTGCCGTCACTGCCGTATCTCAGGATCTAGAGGACGAGCAAAACATTGAGCCCAAAGTTCAAAAGAACAAGCCTCACATTTATGCTTTTAATATTTTCTCTGTATTGTGCTCAAATATGTAATGTATGCGCCTGTGCGGACCTTCAATTGGAAAAGCCGGGTTTCCTTTATTTGATCATGTAAACAAATAAGGCCTTATTGTTTGGCACAAGTGCTTCAATAACTTTTAATGCCTCATATAAACCATTCATATTATTATCATCAAAAATAATGTATTAGCAGCAATGGAGTCTGGGACCGGGGAGTCGGTAATAAACGTGACGCTGTTTCCCCGATGGAAGCCACTGGTGAATTTGCATGTTTTGTAAGTCTCATCATTTCAAGAGATAAATCATGAAATACCAAAGATAAGAATTAAAATGGAATATTAGTTCCTTTACGCCGCCCACATTCTGCTGAGTCGTGCGTCTCCACTTTCCCTCCTGTCACTGTCACAAAATGCCATTTCTTCTCTGGCCTTTAGTATTATCTTTGCGAGTGCAGCCGCCGCAGATCTATCGGGCCACAGCTGCGCCGGGCCGATAGTGGGGGAACTCCTCGCTCCCCCCCCCCCTCCATCAGTTCTTCTTCATACAACTCCATTTTATGTTCACGGATTTATCTATTTGTTTACCCTCCGCGGCCGGGGCGCGGATAAGAAAAAAAACTCACATTACGATGCGCGGGGAGCGTACGACTGCGCGAAGAATGAATTCCAATATTCGCTTTGATAAAAATGGCCTCTGTTTGCGAGAGAAATACGTCGCCCTGTTTGTGGGTGAAGGCAGGAAAATGTAGGAACAAAAAAGCTGGAGCCCCCTTAGCCAATAACAATATTATCCCGATATTTGCCGATGGTTTAAACATTTCGCTGAAGTTGCAGAAATGATGAAATATTCCTCTTCGTCATCTGCTATAAAAGTGTATTTGAACAAATTTAGCACCAATCTCATCAAAACATTATTTTGCAGTAAACTTGAAATATAAAACGAAAGCAAGAAACAACGGTGCCTGTGCTTCAAAGTTAGAAGGTCCTGGGTTTGATTCTCACCTGTGTGGAGTTTGCACGTTCTCCCCGTGTCTGCTCAGGTTTCCTCCGGGTACTACGGTTTCCCCCTACCACTAAACAACATGTACAACAGGCCACGGAAAGTGCATGCATGTTTCTGCACTGACCAAATAAACCAATGAATACAAATACAAACACAGCAGAGCCACGCGGTGCTGCTAGCGTCAAATCAATCGACTTTGCTGCCTGGTAAAGATGACACACTTCAGGCTTTGTTCTCCTGTGCCTGTCTCCCATTTCCTTCCCCTCCTACTTGCCTTATTTGGATTCTGGCTGGGTGTGGTCGTGGCTCCTCCTCCTGCTCCTGGGCTGGCTCACACACCTGTCTCCAATCTCCTCATCTGCTGAGTATGAAGGACTGGCTTCCCCTCTGCACCTCTGCCAGATCGTCAGTCTTCCTACGCGGTGAACATTTCACAGACTCGGCCTTGGTTTTGTTTTGTGGATTTTTGCTTTACTTACTTAATTCTTGTTTTGCTCTAGCTCCTGCGTCTCACTCAGCTCCAGCCTGTGTCCTGCCATTCCCAGCCCAGACAATACTCCAAGGAGAACCCTGGGATCTGCAACAACCTCCAAACCCCTCCAGCACATTTTTTTTGGAAAAAAAAGAAAGAAATGCTTACCTTTTTTCCGGCCATTGTGTTTGCATTTTGGGTCCTTATTTTTGTTGAGCCGTGACGGTAGCATTTTTAACTCGATTATGTTACTTTAGTTTGTCTGTAGCTTTGTAAACGATGCAGGTGGTTGTCTCTCAGAGGGACCTGCGTTAGCTCTCGGCGCAGACTCTTTCATTTTCAAGTTTTATATTATGTTCAGACTGCAGGACTTAATGCTCAATCAGATTTATTTATTTTTTTAAATCTGAGTTTTTTTCTCTCTCTAATGCGACCCGTGTGCGACGTCCGTCTGAACGGGATGAGGCTTGAATGTGTCGCTGTGCTGTTTGAGGAAGTAAACAGGAAGCAGCGCCGCGGATCTGGCGATATTAAAGTTGTGGGAAGTCAACGGGGTCGGCCCGTCATTCCGACACTTTTTGACACCGCTATTCAGACAGGTCCTTAAGGTTAGGGTTAGCTTGTAAACTCCACTATCCTTAAGGTTAGGGCTAAGGTAAGGTTAGGGTTAGCTTGTAAACTCCACTATCCTTAAGGTTAGGGCTAAGGTAAGGTTAGGGTTAGCTTGTAAACTCCACTATCCTTAAGGTTAGGGCTAAGGTAAGGTTAGGGTTAGCTTGTAAACTCCACTATCCTTAAGGTTAGGGCTAAGGTAAGGTTAGGGTTAGCTTGTAAACTCCACTATCTTTAAGGTTAGGGCTAAGGTAAGGTTAGGGTTAGCTTGTAAACTCCACTATCTTTAAGGTTAGGGCTAAGGTAAGGTTAGGGTTAGCTTGTAAACTCCACTATCCTTAAGGTTAGGGCTAAGGTAAGGTTAGGGTTAGCTTGTAAACTCCACTATCCTTAAGGTTAGGGCTAAGGTAAGGTTAGGGTTAGTTAGTAAACTCCACTATCCTTAAGGTTAGGGCTAAGGTAAGGTTAGGGTTAGTTAGTAAACTCCACTATCCTTAAGGTTAGGGCTAAGGTAAGGTTAGGGTTAGCTTGTAAACTCCACTATCCTTAAGGTTAGGGCTAAGGTAAGGTTAGGGTTAGCTTGTAAACTCCACTATCCTTAAGGTTAGGGCTAAGGTAAGGTTAGGGTTAGCTTGTAAACTCCACTATCTTTAAGGTTAGGGCTAAGGTAAGGTTAGGGTTAGCTTGTAAACTCCACTATCCTTAAGGTTAGGGCTAAGGTAAGGTTAGGGTTAGCTTGTAAACTCCACTATCCTTGTGGATATCCATGTTCCGTTTCAAAGCGCTCACCAGTTTCTCATACAAAGACAAACAACGGTCCACTTCACCGAGCGTTGGATAACTCCTGTTCTAACGCTCTGTAGGAGTGTGTTCTCAGCAGGTTATCTTCATCTTGTGTTGCACCGTGCGGCGTCCACAATTGATTTGTAAGTGATATTCAGCTCAGGCTAAAAATAAAAACGAGTAAAATCCATGCAAATCGATCGAGAGCGTGACTCATTCAGGCGCCGTGTTCAGGAAACTCGAGTTCACGATCAAGCATCGCGCCGCTAACTAAAAACCTAAACCTAACCCTGGTTTTGAGCGACTTCATTTCAGCGTGATATTTTCTGGCCATTGCTGCCTTTCATGAGTCATTTCAGATTGTGCAGGAAAATAATGAAGCAACAATGCACTGAAAACCTCAGTTCACTTCAGTCTTTAAGGACGAAACCTCTGCGTTTGCAAAGAAAAAGGCTACTCTTTTTGTTTGCGTCCTGCTGCCTTTATTCTGGTGTCCATTATTGTTTTACCTGCATTAAGGCAGATTAAAATTTAATTATTATTAATAATAATTTAAGCTGCGTCACATTCAAAACCTGGGAAATGATCAATTATATCTATTGATAAACTCTTGGATAAACATTAAACAAGGATCACTGGACTTTTCTACACTAATATCCTTGTGTATATGACAGGCTTTAGGTTAGATTGATATAAAGGGTTTTGTAGTAAATGATTGATCTCCCCTCCTGGAGCCGCCACCTTAACGTGGTGGAGGGTTTGAGCCTGAATGATCCCGGAGCTCTGTTGTTGGGGCTTCGTGCCCCTGGTAGGGTCTCCCAGGGCAAACAGGTCCTGCAAATGGATGGATGGATAACACAAGTTGACAGCCAATAAATGGTCAGGGGTTTCTCAACTGATTCAGACTGATTTTGGTGTTCTGAGTCCGAGTATCACATGCATTTTGCTCTATCAGGTCAACTTTTGGAGATACAGCCATAGTGTTACGGATTACGTACGACTACGTTATTATGAGTTCTGCTTATCAAATTTGATGGAGTAAATAAAAACTGAATGACTTTGGATACGTTGACTTTTATTTCTTGAGGAAAACGGAAAAAACGTCAAGGGTTTCTCAGCTGATGATCCGCAGAAATGTGTTTTTGACGCTAAATCGATTTTTAAAGCATTTCTGTAGCAAAAAATCCTGACCTCTAATTCAGCTGGAAAACCCTGGACTATTTTCAAAAAATATTTTTTTGTTACCCAGTGTAACGATTGATCCTTGAGGTGAGAAACGAACACTTGCCCCTTATTTACACAGAATTTGTGACGTCTCTGGTCCGTCATGTGGCGTATTCTAGTTTATACTAAGCACATTAAAGGAACAGGCCACCGTTTTCCCATACTGAGATATGTTCTTACCTGAGCTTAGACGAGTTGATGTCTGGTCTATGTGCGTGCGCTCAGTCATGCAAATAGACCAAATATGTTGTTAGCATTTGGCCTCTCCCAGTATATTCCTATGGCTCTGAACGGGATGAAGTTGGAAGCCACCACTCGTCTAAGCTCAGGTAAGAACATATCTCAGTATGGGAAAACGGTGGCCTGCTCCTTTAACGTCAGATACGTAATGTAGACTCCAAATCACAGTCAAGTAACGTCAGTGTATAACAAGCTGATTCCCATGGCCTTGATGTGTGTGCGGTGTTCAGTGTTCACCTGCGCTTCACAAGGGTCCTGCCTGAGTGCGTCGGTGTCCCCTCTGCTCCTCCTCTTCTCTGTTACATTGTGTATCAAAGGTCTGAGCCTTCAAGCGTTCAGTCCCTGTTGTGCGATTGTTGTGCTGCACAGTGACAGTGGGAGAAGTCCAGGCTTTAGTTCACTATTTTCAGCAGCATAGGTCCAAAAGAGACGCGGTAAATACTGTAATCCAGGAGCTCTCGAAGTTTGGAACGATGTGCACGGATGTTCTACAGAAACGAGGTTCTTCCTTTAGAAAGAGAACTGGGATTATAAAATGTGCTTTTCCTTTGTCTGGCTTTAAAATAGCCGGATCTGCTTCGTTCAAACCGCTGCTTCGTTCAAAAACAGACTTGTTGTGTATTCAAACTACAGGATACACGACAAACACATGATGCACTGGGATAAACTCAGATTCATTTGATAAAAAATGCTATTGTTATGGCAGACGTGCTTTGGACAGATTGTAGGCGTAATGGTTTCAAATATTACAAATGAAAGACTTAAAGCAGGGGTGTCAAACGTACGGCCCGCGGGCCAGAACCGGCCCGCCAGTGGGTTCAGTCCGGCCCACGGGATAAATATGCATTATTAAAGGAGAATAAACTTCGCAGTTCTTATATTGTCCGCTAGGGGCGCTGTGTTTGAGTCAGTTCTATCGCTTTACCTGCTTTTCCTGTTGACTCTGGCGCCCTCTTCAGTGAAATGTCTTTGTCAAAAAAGTGGAAAAAGAGTGTCGGATTTTTCAAGAAAAATGGTCCTCTTCCTATATGTATACAGTGATCCTAGTTGAATGTTTTTACATTATTTTATCGATTGATATAATTGATAAATGTTGACATCTAAATAATACAATGAGACTGTTGAAAAGAGGACCATTCACTCTAATGAATACTATGTAGCAGTTTGAGAAACGTGTAAAGTGTAAGCTGTTGTTATTATTATTCATTTATTGGAAAAAAATTTTATTTTCCTGTTTACATTATATGTGGCCCGCGACCCGCCGTGGCAGCTGAATTTCGGCCCACGACCCAAAATGAGTTTGACACCCCTGACTTAAAGAAACAGACCACCGTTGAGACATGTTCTTACCTGAGCTTAGACGAGTCGATGCGTACAGGTCTGGTATTTGTGCGTGCGCTCAGTCACGCAAACCTTGCTAGCGTTTAGCCTCTCCCAGCAAAGGTGTACCCCCAAACCGGGGTGAAGTTAGAAGCGACCAAGCTGTTCCACGCGTTCCCCTATTTAAATACAGTTACGTGAAACGCTACACGATCCACTGCCTAAAGTAATCGAGAATGTTTCCCTTTGAAACAAGTAAAGCCTCGTGGACAGATCTCTTGCCACAAGTTACTCAAATCAAAGACACATTTACTTAATTCAAGGGGGAATAAGAACCTTATTTCTAGATCACTTTTGGCAGTGTTGCCGCATCGTCTCGCTCATGTGACAAATTCACTTAATTAACGACGATTTCACTTTTAGCCGTGAACCAATTCCAGGATGTTTGAGCATCTCTACCACAGTGTGATGGATAGTTCCTGTAAGGACTAAACTGGTTCCGTGTATAGTGTAGAGTCTATAGGGGGCTGCTCTGACACTGACGCTCCTCGTTTGTATTGCCTCTCGGTTGCACAGTGTGTGGCGTGTGTGTGGCGTGTGCGTGGCGTGTGCGTGGCGTGTCAGCCTGACAAAGGGACCTCCTTGTTAAATCACTGCTCTCCTGACACGTAATGCATTCTGTTTCTTTTGCCGCGGCCCTGGTTGGGGCGCACTTGCCTCTCAGGAGTATTGAATTATTAACAGCAGAACAAACAGTGTCACTGACAGCGCTCAGCACCTCCTCGGAGCCGAGCCGGAGACGACTTCAGGGACGCCGCAGTAATGGACAGTTCTCGGGCCAGAACGACTTCACAGATGGACAAAGAAACGAGCGTTGGTGCAACTCGGTTTGTATAGAAGGTGGTGTCTATGCGTGCAAGACATTTATACATTTTTAAGGTTTTTTAAGTCAATTAAAAAGTCATAAAAAGTTAGTCAGAAAGGATGTCCTATGTTCCCCCACTTCTTTTTATTAAGATTAGGCACCAGCCCACTATCCTTAGGGTTAGGGTTAGGGTTAAGGTGCTTGATATATGTCTGACATTTCATTCTCATGACTTGTGATTGGTTGAAGTACCAACTCACATATGGAAAAAAAAAATCGCACCCGTGGAACATAGGTACGCACCCAGTGAGTGCTCCTCTTGGCATTTTATTCCCTCTGTGAAAGGAAGTTAGACTCACGGCAGAAACAACGCTGTGTTGATTCAAACCCAGGGCTTCTGTGGGGCATTAAAAAGCATTAACCTGGCAATTTAAACTGGCATTAAATCTAAATCTATTGGAAACTTATGTTCATAAATCCCAAAATGATGGTCTGAAACATGATGTTGACATTTTGACCACATTTTTTTGCTTAAAGGAACAGGCCACTGTTTTTCCACACTGAGATCTGTTCTTACCTGAGCTTAGACGAGTTGATACGTACCTGTCTGGTCTTTGTGTGTGCCCTCAGTCACGCAAAACGACCAAAGATGTTGTTAGCATTTGGCCTCTCCCAATGTATTCCTATGGCTCCAAACGGGGTGAAGTTAGAAGCGACCGAGCTCTTCCACAAAGACCAGACAGGTACGAATCAACTCGTCTGAGCTCAGGTAAGAACAGATCTCAGTGAGGAAAAACAGTGCCTATTTCTTTAAAACTCGCCCGTTTTGTGCAGTAATTTTTCCTCTGTTTGATGAAACGTTTGCAACAAACAAAACAGCTTGAAGAGGAAGACAAAAGGACTCCCATGATTTAGCTAAATAAATGGAAGAATACATCTACGTTAGAGTTCCCTGCCCAACAAAAAGTTCTAAAATTCACGGAGAAACCACATTGTTGTAGCTGAACAAAAACAGAGTGGATCGATCCATTTCATAAAATTCACACTTGATAAATGTCCGTGGTCGATCCCAATAGACCTGTTTTTTCCCCTCCAGAGGAAGCTCGTGTTATCGAAGACAAACTGGTCGCAGATTTATTAGAAATGATCGGGCGCCTTCCTCATCCATCAGCCGGAGATGGCGCCCGTAAAACACCTCGCCGAGCCCCGAGTGCAGCTGGAGTGTCCCCTATAGCCCTGACGGCGCATAGGCCACGTCTCTGCTCTGATCTCCCAGCATGCATCAGTGCAGATAGGGGGCAGACTGACAACATTACTCTTGGCTCGGACGCTCTGAAAGAAAACACAAAATATGAACAAATGATTGTGGGGAGAACTGGCCACGAGAGGCGAGGAGAGAGAGGAGTTTGAGCGGAAAATATCTACAGGGATTCTCAATCTTAAAGGAACAGGCCACAGTTTTTCCACACTGAGATCTGTTCTTACCTGAGCTTGGACGAGTTGCGACCGAGCTCTTCCATGTTTAATTTAACTAGACTTGGATCGTGTAACTGCTCACGTGACCATATTTAAACGTGGAAGAGCTTGGTCGCTTCTAACTTCACCCCCGTTTGGCCCCATAGAGGAGAGGAGAAGAGGCTAAATGCTAACAGCATCTTAGTTCACGCGGGTTCTCCCTTATGTCTGGTGTCACAGTGCGATTTTCAGATTCACATTACAGACGTGGGGATGGAAACATCATGAGCTGCTCTCGTCTCTGCAGTGCGATTGTTCAAACTAAGAGACAATCATAGCTACGACCAAAGTTTTATCGTAGCAGTTTCAGTGAGTGTTTAGCTGAGACGAGCGCCACATGCTAGCAGTGTTTTCGAGAAAGTCCTGTGAGGAGTCGGACCCGCTCATGCCTGGCCTATGTTGCTGTGACTCTGCGGCCCTGATGTGTTGACGGGACACTGACAGAAGAGGAGTTATAGCGAGGGACCACTGTACTGCCTTCAGTCTCCTCGGAAACAATGCATCCTGGGTTTGTACCTGTTTCAGAGCGTGGTGTCCTGCACTGGTCAACTCCGCGTCCTTCCTTTTTCTCCTGAGCAGCTCCCTCCGCGTCACAACAGTCTTTCACCATCTTCTGGGAAGAGCGTAACAAGATAAAATAAGATAAGATAAGCTTTTATCGATCTCACAATGGAGAAATTTACTTGTTACATTCAGCTCATAGAAACACTCAGGGTGTGCAAATAGGCAGGAAATGTGAAAACATTTAAACATTAATAAATAATTAAATAGTAAATAGTGGTATCTTATACACAATGACTACCAAGGACTTTGTGGGGACAAAAAGTATAAACAGTAAATAATAGGTAAACAGACTATAACACTGGCACTTTGCCTCTGGCAGGTTCAAAGGTCTTTCTGAGGAGTAGAGGTTTTGTATGATTTAAAAGTGGTGGAAGATGAGTTTTATTTTGTTTTGTATTGTCCGCTTTACTCTGATTTGCGTGAAATTTTGTTCCGACAGGTGCAACATGAGAACCCAGATGTGTTCTGGTTTCCACATGATAAAATTTTGAGGCAGCTTTTTGAAAAGCATGTTTTTGCTTTTGGGCATTATATCTCCAAAGCCTGGGACCGAAAACAAATTAGCTTGTATCCTCCTGTGTGATGTGGATGTTGTTCTGTTATGAATGACTGTACAGTTTCTGTGAATTTATTTTGGCAGTCTGAATTCTGTTTTGAAATGTGCCTTATAAGCCCATGAGGGCTGGGCACTAATGTGCAAGACACAATAATAATAAAAAATCAATCAAAATCATAACAAAAAACTGTTATAGTCAGTATTAGCAGTGCAGGTTTACGTCATAGTGCAAGTGGTTGATAAAGTGACGCAGATAAGTGATGTAAATATGGGGATTATTGCACATGTTAATTAACAGTCTTGTTGTACAGTCTGACAGCAGTGGGGATGAAGGACTTGCACTGAGGGTGTCTCAGTCGGCCACTGAAAGAGCTGCTCAGCTCCTCTACAGTC
This sequence comes from Proterorhinus semilunaris, assembly GCA_021464625.1. NCBI lineage: Eukaryota > Metazoa > Chordata > Actinopteri > Gobiiformes > Gobiidae > Proterorhinus > Proterorhinus semilunaris. The sequence goes on from CM038351.1 coordinate 2,659,927, forward strand.
CCGTGCAGTGGGTGGGAGGTGTTGTCCATGATGGAGGTGAGCTTGGCTAACAGACGAATATAATCCGTCTAATTCTGCAGTGAACGTACATTAGCCAGAACAATAGTACGAAAAGCAACTGTGTGGCTTAGCTGTGAGTCTTGCCCGGATACCTCCTTGTTTGTCCCTTCCTTGTTTCCTGTAGCGCCTCTTGTGACGCCTCCACTGTGCTGCAGGTGTGGGGGCTCTCGGTGCCTCTTCAGTGTCTCAGAAGAAGAATCTCGAATCTCTTTAGCTCATAAGCTAGCTGTTTGTTTATTAAGAATGATGGCTTACACTTGTATTGCGCTTTTCAAGCCTGTGTTACCAAGTTTCTCAAAGCGCCTGTAGTCATCATTCAGTCACGCCGGACTCGGCTGTGGTAGCACCCGGAGGAAACCTACGTACCGATTAAAATAATGTATTGTGAAGATGAGGTAGTTGTTAAATTGAACGTAAACTGGTCCAAAACCTGAATAATAAAAATAGTTTTTCCCGCAGTGCCTTTAATTCCGTGATTGTTTCGAGAACATATTTACCTCGTGTCACAGAGGTGCACGTTTGTTAAAGTAAATCAATATGACTGACGTTGAAGGGTATTTAAAAGTTTGGTAACCTTATTTTCCCGGGGACACGAGCGTCGTTGGCGATCCTCATCTGTGTGGAGATAGCATCGCGGCGCGACAGCTACCAGAGAGGTGTCATGTTATTTCAAAGGGATTGTGCGCTGATAACTCGTCGCTACGAGCCGGGGTGGGGGCTTTTGTTGTGTCGCTCTGAGCAAACAAAATCAAACGCCAAATCCCACTCAATGATGTGGCACAAAAAAAAACAGAAAAGTGGAGCGTGAGGGGGAAAAGAAGTTTTGAGTGAAAGGCGAACGCCGTTTTCTCCGCGGAGTTGGAGAAGTTTAGACTCTGTGGTGGTTTGCAGATTTGAGCCCGGAGGTGAGGAGCTAAACTCAAAGCACTCGCACTGCGCCGATCACAACAGCAGCGGATGCAGTCCCTTCTGCGCCGCGGCGGGATGGCGTGGAAGAGAAATTAGCTGTGGGAGGATTTCGAAATGATAAATGAACGGCTTGTTCTGCCCGAGATGGAGCACAGGATGTAACCAGAACTCATGTATTATGCGTTTAACCATTTTGAACCAGACCTGGAGTAAAGGTTCATTTCTGCAGATTCCTGTCATCCTTTTCACTGTGGTTGCTTCGCCTTGTACGGCCGATGTGCAACGATCCATTTCGTGGACTGTATCGTTGCAGAGAGAACACAAATAATGCATTACCTGACGTGCCCTGAGCAGTTCTGCGCTTCAAGTGTGTTCATCACGGCGCCGTAGATCGATGGAGACCAGATATTCCAGATTAAAAACTGAGACACAAAGGGAATTTGCCAGGGGAAGCCGCATCTTCTCTTTCATTTTCCAATTTAGACCAATCAACATTTGATGAAAGACTTGAGTTCTGTAAGTGGTTTGTTGCGGCTGACACTTCGTCGTACAGGAAAAAAAAACCCGGAACACTTGGGATGGAGGCTGTGTAAAACTGGGACGAATAAATGGTTTTGGAGACATCCGAGAGCCCAAAACTGGGATTGTAATGTTAAGTAAAGCTGAATATGTTGAGCCCCATTTGCCAGGCGTGGCATGATAAGAGTTTCTCACAAGCTACTTATTAACGCATTAGAGTGAAGTAATGCGTTTGGGTCCTGATCCCTCCCTCGGCTTCTTTCCTCCTCGGCTGCTCTGTGTCCTCTAACACTTTCATCAACTTAGCAACATGGCAGAGTGTTCACCGAGCGCGTTGTCATTGTGGATGCACTTACATTATTTTGAACTTACGGGAGAGAAGGGCAACACCGCGCTGGCGTCGAAGCTAAAGGCTGTCCCTGTTCAAATAAAAAACTAAATAAATAAATAAAACCGCGGTGAAGATGCAGTACAATGCCTTCCCATAACACTGGCCTCAGTGTGGTGCCCCTTCGGAGACTTGATGCCCGACCGATGGCCGCTGGCTGCTCTGCTTTACGACATTGCTGTAGTACCTCCATCTAGCCGCTAGTCTCCCATTGAAAAGCATTGGACTTTAGACACGTTAAAAACAACTTTTTCTATTTTCTATTTTTTAAACACTTTCTACGGCTACATGTTCCTCCTGAGATAACGCTGGGTTAGTCACAATTATTTTTTTTTATTTTTTTTCTCGAACTAATGAGGGTCGGACTGTTAGCATTGGAGCGGCGCGAGCTACACGTCACGCAAGGGCCGAGTCTACAGTGAAGATCCCGCCCTCATGCCCTTTTTAGGAACATGCTTAGTCACATCTTTGTTTTTCATTCAGGAACATCATTATTGAAATCGTCTCTCTGATATAATTTACGTTCCATAAAGCCGCGTCGTGATGAGGAAGCCATTATCGGTGATTACCGCGGGAGAAACGCGGGACATTAGCGCGGGAGGTCGTTAAGTCTGCTTTGGTTCGGGGGGCGTTTGGATATTTCCCAAAGTTCATTAGGAAGGGCACAGATTATGATTGACATTTTACCGAGACACAATTGGGAGCAGATGGAGTGAGAAAGTTTGAGCCGTTTGTTTACTCACTGTCACAACAACACGCAGCGATGCCAGACTTCCCTCTCCCCAGACGCCTCCCCCCAATGTCAGCACACGCCCATCAACACGAGCAGAGCAACGCTCCAGTCCAACCTTTTCAAACTGTAGTTAATGTGCTGTGACTACAACTACTACTACTCTAGGTGCTAGTTCCATTTCTCCAGCTCAGGCCTGTAGCGTTGGGCAAGAGGAGGATGAGTTCAACCAGGGATCCAGGCGTAGGCTAGGTTCTCTGAAGGCAATGCCCCCGACATCCACAACAGCGTCGACCTTCGCACATAACGTTGGAGCGGAAAGGGATAGAGACTTCGTCAGATTTCAAACAAGCCCTCGCTGATCCTTATATATGCCTCAGAGGAGCTGCATCACAAATAACCAGCCATCTGTCACTTTTCTTCCGCTGTATCCGGCACCGGGTCGTGGCGGCAGCCGTCCGAGCAGAGACGCCAGTAGGGCGACGTCGCTTTCCCGAAGTCAGACATGATGGCGATGCTCATCCATGCACTCGCCGAGCCAAGCAAACAGTACTGCGAAGTTTGAAACCGCAAAATCGTTCATTGTTGTCGTGTTCTTGGCGGTCACAATACATCAGACAGAGAAACTACTTTGCAGTACTACCGTAAAGTTATCTAAAATAAAGGAGACGATAGATTGCAGCCTCAATCAGAATTAGGACGCGAAAAATCTGGATATTATCCGAATTTGCGCAGCTCATTTTGTAGCCGGTTTGTGGATTTTACATTTAATGAACAGTGTTAAGCCTATGTGTAAAAAGTGTATTTAACATTTTCAATTAGCAAGGTTAATTCCAACATGACCTCGAGTTAGAGGTGGGAAATATACCAAAACAAAATGTTACACACATTTCTAAGAGTGTAACGTCAACTTCATATAAAGAGCATGATCTCAAATATTGATGAGAAAATTGATTCACTTACGGGAGGCGAGATCGCCACTAAACAAACTGGCATTCGCTTTCATTTCATACGGAACTTCATCCAATTTATTTATTTATTTATTTTATTTGAATTGGGACAGTGCACATTAATCAACATGTGTTTTTCAACATGTAAATGTAACGGAGTTAGCCATATAGGCTAATTTTCATCTGTAGTCCCATGGCAGGTTGATGTCAAGACAGGTAGGACATACAACAGGCACATACAGCAAAACACTATCACAGAGACATACAAAGTGAATGATGTATAACAACATATAGTTAAAAATGCAAAAAATAGGTAAATTTGTTCAACTAAAAGATCAGAAAGGGACAATACACACAACACCACAATCTTCCACACAGCAAGACAGTGGTTGGGACTTTATACCATGTTGTGTTCACATGTCTGATTGTCCAAAAGCCACTTTTTCACAGAGTTCCTAAAAGTGTGGAAGGAGGTCAGGTTCCTCAATTCTGTTGGGACCAAGTTCCAATTAACTTAAGTTTGTAACAAAAACGTTGTTTGTTTTTGCATTCAGTCTTTTGTTGCACAACTGGTCGACTGTGTGAGAAGTTGGGCACCCAGGCGAAATATTCTTGGTTACAAAATGATTCAATAGATATAGCCTGTAAATCACGAGCTGTCAGTCCCCTTTCTCAGAACATGCGAGCGTGGCGTGGTTAATCACATTAATAAAAGTGCGGCGGCGCCTCACATGCACAAGTTTTTAAGATCTATTCCAACTCACGTCTTTTTTGGCTTTCTTATTTTTTTTGACCCACCACTGGGAAAAAACATAAATTGGCGCCTAAGAATAGCGTTCCTTCTTGAAGCCAGGACACCACTGTAAAGAGACCTAAATGTTTAATAGTGATTAAAAAATCAATAATGGTCTGTCACATATATTTTCTGATTTCAGCAATGCCTTACCTTTCCACATCTACAGACACATCTATCACAAAATGGCGGCACAGCTTCGAGACGAACCGTTGAATATTGACTTCCTGATCCCTTTCTGCTCGGTATTTCCCTTCTGCCATGCGGAGATAAGCCTATACCACCATAAACACAGAATAATACCTCTGCCGCTGGCTTGTATTTTAATAGGCAGTCTGTAGTGAGAAAGACCGCGGTAACACTAGATCGCTCCAGGTAATCCCGATGAAGCACTGGCTACGTTCGCCGCACAGTGCAAATATAATCCTGCCTCCTTTAGATGAAGGAGCGGAGCACTGTGGAGGTTTGATCACGTTTATTACAATACGATACAAATGTACAGCCGGGCCCAAAAGCCTCCGACGGGATCTGATATGCCATAATCAGGTCTCCAGCGGAACTGTTTCCTGTGCCAAGGTTAAGATGCGTTGATGGGAAAGTCGTGTTCTGCATTAGATCTGTCCTTCAAGGCCTCCGGGACGACCTGTCAGGAGTCAGGACCAGCCACATGGGCCGGGTCGAGACAGATGAACGATTGAGACAAATTTTACCGTGATGTTCGGAATATAAGCCGCACCAACTACATTTGAAAAGAAACGAAACATTGTACATACTGTATAAAGCTGCAGGTGTTCACGTTGTTACAAGCGCCATCAGCTCCCTGGAAAAGGTATAATCGTTATAAAGAAGAAATTACATGAATCGACTTGAATTAGGAGATTAATTCTAGCGTTTGAGTAGATTTCATAAAACCTCTTCTGGTCAATGGAACAAGTAAATTTTTTTTTATTATTTCAAGTGAAAATCTTTTCATCAGTAAAAGTGAATTTGTCTGATTTCCAGTGAGATTTCGGCTTGTTCCATTGACATCAACGTTTTCATCTTAGCTTAGATGAATTCAAACCGACTCATATTCAACATTAAGAACCTTTTTTTAAGTTAGTTATCTAATTCAAAATCATTTTTCCTGTGCAGAACTTTCCTCTTCATTCGCCGTCAAATATTCCAAGAGAACGGTGGCCTACAGGTTATAAAAGTGTGTTAAGAACTTTTAACTTTATCGATCGCGTTTTTCATTTTTCACCGTATGTCACTCTTCATAGCGAGATCTTGGTCTTGGTTATTGTGAGTTTTCCGACTGCCGTTATGACAACTTTATATTAAAAAGAGCCGGTCTTTCGAACGTCTCGGATCCCAAAGACTCGGCTCCCAGATGTTGCACATGTTTTGCCCCGGGGATGACGTCACAGCTGGAAAGGATTTGACCTCACGCCCTCAGTCCATCTGTGCTCACAGAGAGGGCGCCACCTATGGGAGGCTCGCACCTATTCCCGGTGTCCTTGTATGTTCGCAGGCGGCGGATTCTGAGCACGGGGTGGAATTATGAAACGCTGGGTTCAGTTCGGGCTCGTGTCAAAGGCATGAATTGCCCGGAGGCGTCGGCGCGGCGAGAGATAACAGGTCCACATGGAAATGAAGAAAAACCACCGCGACGCATTGATGTTGTTATTGCAAAATGACAAATCAAACATGGAAGAGATGTCCGGCCCCGAGGCAGGAAATGAATTGCTTTTTTAGAATGATTGCTCGGTGTTGAAGTGAAGACTGATGGCATTTACCTGTGGATGGAAGTATGTTTTCATGCAACTTTCCCCATGTTGTTCCTGCTCATTAAAAAGAAAATGTTTTTTAAAAACTGAAAAATGAGATATTTAAAGGTGTGACGGAGGCTAATCGTATTAACTGACCGTGGCAAGAAAACAGAAATGACAATAAAAGAGTTGCTTCTTTTATGACCATGAGTTCCCACGGCCATGAAACAAAAGAGTCAGGAGACGTAACTAATGTTTGCCTTTGTAATTTGTGCCGGGAGGAGGCCAAGTGTTGTGTCAAAGGAACAAAAGAAATCACAGAATAAAAGCGGGGCCTAAGCTTGACACAAACAAACTAATCTGAGAAAGGGAAGAACACAAACAAATCCTGGTGTAAGTCTTTGAAAGAATGGCTTAACATAACAAATACATGGAGGGCGCGACAAAAATAAAACATGGCCAGATCTTGGGATGCCATGGGAGATAACAGGGATGCAGCGTTATGTGAAAAGAGAAGAGGTCGACTGAGGCGTGGTTTATTACAAGCAGCACTGAGAGCGGCCTCACATTCATTTCCTCCTTTACATGGCGCTGCCTTGTGTTCTTCCTTAAAGGAACAGGTCATCGTTTTTCCACACTGAGATGTGTTCTTCCCTGAGCTTAGACGAGTTGATGCGTAACGGTCTGGTCTTTGTGCGTGCGCTCAGTCACGTAAATGCTGTTAGCGTTTAGCCTCTCCCGGCAAAGGTGTAGCCCCAAACTGGGGTGAAGTTAGAAGCGATCCAAATCTATCCATCCATCCATCCATCTTCTTCCACTTGTCCGTTGCCGGGTCGTGGGGGCAACTGTTGGAGCTGCACCAGTCCCTATAGCGCCCCCTGCAGGTGGTGGGTCCACAGAAGGACGGCCTCATGGTTCTAACCGGGCCTGTTGGTCTCTCATAAGGGGCTTCTGAACCGCTCTTTGTCTGACCCGTCACCTAGGACCTGTTTGCCCTGGGAGACCCTACCAGGGGCACGAAGCCCCCGACAACAGAGCTCCAGGATCATTCGGGCTCAAACCCTCCACCACGTTAAGGTGGCGGCTCCAGGAGGGGACGATCCAAATCTAGTTACACAAAATTAAATGTCAAGCAGGGGCACTATATTGTGAGGCGTAATAACACCTGGAGCACTTCGACGATATCACTGCGCAGACGTCGAAGTGCCCCAGCACGCCATTCAGACACCCACCCCTGTGGCTGCAGCCGAGGCGCTGCTCCCGATGCAGATGGCTCCTTGGATGGTCTTTCCTTCCCCGGTTCCTCTGCATGCCTAAAGGGCCCGTCACAACTGGCGCATTGACCACAGCGATTTTGTCCTCCGTTTGTTCCGTTGTTCCTCTATACCTACAGCAGGAATCACACGAGACTGATCCTGGAGCTCACCAGTCTCTCACCAGTCTCTCACCATCTGCACGACTGAGACGATTTATCTTTCACCATTCTCGCGACCGTAGCGGCTGCGGCGATATACAGGCTATATCCACACGAAGACAAAACGCATATATTTTCAGAAACTTTCTTTGTAAACATGAAGCCAGCTCAGTAAATGTGTGCGTCCACATGGGTCGACTCAGGTCTGTGAAAACTGCGTGATTCATCTGCCAGGCCTGTGTGTGGCGCTGTGACGCTAACACAGATAATAGAACAAGATGTAGAGGCGCATGCGCAGTAAACTTTTGTGTAAACAGTGAAAATGAAACGGAATCAAGGATTATGGTTCACAGAAGAGACGAGTTTATTCTTCAGACGTAACGGGACTAAAGCAGAAAATCTGTCAGTGACCGGACTTTGACTCAGTCCAAAAACACAGACTGTTTTTTCTACTTGTCACCTGTGGCTCACGGACTGTAGTGGAGCAAAGAGGAGCAAAACCATCATAGATCCATGAGTAAAACCGTCATAGATCCATGAGTAAAACTGTCATAGATCCATGAGTAAAACCGTCATAGATCCATGAGTAAAACCGTCATAGATCCATGAGTAAAACCGTCATAGAGCCATGAGTAACACCATCATAGATCCATGAGTGAAACTGTCATAGATCCATGAGTAAAACTGTCATAGATCCATGAGTAAAACCATCATAGATCCATGAGTAAAACCATCATAGATCCATGAGTAAAACCGTCATAGATCCATGAGTGAAACCGTCATAGATCCATGAGTGAAACTGTCATAGATCCATGAGTAAAACTGTCATAGATCCATGAGTAAAACCGTCATAGATCCATGAGTAAAACCATCATAGATCCATGAGTAAAACCGTCATAGATCCATGAGTAAAACCGTCATAGATCCATGAGTAAAACCGTCATAGATCCATGAGTAAAACCGTCATAGATCCATGAGTAAAACCGTCATAGATCCATGAGTAAAACCGTCATAGATCCATGAGTAACACCATCATAGATCCATGAGTGAAACTGTCATAGATCCATGAGTAAAACCGTCATAGATCCATGAGTAAAACCATCATAGATCCATGAGTGAAACTGTCATAGATCCATGAGTAAAACCGTCATAGATCCATGAGTAAAACCATCATAGATCCATGAGTAAAACCGTCATAGATCCATGAGTAAAACTCATTCTGAGGTCAGTAGATTCTGGATAACAGACTCCACTCTGGGGCTGTGATGTCATCGTTTTAGTAAAATATCGTTGCGTTTGGTCCTCAGCCTGACTTCGCGTGGACAAGGCCTTATTCGCAATCGACCTCCACTGAATGTTGTGCCTGACATTCAGCTGCGACTGATGACCCGACTGCGATTCACACTTTTCATGCGCTCAATAGCGATGTGTTCGCACGACCTTCATGTTTTGAGGCCGTAAATGAGGCCGTGCACCAGCTGTGACAGGCCCTTTCCAGATGCCTTATGTCCACGCTGTGCATTGTTTTATCGTGGGTGTGTGTGATGAGGTGAGACTGTGACAATGTGTTTGTGTTTGTGGGAGGAGGCGAGCGCGAGGGAATGTTTTTAAATCTGTAAAGCAAGGGCTGAAAAGGGCTTTGTAAATAAACATTGATTGATTTGAAAGCTACAAAATCTAAACGGCTCTTTTTCCTCACGTTGTTAATTTTGATGCTTTATTCAATAAGTTTTAGATTTGGGCCAAACTGGAGGAAACGTGCTCAGGTGGGGGTTAAGAATTATATAGGCCAAAGTCCCTGATTCCCACAGTGTGACCCGGGTCAGAAATCCCATTAACTGTTATAATGGGGGTCGTGGCTCCAAAAGGTTGAGAACCACTGGTTTTAACTAAAGTGATGTTAGGTGTACAGTACCGGTTAGACGTTTGGAAACCCTTTTTATTTTTCGGTTTTTCTTTATTTTCAACACGATTTTCATTGAAAACATTAAACTATGAATAAACACATGTAGGAAACAAAAAAGGGTTGAATAACTCAATATGTTTTATATTTAAAATTCCAAATTGCCACCCTTCATAAGATTGTCACATGAAATGGTTTTCAAGGCAAGGCAAGTTTATTTGTAGAGCACAACTCATACACAAGGCAATTCAAAGTGCTTCACAGTTGCATAAAATTACAAGAAAACAGATCAAATCAATCATTAAAACATCAACATAAAGTTAATCAATGACAGTAAAAGGCAAGAGTGCAGATAAAATACTTTCAGTTTTCATCTGCTCGGGTAAAAAGAGCTGTTTTCAGCCTGGATTTGAACATTGTCAGAGTTGAGGCCTGTCTCACATCCTCATGAAGACTGTTCCAGATTTTAGCTTTAGCCTCAGCGTGTTTAGTCCTGACTCTGGGAACCACCAGGAGACCCCTCCCTGAAGTTCTCAGGGCCCGAGATGGTTCATACGGCTCTAACATGTCAGAGATGGACTTTGGTGCTAAACCATGAAAAGACTTGTACACAAGCAGAGCCGTTTTAAATTCTATTCTCTGAGTGACAGGAAGCCAGTGCAGAGACCGGAGCACTGGACTAATATGGTGGTATTTCCTGGTTCTTGTCAGGACTGGAGCAGCAGCGTTCTGGATGTTCTGCAGCTCTAACAGCTCGTTTAGAAAGGCCAGTGAGCAGCCGTTACAGTCGTCTAACCTGCTGGAGACAAACGCATGGATGAGTGTCTCCAAGTCTGGTTTTGACACTATTCCTCTGATCTTAATGTTTTTCAGATGGTAAAAAGCTGATGATGTTATTGCTTTGATGTGGCTGTTTTCAAAACCATTTCTGATGACTATGTAACACTTACAGTAAATAGTAAATAGTGCAAAGGCTAATGGGAAATGAAGTTCTTCCAGAAAACTACAGCAAGTTACTGTTATTATTAGCTGTGTTACAACCACACTGTGAAGCTCTTAGAGAAAATATGTAACTACTATAGCAACCAAATAAAACCATATTTTTAAACCTGACTCTATCCGTCATTTAGATACAGAAAATATCTGCAATTTTGGCCATTCTTATGCTCTTCTTCCCTCATATTCATGTCAGTAATCCACAGCTGAAGTTTCACATTGAAATCTCTATATTTAATGTTCTTCCCCGTTCACCAGCAGCGTCTCGCTTTAATACATGTATCACTTTAAACACCCTGACTTAGTCAATGCAGCGCGGGATCGCAGTGTGAGGAATGACAGAGGTCCTCGGTGCAGATTGTGCTTCTCTCCAGACGTCCTAATGAGACTGTGCTTAAGCTTCAAATTAGTTCCACTGCACTCCCCGCCTGACACTTAGACACGCACCTCTCCCAGTCACTGCCCCCCCTCCCCCGCCGCACCAGTCGACTTATTAACATGCTAATAGAAGCTATTAATGGGCGATAACAAATTAATCGAATTACAGCACTTAGCGGGTCTGGGGGGGGGGGGGGGGGGAGGGAAAGGCCAAACTTGTGAGGGAGAGGCGTCAACAGAGCGAGAAGTGATGATTCTGTCAAACAAATTATGCATAAAGTGTCTCAGAAGGGAAAACACCAGTAATTATCCCGGTCAAGTGGTTGCAGTGTGTCAGGATATGAGTAGGTTCTTTGGCCGTCGTCAGTGAAAGGTTCCGTCACAAAGGAGGGTTCAGCACCGTGGCTTCACTGGGATAGATCAACATAACAATGGACAACGGGACGCGTGTTTGTGACGGTTCATGGTGGCGAGCGCATTTGGAACAAGAGATGAGATGATCCTTTATTGATCTCATGATGGAGAAATTCACTTGTTACATTCGGCTCGTAATAAGATCACTCAGGGTGCGCAAAATAGAGACTAAAGGTCCGCACACACTACACGATTTTCCTAGTCTTAAACGATTTTATATAGAATGGGGGGGGTCCACACTACACGACTGGATTTAGTGCGATTATATGGATTCTCCTCCAGCTTCAAAAACTGAACCCAAATCCGCAAAGATAGGCCTGTGTTTGTGAGCGTGGGAAAACGTGTGCGTGTCCCAGTTTGGTCAGCGGTGTCAACAGTGTCACAACACCGCAGTGCAAGGCTCCTACTGCTACAAAGCCTTTTCAACTGGGCTATAGTTCTGTCAAATGGAGATAAAAGTCGGCGACACAAAGAAGCGGGACGTATTTCAGTGGATTGAATAAGAACAGGAGACGGACCTCAGCCCCGAGATGGAGGAGGCGGAGGAGACAGCGGAGAAAACGTGTAGTGTGTGCGGACCTTTAGAAGTAAACAAAAAAAGAAGAGGTATCTTATGTACAATGAGTAAAAGCAAAAAACTTAAGGGGCAGAAATATAAACAATGAGGAAATAAAGAATACAATAAAAATTAGAACTAGTGCAGGTTGTCAATAAGGCAATAAAGCGACGCTGCAAAAAGATTATTTCACATGTTGCTTCACAGTCTTGTTCAGTCTGACAGCAGTGGGGATGAAGGACCTGCTCCTTCTTGCACTGAGGGTGTCTCAGTCTTCCACTGAAAGAGCTGCTCAGCTCCTCTACAGTCCCGCAGTGGGTGGGAGGTGTTGTCCATGATGGAGGTGAGCTTAGCTAACACCCTCCTGTCCCTCACCTCCTCCCCAGGAGCTGGCAAGTGACTTCTTATGTATGTTTTTTGTGGACCAGGGGGACTTTAAAGCGCCTGCACCGATGGGAGCAGCGTGAAGGAGCTGGTGTGGTGGATGTGAGGGGTCCTCAGCGATCTGGGTGGCCTTCCTCAGCACTGAGCGACTGTAAAGTTCAGACAGAGGGGTTTGAGCTGTACCCGTGATTTCTGAGGCCTGACTCATGACGCGGGGGAGTCTGGATTAGGATTAGCAGGACGCTCCAGGATCCATAGTTGTTTTAGTTTTTTCACTGCAGATACTGTATCCATGGTTTCATATACAGTGCATTCCATTCCAAAAACCTCTTAAAACCTGAAACAAAATGTCTCCTGAAGCATCATAGGAGCCACCGGGATGGAAAGTAAAGGTCAAACACGCACTTTAAGAAATGTTAGCTAGCTCTGACGCCCCGGAGCCAGGTGTGTGTCGGAGGCGGGACTTCCGTCTGTCGATCACTGTGATAAAAGGACTAATCATAACTAGTCCTTTTTTGTTCCTGTGGTAAAAATCAGTGCCCAGACGTACACAACTACAATGATTGTTCACAGTAATGACATTAGGCAATTTTATATCATAGCTATCAAAAATACAATATCTTCTTTCTCTCGTCAAAAAAACTCAAGACGTGGCCCATTGATACCAGCCGTCCCCGAGCATGATCATATAAAAATGGACAATGCTAACCAGGAAGCTAACGGTAGCGTCATGGTACCTCTGTTAACTTTAGCTACAAGTGCCGTTTTTTACGCTTCTACTGAACAACTCGCTGTGAAAAAAAACGGGATTTAACATTAAAATTGTTTAGGGCTCATCTCATGAATCCAGGAGCCCGGACTGAAGCAAATCATCAAAACTCATAAAACAATTTGAGGAAACGGCCAAATGAACATCAGTCTCTGAACAAGTCGTCACCGCGGCGTCTCCCCCCTGATCGAAAGTGACAGCCTGTGATATAAAACGCAGTCTATGTCGAGGCGAATATGGCCGAAACCTCTTCAGGGACGAGACATAAATCAACTTCAGCGCGGCGGACAGCTGCCACGCCGCGCCGCATACTAAACGCCGGCAAACAGATGAAACGCGGGTAATTAGCCGCCGCGATGGCGCTCCGACCGCGGAAATCCAGCCTCGGAGTCATTCATTTCAGCACGTGGGTGGGACTGTGGAGTTAAATGATGGTTTCGACAAAGGCGTGCGGCAAATGACCCATGGACGAGCGCTGTGAGGGTTGAAACTTTGTAAGCGTGATTTTGGGAAGTGCTTGGCGCCCGCTGATTGAAATGAGTTGGACTGGAACTAAATCGTCACCTTAAAACGCGTGTTAAATTTGTTCGACTACAGTTTTTTGTCTTGATTTGAGTCTAAGTAATATTTTGCCAGGCTAAAACTAAATCAAATCTCCATCCATCCATCCATTTTCTTCCACTTGTCCGTTGCCGGGTCGTGGGGGCTGTTGGAGCTGCACCAGCCCCTATAGCGCCCCCTGCAGGTGGTGGTTCCACAGAAGGACGGCCTCATGGTTCTAACCGGGCCTGTTGGTCTCTCATAAGGGGCTTCTGAAACGCTCTTTGTCTGACCCGTCACCTAGGACCTGTTTGCCCTGGGAGACCCTACCAGGGGCCCGAAGCCCCCGACAACAGAGCTCCAGGATCATTCAGGTCAAACCCTCCACCGCGTTAAGGTGGGGGCTCCAGGAGTTAAACAAACAAATACAAGTGTTTCAGAGAGCTTTGTTTCATTTAAATTCACTGCCAAAGGAACCGGTCTGTACAGGTGACAGAACAGAGCTCAAAAGTCCCGCAGACTTCTGGTCACGTGCTGCGATCCGGAAGGAAAAGATCTCCTCCATTGTAGGCATCGATCTTCAATTAATTTAAATATGAGGCGTTTAAAGGCACGACGCCAGCCAATCAGCTATGTGCTCACTAACCAATCATCAGTCCGATATTTTACTAGAGAGAAAACCCTAACCCCAAACTACGAACGAGGCGGTAAATGACCAAAAACACATCGGTGAGTTTCGTGATTCATAATCCTGCGCCAATATTAACCATCAAACCCCTAAAAACACGGCATCAACGGCAGACGCCCTTCGCTGATTGGTTTACTCCACTTCCTGTTTGCCTGCGTTTGTCCCGCGGTGGGAAATGGAATCGACGCTACAGTGACCAGAGTCTTTTTACACATCCTCATCAGGAAATGGCAGAATAGAGAGTTTGTAGCTGTTGGACGGTTCTACAGACACTGCTTGAATTAAAATGTACAAAGCATCAATATTGTTGCATTATAGCATCAAAACATCATAAATAAGAATTAGCTTTATTCACATTATTTAGTCACATGGTGAAGAAGTGGTAGCACATCTCCATGGAAACGCTGACTCTCCAGTGCTAACGAAAGCCTGATACCTGTCTCTTCCTTTTCCTGCGCTCCCTCCGAGCGTCGGCCCGCGGCGCCGCACTGAGCCGCCGCTGAGGCCGCGCTGTGGCTGTGGCGCCGCTAAAGCAAAGGGTGAATGTGAGGTTAAACGAATCTGCCATTTACCAGAGCCAATAACAGGCTTCTCCCCCAGGCCAGAAACGCCAGCGACAAATATATCGCCCATACTTGTTTCCTTCATTGTGAAATGAGGAGATTAGCGAGAATACGGTTAAACATCGGGAGTGTCCTCCGTGAACTGAGTTGGCGAGTATTCGTGGAAGTGCAGAACGAATCCAGTGGGAGCCGTTTTATTCAAACAATATGGTACATTTGAACGCTGTAATTGTGCAACACCTCCTGATGCTTTAGACCAGGGGTGTCAAACGTACGGCCCGCGGGCCAGAACCGGCCCGCCAGTGGGTTCAGTCCGGCCCACGGGATAAATATGCATTATTAAAGAAGAATAAACTTAATTTTCTTTAAAATGTGCAGTTCTTATATTGTCCGCTAGGGGCGCTGTGTTTGAGTCAGTTCTATCGCTTTACCTGCTTTTTCTGTCTGACTCTTCAGTGAAATGTCTTTGTCAAAAAAAGAGAAAAGTGGACAAAGAGTGTCGGATTTTTCAAGGAAAATTGACCTCTTCCTATATGTATACAGTGATCCTAGTTGAATGTTTTTACATTATTTTATCGATTGATATAATTGATAAATGTTGACATCTCTTTTGCAAGAAAAAAATAAGACTGTTGAAAAGAGGACCATTCACTCTAATGAATACTATGTAGCACTTTGAGAAACTTGTAAAGTGTAAGCTGGAATGTTTTATTTTCCTGTTTACATTATATGTGGCCCGCGACCCAAAATGAGTTTGACACCCCTGCTTTAGACGACGGACTTTCACCTTTACTTTTAGAAACCTCGTGTTGGCCGTGACGAGTCTGTGAGTATAAGACCAGTGAGTTATTTTCACTGTGGATGCTTTTAGACGGGGCCCAGCGCTCACGCTGAAGTCGTCATGGCTCCGCTGGGCTCTGTTAAGCCAGCGCTGTGGAAATAAAAGTATCAAAAGCAGGAACCGAAAGAGATCCAGTGTTGGTGCCGGGACAGCGTTAAAGGAAGTGACCTGTTTGTTTGAGCTCAAATAAAAAGTATTTTGTGTAATAAATGCAATGTTTTCGCAGGGCATTAAAAGGTTTTATTTTGAGTCAAATGTTTCTAGGTCTGGGACGATCCCCTTTTGTGCCTCGATCACATCACGATACTCCGATCCGATACATATTGCGATACAGTACGTAATTATAACAAGTGATACGTTTGCCTTAAAATGTGTAAAAAGTCACGTGTCCAAAGTTTATCAACCAAATGCCTTTTGACATTTACTGGAGTGATGAGACTGAAAAGTGCATCAACACAAAATGTAACAAAGTGCTGTAAATGTTACTGGAAAACAAAGGTGTATGATTTAAAAGAAAAGCCTCCAAACACAAGTATTGAAAGTATTGTGATAAAGTGTTGATACTTGGTATTGCAGCGCAAAGGAGTCCGATCCGATATTTTGTCCCAACCCAAAAAGTTTCTCTTCATGAAATGTTTGCAAATCTCATGTTTCTGCCATTAGGAAAATAGCATTGGACACAAACACATTAACCCTGAAACTAACAAAATTGTTCTGTTTTTCGGCTGTATATGAGAAATATTTGAGTTTAGGTACCAGACAAACATCGTTGAGGAATCGAAATCCAACTATCGCTAAAGTATCTTTTTTTACCAGCTTTCACATCTTGGAAACTGGATCGAGTGGCGCCGCTTTAATGCATCGATACGGATTTAAACTCGTGAAGACCTCGCAGGCAACTCGGCGTAAACGTGAAAGGAGCGTTTGAAAACGGTCTCCGGCTCATGGAGATTCGGAGCACGTCCTCGCTCCGGTCTCCGCCGCCCGGGCTCCCATTAAAGAGCTCCACTGTCTCTTAAACATGTGACTAAAGAGACGGGGACCGGGACGGGGGGAGGGGTTTGATCACGCATTCTCTTCCATCCGTCTGCCGTGACCAGCCGCCGAATTACAGTCCCACATTTAGATAAAAGGGCTCATGATTTCCTCCGAGAGACACAGTGTACCCCCCCACGCCTCTGCAGGAATGAACACGTGTGTGTTTGGAGCGGAGGAAACGGAAATCTGATGCAGCGGAACCTTCACCTCGTCACCGTTTCTCGTTAACAGAGTCTGTACATTTGAAATGAATAAAGGTTCAGACTGATCACGTTGCAGATGCAGAACATTACAATCAATTACAAAGAACGTAATCAGCAACGAATCCTGCGTTTACGATCGATAATTAAATCTGTCACAAATGTTGAAGATACGAGGGCTGGGACGATACTCTCCTGTCACAATCCAATACGTATCACGATATATCGATTTCCCGATATATCGCGATATTTTGTGGGACGATAGGATACCGATACTTTTTATTCCGATATCGATACTTTTGATGACGTCATATGCATATTAATGAGCAGCGTCATGCATACTAATGAGGCAGCAGTGCTCCACTGTTTTCACAGTCAATAGAGGCCAACAATGATCAAGAATTCAGTCAGGACAGCAGGGGGCAGCACTACAGTTTTAAGCACTTGGACCAAACACTGTCACACAAATAAATCACTTTTAATGATAGTTTTTATAATTATAAAGAAGATTAATTTGGGGGTTGATTTATTACTTTTTAAATAGGACTGTAAATGAAGTCACTGACAGATCTAAAGACCCAGTGTGTTAGTCAGGGATCATTTATAAAAGTGGCACAAAGCACATGGAAAGAAATGTAAATGATGAATAATATGTAGTATGTTAAAATAAAGGATAAAAGTAGCATGTTTTTTTTTATCGTGAAGTATCGTAGATTATTTTTGTGCAATATATCGATTATCGCAGTATCGGCGTATCGTGAGATAATCGTTATCGTGAGCCATGTATCGCGTATCGTATCGAATCGTGAGCTACCCAGAGGTTCCCGCCCTAATCACGATACAGTCAGTCATTATGATAAGTAACATGTTTACCTCAAAATGTGTAAAAAGTCACAATCAATCGATGCTTTTGTTTAGCCCAATATCACAACAGGAGATTCCTCACGGGGCTGCACCGAACATTAAAGCGATAAAACAGAGCAGTAAATAAGACAGGCAAACATAAAGTCCAAATAAGTGTCGGCAGCAGGAGGTGACGAGCCGCGTGGGTGTCGCACTTCCTTAGACTCGGACACAGAGGGAGAGATCCCCTCCCATGGACGGACGGGCCAAGATCACAGAACGTCCAGTCCTCGGTGGAGCTTCAGTTCCACCCACCGTCTGAAACCAAATGCCATTTGACATCAATTGAAGTGTTAAAAATGAAAAGTGCATTTTCAGAGCGTGGTGTCCTGCACTGCTCAGCTCTTCCTCCTGTGCAGCTCCCTCCGCTCCACAACAGTCTTTCACCCGTCTTCTGGGAGGAGCTTAGCAGACAAATATAATCCGTCTTATTCTCCAGTGAACAAACATTAGCCAGAACAACAGCAGTGAGAGGCATGTGTGGCTTAGCTGTGAGTCTTGCCCGGATACCTCCTCGTTTGCCCCTTTTCTGTTTCCTGTAGCTCCCCTTGTGACGCCTACACTGTGCTGCAGGTGTGGGGGCTCTCGGTGCCTCTTCAGTGTTTCAGACGAAGAAATATGCACGGTAGCACAGCGGTTAGCGCTCGTGCTTCACAGCTAGAAGGCCCCGGGTTCGATTCCCACCTGGACGGGGCCTTTCTGTGTGGAGTTTGCATGTTCTCCCCGTGTCTGCGTAGGTTTCCCCTACCACTAAAAACATGTACAATAGGCCCAGGGACTGCAGGTGGAAATTAGCACAAGTGCTATAACCTGGTACAATGCATCTCTCCTTTCTGAGGCTCATGTAGATTGTACACTGTCCCTGTTCAAATAAAATAAATATGTAGGTCTCAAATGTCTTTAGCTCATACGTTAACTGTTTGTTTACTTTTAGAAACCTGGGTCTTTCATAACAAGTACAGACTCTGCAGTAAAACATAATCATAACACTTGTATTGCGCTTTACAAGCCTGTATTTCCAAGTTTCTCAAAGCGCTACACTGTCGTCATCATTCATTCTCTCCATGGGCGCCTCCGACCACCACTCACTCACTGCATTCACATTGACTTCCTGGTGTCACCAAACGGTCTCCCATCCAAGTACCGACCAGGCGCTTCCTGCTTAGCTTCCCAGGTCTGACGGGACCGGGCAGAGCGAAGGCTAAACGCCCACAGAACCTCACAAAAAAACACGGCAAAGATGTACAAAAGTATCCAGCGAAATGTGGAACAGAAACTATAAATGCTGAGCGCAAAAAAACAAACACGGCGAGGGAGGAGCCACGTGTTTATGCGTTGCCACGATAAAAAAAAAAGCCCAATTAAGAACATCAACAAAGGGGAATAAGATCAAATTCTCATTTTCATTTGTTAAAAATGTTCATTTTAATTGCCAAGAAGATGATAACCGTCTCCTGGCTCAGACCGCTGTCCCCCCGCGATTGAACAATGCAAAGGTAAACTGACAGATGTATATCATAGGGAACAAATAACTGCCAAATTACAAATGGAGACTGATTTATTCAATGACAGATGGGCCCCGATACAACCCTATATTGTAAGTCTGCGAACGTGTATTTTTCTTTTCTTTTTGCATGTATGAAAGCTTTGGACAATGTTACGGACAATTACTCCTCTGGAAAACATGTTGAAAAAACAAACAATTACTGTTATATTTTACTACAGTTTAACAATATGTGAATTGCACTGAACTATCTTAATAAAAACTAGCAAAAAGAACATTAACAAATGCATTGTTTCATTCATTTGACTGAAATTGGTCTCTGATTAGTATTAAAGTGAGATGAATATGAACGAGAGATGCACGAGAGCGAGAGAGAGAGAGAGAGAGCGCGCGCGCGCGAGAGAGAGAGAGGGAGAGAGAGAGACTCCGTTCCTCCCAACTCTCTCCCGTCTCCGCGCTCCCGTTACGCAGCGCCTCAGTACAGTACGCCACCCGCGAACAGGGAGGACCGCGCGCGCACCGCCGGCTCTCGACAGCACCCTGCAGCCGCGGAGAGGAGCGCCCCATCCCCGGGACGAGGCTGTGGGGAGGACATCCAGCGCGCGCGCACCACCAGCTGCACCTGCACAGTCCGCGTCGTGATTCCACACGCGCGCACACACACACACACACACACGCGCACACACACACACAACTGGATACTCGGGAGCTGCAACACCTCACCTTGCGCCTGTCGGATCGCCGCGTCCGGTGAAACTCGCGCCAAAGCGTTTTTTGTACTTCTAGGAAAACGGCGTCTCCTTCAGACTTTGGGATAACACCTCGGTTAAAGTTTGCGTCTCCTTTTTCTCCCCACACTGGCCTTGGAGCGGTTTGGGTTCCTGATTATTTATTTTTTTGGACGGTTCCCGTGCGATGACTTGTTCAGCGCGACGCGGAGGATGGAGAGAACTGGACTGAACTTCTGTGTCGACGCGAGGTGAGTTGGCGATTTAAAAAAAAAAAGAGAAAACACAATAATGACCCGAAACCTGTGGATTGTGTTCGGCTGGTGGTGACCGTGATGTGCGCGTGACGTGGTCCGACCTGAATACAACTCCCGCTGCGCGTGCTGCTGGGACGGGAGAGACTGGGGGAATGTACACGGCTCGTCGCGCGGAGCAAACGCGCGGACACGAGTGCGGGGCTGTCGGGGCTCTGCGTCCCGGTGTCCTCCGCAGTTTTGAACGAGCTTATTCATCACGTCCGGGGGGGGTCTGGGTTTAGTCCCTTTCACACTTGGGTCCGTCGTAGTTTCGACCAGATTGTGTCCAATTGTTCCATCTGTTCTGGTCCAGTCCTGGTCCTGCTTCAGTCCTGGTTTGGTCCTGCTGTGGTCCGCATGTGTCCTGGATTATGATGTTTCTAGCTTTTAGATCTGCTTTTCGCTTTACACCTGGTTAAATCCTGGTTTAGTCCTGCTGTGATCCAGTGTTTCCCAACCAGAGGTACGGGACCCTAAGGGAAATGAACTTGAATGATTTTTCTCGGTGCAATATTTGGATCTTGAGAGGGTATTGGCTTCATCTTGAACACGACCCACCATTAACCACGGGAAAAATGCGTTCAGGTGACCACTGTTTAAAACGATTGGCGAGCGTGCGGTAAATGAAGGACTCAAGTTGTACGCGAGACCCAAAAAAGGGTTAGAATCACACTTGTATGGCTCCAGTCCTGCATCGGTGGAGTCCTGGTTTGGATCTGGTTTAGTTCTAGCTTTGGTTGGTCCAGGTTTAATCCTCGCCTCTCTCACTTTAGGCCTTTCTGCCGCTCATAGCTCGGGTTCCAGCCCCCACACAGCGGTTCTCCATATGTGCATTTTATTTCCCAACCCATACACTGTGAGGTACTCTGCAGGGATGTGCTACGGCAACAGCTCTCCAGGCCCTGAGTCCAATTATTAAAAGAACTCCCAGTCAAACACGGGATAAAACACTTGTCCATCCGGGCCATTAGGCGTAGGCTGAGTTTCTTATACTATGTTTTAATATTGAAGAACCCATACATGCCTCCGGGCGCGACGTTTCTACATAAAAGTTGTAATAAAAATTAATTAAAAAAAAAAGCAACTGCTAGGACCGTCGGACTCCAACTCCCATCAGCCCCTGCGGCCCTGGTTCAGAGCGATCCAGGCAAAGAATACGGACTTTACCTCACGGAAATGAGAGGAGGGAAGTCCTGTGGAGAAACACACAGAAGGAAGGAGGCTGTTTTGGTTAAATAGAACTGGACTAAATGAATGTGTTCGTTTCCTGCTCCTGAATCTGAGTCTTTCTTCCATCGCCGCCTGAAACGCAGCTCGGTTCAGCGATAACAGGAGAGTGCATAGAAAACTACATGACGATGCTAGTTCCTCTTTGTGCTACAGACGACTATTGCAGCCACAGCTCCTTAGAGGAGGGACTTGAACCGGCGACCTTTCCGTCATGAGAAAAAATAAAGCAAAACAGTGAAATACAAAAGAACCGGTACATAACAGATGGAAATAAACAGCACAAAAACTACGATGTGTTAGTTTTTGAAAATAAACTCAAACTGATGTATTATTACATTACTGGCTGGATTTATTACATTTGTGAACGATTTCCATCTTGTCAGGCCATCCATCTTCTTCCACTTGTCTGTTGCCGGGTCGTGGTGGCAGCAGTTGGAGCTGGGGGGGGGGGGGGGGGGGGGCTCAGGCACCAAAATACTAAATGCCTAAATACTATATTTTAAACGAAGAAAAAAACATTGCATATTTTATCAGAGCCGGTGCTGGCCCTTTCGAGGCCCTAAGCAAAAATCCACTCGGGGGCCCCACAGTACGGTCACGCAGTAGTGCAGGGCAGAAGGGAAACGTAATGACCTCCATTTGGGCCCTGCCCCCTGTGTTAGAACCACTAACCATATTCCACCGTCGCACTGGGGTTTAGGACGACTAGTCTAGTTCCCCCACTTTTTAAAATGGGTCACATTGTGTCACCTCTGGTCCCCGACCCACAGTTTTGGAACCCCTGATTTTAACTTACACCTGCTGCTGACGGTTATTTCTGTCTTACCTCTGAGAATAGGCCTGACAGTAATTCGCTTACCACCAAGCACATTCAGAGAACTAGAGTTACTGAAAGTAACTGCATTCATAAGAACCATAAGACAAACACAGTACGTACAACTCGCCAAACTACTGTCCTGATACTCGAGGCAATAAGAAGAGTTTAAACGAGTGTGTCCGAGCAGAGACAGACCGAGCGGCAAGGCGAGAGGCGAGCGGCGAGGCGCTCACACGCTGGGAGTGAAGGGGGACGGCGGCCTCTCCTGCTCCTCCTCCTCAGGCTCCTTGTTGGTGTAATATGTGGCCCAGTAGGCGGAGAGCGAGTGAGCGCTGTCAGAGCCTGTAGCGTCACAACGCGTTTATTAACCAGTGAAACAACACCGTCATGTGACCGAGATGTGGGGCCCCTGCGGCTGCGGGGGCCCAACGCAACCTGCATATAGGAAGAACCGGCTCTGTATTTCATTTAGATTTGCAAACATTTCATCAACTGAGGAAAGAGAATTGGACAAAACAGACGTTTGAGCAAAAAAACTGCAACTGAACATGTTTTAGACAACTGGACCTTATTTAGCCTTAATAAATGATGAATTAACACTTCATCATGAACAATTCATGACCTGAACCAGGCACATTTTCTCCAGTTTGGCATTACCCAAATCTAAAAGCTTCTTGAAAATAGCGGCAAAAACGAAAACAAGAATGAAAACGTTATTGAGTGTTCGTCACGCTTAACTAATGAGTCGTTCATGATGAATTAAGTGTTAACTCATCATCTATTAAAGCTGAATAAGGTGTAGTTATTATAAAGTGTTAACCAGATGTGTTTTAATGTGATGCTTTTTAATGACATTTCATGCCTTGATTTTGGCACATTTAATTTTATGACTTTTAATGCGTTTTAAAGTCCGAGAAACCATATCATTGTAAAATACCACTCCAGGTTTGACTTTGACAAGGGAACGCCGCTATAACATGGTTTAAACTCAAAACAATTGATTTTGCAGGATCTCCATGTTTTACTTCCCTCCAGGCATCCTCAATATAAACTTTAAATCTAAAATAACTTTCACGCACTAATGTCTACGATACCTTATACCGTCCAACCTTGAATCAACTGTATCCACTCTCTCTGCCTATCACACTCATTAGGAAGGAGGATTATAGTCAAGTAGCGCCACATAATGTATCATAATGGAAGTCACTGTAATCTTCTGTGCATTAACGGCTCCTCACTGAAGGGTTACATTCATGTGGACTTTCCATTAAACTGCTGTGTATTTTTCTATATAAACGTCTCTGAAAGATGGAAACCAATAAAAACACCCCCCATAAAAGAAATACTTGTTCTTCTATTCGTGGGTGAAATGCTTCAGTTCAATATTATGGCGCGACACGGCCGGTGAAGACATGGATTTTTCACATCGTGGTCAATGTGGAGATTTCTAGCCATCTGAGCCGAGCCCGCCCCCACGAAACCCCGCCCCCACGAAACCCCGCCCCCAGCGAGGAGTTGTTGACGCGCGTCCACGCACACTGGAGTCATCACAGCACTTTAAAGATTATTTTAGAAGAAGGCGAACAATTTTAAACTGTTGCCGTGCCAACCATGTTAAGTCAGTGGGAAGTGACTGCAATGGAACGTTACCTTCTTCTATCTCACTTCCTGTCAGCAGCTTAAAAATTCAAATGAAGTCATTACAATTGCTGTTTCAATAAAATAAAATTTATGCAACTGATGTTATCCTTCTGAATAAGTCAAATTTTCAAAAGAATTAAAACCAGTCACATGCACTTGGGGGACTTGCAGATTTTCGTCATCAGATGTGATGATGTCGCCGGACCCAGTGGGGGAGGAGCCAGTTTTTACTATTAACAACATTACACTTTCACAAGTCGTATCTAAAGATTTATGAATTACAAAAATGATCATTAGTATCAGTCACTGGGTCCATGATCTCTCTGTACAAGACCAAACATTTCCTCAAAAGCTAAATAATCTGTATAATATAGGCCTTTAGAACGCTGTGAAGTGACCTGAAACCCAGCAATTATTATAATGTCTTTCCCTGTTCACCTGCAGCGTCTGGCCTTGAAATATTGTAGTATTGTAGATTGTAGTGTTTCTTCTGTTCTGTTGGTCGAATCCAAACGCCGCCTTCTAATTAGCCACGCTGCCTCTTTATTGAGGCCTGTAAAGTCTCTCCAGCCTCGTAAAGACCCTACAGTGAACATCCCAGCACTAACGGTCTTCATTCCCTCTGGCAGCTCCCGCTACGTCCGTCCTCGCGCAGGAATCCAAACGTAAATCCAGTGTAACCTGTTCTAATCGCGTCCATAATGCTCATCCGGCCTTGTAAGTGCGCTGGAGCTCCAATGCTAATTTACTTTTATGGAGACATGGTTCTCCAGCATTGAGGCTTTAGTTGGACACTTGTGAGTCTCTTGTGGAGCATTTTTGTCTCTGATCTTATGGACGCAGTTCCCGATTATAAAAAACACGAAAATGCCTGTGAACCGGGATATAACCGGGGCTGGTTACCGTTAAACGTCGTCAGTCTGGTATCGGAAAAACAACAGTATCAAGAGCAGGTACTGGTAGGAAAAAAAATCTTATACCTTCAGATCCAAGTGTTGATGCTTTTGGTCCAGGGACAGGATTAAAGGAAGTGACTCGATTGTTTCAGCTCAAATAAATGATGATGTTTTCTTTATAATTTTTTCCCCATTTTTGTATGTAAGGGATAATGTCTAGAACGCTGGTCATTATCGGGAAGTGCCGACAGAGCGAACCGTCTTGTTTCGCTCTGAAGATACTTATTTATATACTTATACTTATCATACGGCTGTTTGCCGACTGAACACACGCAAATAAACTTCATACACTTTTATGAAGGCAGAAAGGTTTATTTAATGATTTCCGCAGAAAATAGTTCCCAAAGTTTGCACGTTTTTGTTGTGATTCCGGGCAGTGTGGCTAGGCTAGTAGCAGCACGGCTAGCTGCTTATTGCTAGCCTAGCTACGTAGTTGAAGGTGCAGTTGGAGAGGAGGAACGGTGGTGAATCTCTGGGTGAGTTGGAAGAAGAACTCCCATTAACTTCACGAGCGATTCCCCCAACTCCTCTCTTATGGACGGGGACGGAGACAGTTTCTCTAACACTGCGGTGATATGAAAGACCTGACAAGCACGAACTCCGTTGCCATTGGCAGTGCTCATTATTTTTTTCAGAGGTCCTATATCAGAAAATAATGACCGGCAGAACTTTGGAAAATCCCATTCGAGTCAATGGAGCATCTACTTGCATTGTGAAGAGCCGTATAATCATTTATTTTATTATAGGACAGTGTATAGGGTTAAAAATGAAGCAATAATAAAGCATTATATACATTGTAGGGCGAGAGTACAGCAGTGCAAGACACAAGCAAAGTAAAAGGAGAGATGAAAACAAAGGGCGGAGACAGTGCAGTAAAGCAGCAAGCAATAAAAGCAAGACAATGTCAACAAGTGAGAATAATAAAAACAACAGCAGGAAGACTAAAACATACAATGAACTAGTTACAAAAGAGAGAAGAAGGCAAGAACAAAAGAACAGAACAACATACATGGAAGAGTTTAGGTTTTTCTCCCTCTTTTGTCCTTTTTATTTCTAATATTTTCCCTATTTCCCCCATTTTTTCCCTTTTTTCCCAAATGTATTACCCAAATGTTTGTCCTTATTTTTGTCCCCCATTTTTCACACATTCCTTGGCTTTCTGGTTGTATAGGGATCAGAAAAAGTATCGTTCAGGTATCGTATCGAGAACCAAGTATCATTCCAGTAAAAATGTATCGTACCCAGCCCTTGATATGACGGCATGTTTACGCTATTTCCTGGTTATACACAACTTCCCATTTCTTTCTATTTCTGGAGTCAAGGGGAGATAAGAGTTTATTTGATTTTATTTTAACCATGAAAGAATGAAGCAGAGAGAGTTTGGATCCACTGCCAGAGGACCGGCTGCCAGTGTCAGTGTAGGACCGTGTTTGTGGATTAAACTATTATCGCCTGCAGAAGTCTGTCCTGGAGAAGCAACTCGTCGCCAGGACACACAGACTTCAGCTGCTGCTCGTGTGCTCTCCTCGATGTTCACTTTAACTAAATATTCAAACACCACCACGACGAATTTATATTAATCCGGGCTGGGTATCGATTCAGATTTCCCAAATTGATTCAATTTGAAGGTCTTCACAAGGGCCCGATTCGATTCACGATTTGATTTTATATATTGTTGATTCAGTTAAGGACAATTTACCAATTTAACTTATGGAAGACGTTCTCAGAGGCACTAAAGCTGAAAATAGTGGAAACTAACTCTAACATGTAATAAAGTTGTACAAATATTAATATTTAAAATGTTAATATTAAGGGTGAAATCAATTCTTAATGTAAAACATCTCTCCAGCGCCACCTACTGTTCATAAGAGTGTGCATTATCACATGCATGAGACCCATGTGTGTTCATTACCATGCACTGTCCTGACCGAATAAACCAACAAATCAGGCATTTAAAATGAAATTGACCTTCTACTCTGGAGCCTTTTTGGAAATGTGGTGGAGCAGAAAGTGTTTATATATTTATTTATATATTTATCTTCAGAATGCAGTAAAGTAAAAGTACGCTCTCGACAAAAATACGACTCAAGTGAAGCACAGAATCTGCAAAACTCCACTTGAGTGCATTCCCTCCATCCCGGATCTCTGCTAATGCATTATTATTGCGACTTGACCGTGCACGTCTCTGTAGCGCTGCCCGTTGCGTCGTAAAGCCTAAAGCAGCAGCAGACGGAGGTGTCAGGCCGAGTCACACGTCGCACATAAAGCAGCGAGAGCCGGTGAATCACAGGGAGAGAGGAGGCGTCTAAAGAACTGTCCGTCTGATCCAAAGCTGCAACACGTGACGAAGCCCTGGTGTGAGCAGCATCTGGAGCCGAGAGACGGAAACATGAAAATACATCTACAGCCAAAAGGCAAGTCCAACCCGCAGGGCTAGAGCGAGGTCAGACGGGCAGGACAATTTGTATTTAACGCCTGTCGTGAACATTGTTTTCGCCGGATATAGACTGATTAAAACGTATGTAATGCATTCACATTGCCACATGTGTATCGGGCTGCTGTGGCGAGTCGGGGGCACTGGATCGATGTTCCCCTCACGTATGGTCATGAGATCTGGGTAATGACCAGCACAAGATCACGGATACAGGCGGCACAAATTTGTTTCCTTCGCAGGGCGGCAGGCGAACCCTTAGAGCCAGGGTGAGGAGTTCTTTCACCCGGGAGGAGCTCGGAGTAGAGTCGCTGCTCCTCCACATCGAGAGGAGCAGCTGAGGTGGCTCAGGCATCTGCCTCGGGAGGTGTTTCAGGCATGTCCTATTGGGAGGAGGCCCAGACCCAGGACATGCTGGAGGAACATGTCTCTCGCCTGGTGTCGCCTCGGGGTCCCCAAGGAACAGCTGGAAGAGGTGTGCGTGGCAGAAAACTACCAATAAGGAAGATCAAACAGTTGTCTTTTGGTGATTTATTATGAGCAGTAGAAAAGGATCATTTGTGAACAGCAAATGAATAAAACAATACAAAATACAAGTGAGACTGACAGACGATATATGATCACACCAACATCTAGTCAAGTCTGAGGTTTGCTTCTCTTCTCTTGAGTACATTGTCCAGCCTTCCAGTCCACCGATCGGGGATGGAACCACAATGAGATTAGCAACATTCCTATGGAAACAACCAAACACCAGAGGAGGCAGTTTTCCGTTTGTGTTCTGTTTCTGAAGAGATAAACCAGACCAGACGGGTCATGATCTCTTCACCAGTGTTCATCCAAAAGTTTCAGACTGGACTATCACGGTCCAGGTCGTACACGGGTCAGTTGTTCAGTGTGATCAAACTCACCAAGATGATTATATTCAAACATATTCAGAATCACAAGGATAATTATTCAATCAAATTATGCAGATGGTACATTTTCCATCACACGTGGATCAGGAAGTCTGGGCGTCTCTGCTGAGACCCAACCAAGGATGAAGCGGATGGACATTCACGTTGCCTATCAAAAACCCAGACGTGATGACATTGTCCATCCATCTTCTTCCACTTGTCCGTTGCCGGGTCATGGGGGCAGCTGTTGGAGCTGCACCAGCCCCTATGGCTTCTCCTGCAGGTGGTGGGTCCACAGAAGGACGGCCTCATGGTTCTAACCGGGCCTGTTGGTCTCTCATAAGGGGCTTCTGAACCGCTCTTTGTCTGACCCGTCACCTAGGACCTGTTTGCCCTGGGAGACCCTACCAGGGGCACGAAGCCCCCGACCACAGAGCTCTAGGATCATTCAGGCTCAAACCCTCCACCACGTTAAGGTGGCGGCTCCAGGAGGGATGTGATGACATTGTGATCTCTCATATTTGGCCAGAGCAATAGTTTAAATGTCCTATCCAGAGTTTATTATAACTCTCACATACTGGCAGCAAGGCTTCAGACAATATTTATTTTATGGATATATATTTTAGAATACTTTTGGACACCTTAGCCTTGTTATTTCAAAAAGTAATTCAGCCGTTCTTATTTTTCACACCAGCTGAATAAATTCTTGAGGACCAGGATCAGAAAAATCCTAAACTCATTGAGTCACCGGCGGCAGCAGCGATGCCTGTTCTTGTCGTGACACTTCTAACCAGGCCACAGTCGCCGGCGTCCATCACTCAACGTGGATTAGTGGCACAGACTGGACGCCATTTGTGCCAACGCTCCAGCCTTCAGAAACACTGACTTTGAACTTCAAGCACTGGAGAAGAAGCAGGACTCCGAACCAGCGGAGGGACGACCCGGGCCTCCAGGGAGTCTTTGAAGGCTCCGTACGACTTTCCAGAACCAGTGTGGAGCATGCAAATACGTGCATCACATGAGGCGAGCGTTGTACATGTTTGTGATTAACCTACTTTGAATCTTACGTGCTGGATCTGCAGTAAAGGGCACACATTTATCTTTAGAGTCGGGGGAAAGGGAAGACGAGGCTGTGGAAATGAATATCTTAATGTATATTAGGACTTTTAGTTGACGAAGTTAGTAGGTAGTTTCATTTTAATGTTCATAAATTGGTACATTTGTTTGTAGAAACTGGAGAATGTGGCCGACATATTAATTTATTTGAGTCTGAATCGTAAACCTTGTGTCTTGTGTTGTTGTTTTTGGGCCTTAAAGCGAAACCCTTTCACACAGTTGAGATTTTTAGCTAATTCCTGAACATCTTAGACTACATCTCGATTACACTTCAATCACATTTTCATCAAAAGATTAAGACTAAAACTACATTAAAATATGTCTTTCAAAATGTGAGACATATTCATCCTGGAATATGTCAGGGAAGAAGAACTCCATGATGGAATAACCTGGTCATTCAGGATGTCGTTCTTTGGGCTCTTTTGGGCCTCAGATCAGAATAAGGGAGAAAATAAATCAATTTAGAGATTTAATCTTTTGCTGTAGATTATGGACATAAATGAATAAATCCCGGTGTAGGGCTGTCCGGTGTTCCGCCACAAATCAAGCGGAGGTGAAAACAAAGGCAGACGCTCATATTGGATTTGAGAGGATTTATGAAAGTGAATAATTGTGGAATTGTGATGAAATGTGATTTGATTACCACGGTAACCTGCCTATTGAGGTAAAAGTCCGATATAAACACAAATTGGACTTGGCCTCGTACGCGTCGCTGATCCACTGTAACTTCACACATTTGTGTTTCGCATTTCGGGAAATAATCATGATCTAAGTTAAACGTAATGCAGACGAGAAAATGTTTTAGAAGCTCTTCGTTGAGCACCGAGAGTACCCGGATGTTAGAAGAGCCCTATGACCAGCGACACAATCTAAATAATGGATAGACCCAGGTTTAAATGTATAGTTTTATTTTGTTGATATGTTTGTTACAAAGATTATTTTCGAAAGGGATCTTTGGGATCTTGGTATTTTAATAAACTACTTACATGTAATAAAAATATCCATCCATCTTCTTCCACTTTGTCCGTTGCCGGGTCGTGGGGGCAGCAGTTGGAGCTGCACCAGCCCCTATAGCGCCCCCTGCAGGTGGTGGGTCCACAGAAGGACGGCCTCATGGTTCTAACCGGGCCTGTTGGTCTCTCATAAGGGGCTTCTGAACCGCTCTTTGTCTGACCCGTCACCTAGGACCTGTTTGCCCTGGGAGACCCTACCAGGGGCACGAAGCCCCCGACAACAGAGCTCCAGGATCATTCAGGTTTAAACCCTCCACCACGTTAAGGTGGCGGCTCCAGGAGGGGGTGATGATAAAAATCTGTTAAAAATACATTTCGGCTTATTTTTCGTGCTCAATAAATCAGTGTAGGAATTAAATATTTAAAAATATATATTATATATATATTCTTAAGTCCAAGGCTGAAAACTTTGGAGTCTGTAGGTGTGAAGAAAATTATTTAGAGAAAACCGTTAGTAACGTCCGCGTATTTGCCCTGTGTATATTTCTCACGTCTTTAGCCGCCGCTGTCTCCCACAAAGGAAATGACCATATATGGATTACAGCGTCAACTCGGTCACAGCCTTTCGTGCTACACGTGGATACCAAACATGTCAGTATTTTTTTTATGAAGAAGCCAAAGATAAAAGACGAGGGAGTGACAATCTCCGGCTCGCCCAGCGTAGTTTTCATGTGGCCTTTGCTCGGCCCGATCCCGTCAGACCTGGGAAGCTAAGCAGGAAGGGCCTGGTCGGTACTTGGATGGGAGACCGTTTGGTAACACCAGGAAGCCTAGCGAATGTAGTGAGTGAGTGGCTGGTGGTGGTCGGAGGGGCCAATGGCGCAGACTGGTTGCCTCGCTTCCGTCAGTCTACCCCAGGGCAGCTGTGGCTACAATAGTAGCTTACCACCACCGAGTATGGAGTGAATGAATGTAAAGCGTCTTTGAGTGTCCAGAAAAGCGCTATATAAAACCGATGCATTAATATTATTTTGTCAGAGTATAGAAAAGACAAAACTTTCCCCGTACGATGCTCATTTTATGATGCCGCATTCATTCACAAATTTCGACAGATTTTACATCCACGTGTCCTGAAGGCTCCTGGATGCGACGCTATAATCCAAATATGGGATGTTTCTTTCTGCGATTTAAATTTAAACCTGAGTCTATACATTAATTAGATTTTGTCGCTGAAAAACTTTTGGCAATTTTGACAATTTTTATGCACAAAATCCTTTATTTTTATATGAAAACATAAAATGACAGAAAACTCATATCAGTAACGTTCAGCAAAAGTTTCACACTGATATCTCTAAATTATTATTTTTTGCCTATTCACCTGCCGTGTCTCGCCGCAAAAGGGATATTTCCTAGTTATCCAGAGTGTTGTTGATTTCTGGAGATATATATAGTTTTTTAATTCCGGCAGTATTTGAAGAGTTTAGCGGTGCTAGGCTAGTGCTAGGCTAGCGCATGTCTATGGTAGCCTAGTAGCCTGCATTAAAAATCTCTTCAAACTCTTGGGCTCGTCCTCCAAACGTTGCCATATCTGATTTGTAGAAAGCTCCTTTGTGAATTCCACGTGTAGTAACGCCGGCCGCAGGTAAACAAACTACTGTAGTTCCGGTAACCGAGCAGATCCCTCCGCCGCTGCGTAGCTTAAAACCAGGAAGCTGATGCTGCTCAAATATAAGTTATTTTAAATGCAAAATGGTTATATTTCAAAAATTATTCAGTCAACAGAGACATTTATATGTGTTATAAGTGATTTGTCTCAGGTGCACTGTGCTTGGGTCAGACTGTTTTTTTAATGCAGGCTACTAGTTACCATAGACATGCACTAGCCTAGCATCACTAAACTCTTCCAATATAAGGACTGCATGAATTAAAATAAAAAAAAAATCTTCAGAAATCAACAACACTCTGGATAACTAGGAAATGAGGCCCTATGTTAAAAATCCTGAAGTATCCCTTTAAGTCAAGATCAGAAACGTTTTGTCATGAGAGTAACGGTGGCTCTGCAGACGGACTGATCTTTGGGCTCGCGGTCCGGTGTTTGGTGTTAACCCCCGTGCCAGCGTGTGGTCTCGTCACTGCCGAGTCTGATGTTCCCACAGAGTCTCCATCTGCTCACGCGGGCCGTCCGCCCTCTGTGTCCTGTCAGCCCAACGTTTTAATGCGCTCGGACAACGATAACAAGGCTGCCCCGAAGCAAAGTGCAGTGGCTCCGGAGACTATAGGAAACATAAAACTCAAAACTATAAGAGCAACTGCTGATTCCCCTCTTTCCTCCCTATGTCATATCAGATCTTTGCCTTGTGGTCGGCCGAGATAACAATAAGGAACCTTTGCGTAGATGACTGACAAATATGTTCATAAATGTATTGCAGGTTTTCTGTCAGTTTATGTTTCCAAATAGAAATAAGGCCTTTTGTGCATAAAAATGATTTTTCAGCAACACAATGTAAATAATCAGGGTTTCTGTGGGGCATTAAAAGTCATTAAATGAATTCTGCCAAAATCAAAGCCTTAAATGTCCTATGTCCTACTGTATTGAGATGGTTCTGTTGTAAGTAATTATGATTTTTATTCAGTGAAGCAGCAGTTTTAATGAAGAAATGTTGGGTAGAAAATAGGGCTGGGCGATATGGCCTAAAATCTATATCATGATATGAAAAAATAAATATCACGATAACGATATATTTGACGATATAATTGACAATGGACGAATTACTTCAAAATCCCAGCCTTACCCCTATTGGGAAGATTCATTCAGTGATATTTTATTCTTTTTTTTTTTTATGGCATAATTGTCTTCCAAATATGATCTACTCGAGCAGTTTACATCCTTCATTTCATTTTACTTTTTCAGCTCGTGTCCCCGTGTTCTGCAGTCACCGTTTATGCTGCTCTGATGGAGTAACATAAATTATATTGTGTCCACAACGATATAAAAAATTACAACGATATCAAAACATTATATCACGATAACGATATGCGATACGATATGGCCCAACCCTAGTAGAAAATATGTTTTTATTTGAATTTTTAAGCTGCTGACAGGAAGTGACATAGACGGAGGTAAAGTTCAGGAGCAGTTTGACTCATCTCCCATTGACTTAACATGGTCGGCACGGCGACAGTTTGAAACTGTTGTCCTCTATCTATGTCACTTCCCGTCAGTGTCCAGTAAGGCAGTGTGTGCCGTGAGATATTGTCTGGTGTGCCTTGGGAAATGATCAAATTTCACCCAGTGGGTCTAAAATAATAATAATAATAGTAATACCCTTCCTTATCAGTAAGTGGCCGCAGGTACTGTAGCTACTTTCTTTGAGACAAGGGAATAAGGTATGCATGAGGTGAGAGGGGCATTGTGGCCAGCGAGACTATACGGCGTTCCTATTCAAGACACCACTTTATATTGTGAATATCGGCTACAGAGTTACATTTGCCTCGGGATTTTTTCAATGAAAAAAAGTAAGGAAGTGAAACTATAAACATCATAAAAATGGTGAAACTAAAGAAAGTCGGGTACAATCTTTAGCAGAATCTTAAATATAATTGTGTCAACTATGTCTTAGCAAACGTTGTGTCTAATGTGTCATTATGCACTTTAAATGTCATTAAAAACGAGAAATTGGACAATTTTTACCGGTTAAGTTAATCAAAAACATGATGCTCTGAAACATGTTCAGCTGCAGGTTTGGCTGAAATTGACCACATTTCTTTACCCATTCCATCTAATTCTCTTGTGAACTGTTTGTAAATCTTATATATAGTGTTTGGGCACTACAAAGCCTTACATTTGACTTGCTTCTGCCTGTGTAAACCCTGATAATGGATCGAGCCAGGTTTAAATGTATGGTTTTATTTTGTTGATACACTTTTTTTTTTTTTCAGAGGGGATGTAGGTTATCTCGTTTCGATAAGTGAAAGACAATTAAACATTGTTTTTTGCGATTCAAAGCTCAATAAATCAGGCTAGGAAATAGTTATCTCTCTGTAAAAAAAAAAAAACATCTTTAAAACATTGTTAGGTACAAGACTGGAAAGTTTGGAGTCTGTAGGAGCTACTAAAGCGGAGATGTTAGAAGTTTAAGATAAGCCTTTATTGACCCGACAATGGAGAACTTGTTTCATTCAGCTCTCAGAAACACTCAGGTTGTGCAGCATAGGCAGTTAAATAGTAAACAGAGGAATCTTATATACAATGACTACCAAAAACTTTAAGGGGGCAAAAGTATAAACAGTAAATAAATAAAATAAACAGACTATAATAAAACATTTCAGTATCAGCAGTGCAGGTTTGGTTATCTGCAGGGTTCGAATTACAAAGTGGCTTTCGGGGGAGCCCTATTTTCCGATCCTCCCTGACTAACTTTAACGCTTTTGGTGCGTGTTCGGGCATTTTAAAACAATAGGTTTACAGTAAACCTATTGTTTCCTTAGTAAAGCGTTTACTTCAAAACGCAAGCAGACGCTGTCAGTTGTCAGTGTGTGTGCAAACAGCTCTGTCCACGGTTCTGAATCAACCACTTTAGGCCAACATCGTGCAAATCATGATAAAAACAGAATAACTCACATAACAATCATACAATAATACATCAATAATATACAGGATTAGGGCCAATCCTCACAAACACACAGATCAAGTAAGCAGGCATACTTCACATATAACTCAATTAAATAAATTATATAATAATGATGATGATAATTAAACCCAAATTAAAATTATAC
Organism: Proterorhinus semilunaris; assembly: GCA_021464625.1. NCBI lineage: Eukaryota > Metazoa > Chordata > Actinopteri > Gobiiformes > Gobiidae > Proterorhinus > Proterorhinus semilunaris. The sequence goes on from CM038351.1 coordinate 2,694,955, forward strand.
TGAGAATGGTAATGACAACCGGAAAGTATCAAGATCTCAGATTATAATATCTTAGAATTTACCTTTATACCATAAATGTAACTCTGTAATCATGGGTAAAAATATGCAAGATTTATATTATGTAACACATTTTTTTGACTTGCTTTGTATTAGACATCGTATATGAAACTAGATTGTTGTTGTAGCTGTGCGTTGTTCCAATTAATTATATAAACAGTTAATATATTTTTTGTTGTTTGATGTAAGTTGGTCTGTACGAATGTAGCTGCTTGAAATGTTTTGAAATGTTCTTTTTTTATTTATTGCACTTGGGGGTGGGGGCTCATAAGCTTTTTGCTTCAGCCCACTCCTTTTGAGCACAATGTGTATTGCTCAAATAAACAAATAAACTAAACTAAACTAAGGCTAATTCCATAGCTCTTACCTTAAATCAGAAGTGACCACAGAGGCCCGGGTTCTTCTGTCTTTGCTTTCCGTCCTGTAACCCAGGATGTTGAGGGTCGGTGACCGGCTTTAATCCAAGATGATACAAAAGGCAGAGGGTCAAATTGCTCCAAAGGGGGTCCACTCAGGTCCACGAAGAGAAGCGAGGAGAGGCTTTGTTCACGCTACTTGCTGTCAGTAGAATTGACGGCAGAAAACCCCCTCTCACACTCAGCTGAGGAGGGCAAGTAGGTCAGACTTGCTGTTTGAAGTTGTCCAGTTGAAAGGTGCTGCATGAACGCCAGGTCCGCTGCAGGTCACAGCGGTGGTTTCTGGCGCCCAAGTCTCGCTATCCTCGGTGGTGGTGCTGTCACTAGCAGCAGCAACTTTTAGCGGCGGCGGTAACACCGGCAAGATAGTTGTAGCTGGTGCGCTGTCATCACGAGGTTTCTTTTTGACATTCTTCCTAGTATCCACAGTGTTCCAAAAAACGAATAAAGTATGTTGAAGTTAAGCTAACATTCAAATACCAACTCAGTGAGAAGTTCAAGTGTTGACGTACAAAACAGATGTTCCGAAATAGTAATGTAATGAGCGAATGAACACACAGCATTGACACATTTTTTATATCATAATTTATTTCAGGAACCTTAATGTACAGAAAATCAAAATCTATATGCGACACAAAAAGGACAGTGTTTTAGAGCTTTCAGGGGAGCCCCGGTCCTTTTCAGGGGAGCCGAGCCCGTAATTCGAACCCTGGTTGTCTGCACATGTGTATGTATATTTCTCCCGTCTTTAGCCACAGCTATGGCGTGTGGCTAAATCATCAAATCAGATCAACATTATTTGTTTATAGAGCAGGTTTAAAACATCTAAAGTTCTGGTTTGGCTTTAGATCCGTTCTCGCATGAAAAGGAAAGACTGTATTGATAAGGATGTCTTTCGGCTCTAGAGGCTTCCCGGGTCGCGCTCTAACCAGAGACCTCTGAGCCGGATTGTGGCTTTTACTCTGGGAGCAGGTTGGGCGGTAAAGCTCGATGGTTCTTAAGCAAACATAGAGGACATGCCTCCCACAGACTCGGCATACGCGGCGTGTGTGGTCTAAGGCTTTCGCATTCAGGCAACATTAAATTGGATTCCGCTTCGGCAAAAGTGGGCGAGCTGTGGAGCAGATTGTGGGTCTTAATGAAGAGTCTGCTGTAAAAGAAACCCTTATGTTTTCTGTGGAAAGTGTCTGGTGCTGGTGAATACTAATATTGTTGCATTGTGGAGCCAGAGCTTTTATCACCGGCTTTGGGGAAATGGGCCACACTGGGGAAAGCTGTCAGCGGCACGAGGCCTGTCACGAGAAAAAGCAATAAAGATCGATATATTGAGGCGATAAACGATATTGTTGAAGACGGTATGCTGGGTTTACACAAAGGCACGACGCTGAAGGACAGTTTTCCCGTTTGAAAAAAAGTGTCTCTAAAGGCAGCGATACTTCGAACCTCACGACTCGCCTGCGTGACCGTCACCACAACTTTAGCCAATGCAAGTAAGCTAACGTTAGCGCTTTATGATGTGGGGACTTTGGGTCGAGGGAGAAGGTAACGAGTCGTCCCATAGAGCAGCATACCAGAATATGGCTTATATACTGGCGTCGCGGATCCCTCTGGCACAAATGCGTTCCAGGGCTCCTGGAGGGCAGATACAGTGCCTTGCCAAAGTATTCGGCCCCCTTGAACTTTTCCACCTTTCGCCACATTTCAGGCTTCAAACATAAAGATATAAAACTGTAACAAGTGGGACACAATCATGAAGTGAAACGAAATTTATTGGATATTTCAAACATTTTTAACAAATAAAAAACTGAAAAATTGGGCGTGCAAAAGTATTCAGCCCCCTTAAGTTAATACTTTGTAGCGCCACCTTTCGCTGCGATTACTGCTGTAAGTCCTTGGGGTTTGTCTCTATCAGTTTTGCACATTGAGAGACTGAAATATTTGCAAAACAGCTGGAGCTTAGTGAAGTTGGATGGACAGCGTTTGTGAACAGCAGTTTTCAGTTAGTTAGTTAGTTTATTGTTTATTGAAACAGGGACAGTGTACAAAACCATTAGTCTTTACAAAAGAAGAGATGATTTGTACCAGATTTAGCAAAGTAGCTATTTTCCATCTGCAGTCCCTGGACAGGTGAGTACAAAAAACATTACAATCTATAAATCTAATCTACAATAAAATCACTATATAAAATACATTAGTTTGCTGTACACTTCTAGAAAGACATATAAACAATCCCTATAATTTACAATACATTCATCAATGCTGACACAATTGATGATCTAAAATATAATTTTTCAAATTTCGAGTAAAACTATTAAGATCTACAGACAGTTTCAAACAGTCTGGAAGCTCATTCCACTGTTTAATGGAGCGAAATGAGAAGGCACATTGTGCAAAGGCCGAGGATCTTTTTGGGATTACACAGTTTTTATTTGCAGTGGACCGAGTGGCTCTAGTATTTTGCTCAGAACAAAGTCTGACAAAGTTCTTCAGTGGTGGTGGAGCTGTATTATTGGTGATTTTGAATATAATTCTTAGATTATTGTATAGAATTATATTGTCAAAACTGAGCAGTTTGAACTTACTCAGGATATTGCAATGATGATAACGAAGTGGTTTTTTGTCAAGTGCCTTTAAAGCCTGATTATACACAGATCTGAGTGGTTTGAGCGTGGTCTCCTTTGCCTGCGACCAGCTAGATAAACAGTAAGTAAAGTGAGGAATTATCATGGCGTTGAAATAAGTGAAAGCCGCTTCGACTGTCAGGCTGTTCCTCATATGCTTTAGAGAGGAAATGTTATATTTAATTGTGTTGGTTACTTTTTTAACATGCTTTTTGAATGTCAGTGTTTGGTCTAAATAGAGCCCTAAGTATTTTGTTTCCGTTACATTTTTTAGTGCCTCTCCATTTACATATATGTTAGGCATCTCTTTAGTATTATTTATTTTATGAAAATACATGCCAACTGTTTTACTAGTGTTTAATGTCAGGCATGAAGATTGGAGCCAATTTTGGATTTTGTCCAATACTGAAGACAACTTTGAGGCCACTGTCTGCATATCCCTTCCATGTGTGAAGATGACGGCATCATCTGCATACATAATTATATCCAGGTCTTTGCACACATCAGGGAGGTGATTTATATAAATGCTGAACAGCAAGGGCCCCAGGATTGACCCTTGTGGGACCCCGGTTGTGCAAGGTTTAAAGGAGGATGTTGCATTATTTGTTCTCACACACTGCACCCGGTCAGTAAGGTATGACTGGAACCACTCCAGTCCTTCACTAGATAGATTACACTGAGCAAGCCGGGACAGGAGGACACAGTGGTTTACCGTGTCAAATGCCTTTCGTAAGTCCAAGAACACGGCACCCACCGTGCCCCCCTTGTCCATGCCGGCCCTAATGCTCTCTGTCAGATAGCAGCAGGCAGCATCAGTGGAATGATGTCTGCGAAAACCGAATTGCATTTGATGCAAAACATTATTATCGTTTAGATGTTCCGTTAACTGCTCTATGATTACTTTTTCTAATATTTTTGATACTACAGGTAGTAAACTAATGGGCCTATAGTTACCAACCTCATTTTTGCTACCAGATTTATGAATTGGAGTTATAACTGCTGTTTTGAAGACACTAGGGAACACACTTTCATTAATAGATTTGTTCACAATTTGGGCTATTGTTGTTGTTAGAGTCTCCCTATGTTTTTTGATAAGTGTGTTGTCAAGTCCCCAGTAGTCTTTAGCCTTTGAATTTGATAAAGATTGTATTATTTTACCTATTTTGGCATTATCAATATTTTTGAATTTTAGTGCAGTACTGGAGAAAAATGCAGGTGGTGAGAACAAATGAAGGAATCCAGAGGTTTGCAATGTGATTTCGTTCACAGAGTCTATAAAATAATTGCTGAAGTGATCAGCAACTATACCATCCTTAATGTAAGTTTCGTCTATTTTAAGCTCTATGGTCTTGCATTTTGGTTTCCCTTTTCCTGTAATTTTATCTATCGTTTGCCACAGCTTTTTAGAATTTCCCTTTGCCTGTTTAATTATATTAAGAAAAAATGCCGCCCTAGCTTTTCTAATAACCTTTGTAACTTTGTTTCGAAGTCCAGTAAATATTAATCGATCGGTTACAAGTTTTGTTTTAAACTGTTTTTTTAGAGCTGAATCTCTTTCTCTCATCAATTTCCATAAATCATCATTCATCCAAGGTAGGGGACTTCTCCCATTTTGCTTTACCTTTGTTACTTTTGTATATTTAGAGATAATTTGCTGAAACACTTCCATTAAATCAAAAGATGAGACGTTACAGTCTTTAAACTCAATACTTTCGTTCCAATTAACCTGTCTTATCTCATTATCAAATAACTCAATATTTTTTCTTGGAATGTACGATACAGGGTCATTTGAATCTGCACTATTTAATTTTCTATAGCGTGCTTTTGACAGCTTCCTAGCAACTAATGTTAAATTATGGTCAGATAGACCTGTTATTAGATTGTACACCTTTGTGATACGGTCGGTTTTATTTGTGAAAATTAAGTCAATAAGTGTTTGCGATGTCTTTGTAACCCGAGTTGGCTTTTCAATAATTTGTGTAAAATTGAATTTATGGGTCATTTCTTTTAATTTTCTTCTGGCTTGCTTATCTAACCAATTAATATTAAAATCCCCCAAAAGAAGGACTTCTTTTGAGTTAAATGTTTTAAAAATATCACTTAGGTGGTCAAAAAATTCATTATTAGTTGAAGGAGGTCTATATAACACAATGACAGCAAATGACATTTCAGGAGACAGTCGAATGTTCACTCCCACACATTCCAAGGCATCCCCTACTGTATCCATTTGAGAACACTGAAAATGGTCCTTAACATAAAGCATTACTCCGCCTCCTTTACCATGTCCACGGTCACGCCTGTATATATTATATCCCGGGATATGGAGAACTGTATTTGAGATGGAAGGTTTCAACCATGTCTCTGAAAGTCCCACAAAGTCCAGATTTGATTCAGTCAGCAGCTGTTCAATTTGCTCTAACTTGGGCACAACACTTCTTATGTTTAAGTGCCCCCCAAGTACACCTCTGGGCTTGACTTTCGGATCCCACAGTACTTTAGCGTGATTTACAGTCTGAAATAGTCTGTATTGGCGTTGTTTATTAAAAGCAACTGAATGACACAACGCGGATAAATGGAGTGGGTGCACTTGGTCACGTGACACTGGCACATTTTCTTTAGCCCTTTTGGGTTTATTTACTCGAGTTTCTGCGGTCTCCAGACAAGGTAATTCAGTGTTTGATATTTCTATGGAAGTACCCGATGACACATCTTGATGTAATGGTACCTCAGAGCGGCCACGGGAGAGCTCAGCTTGTATTATATCAGGAGAAACCCCCAATATTACATTCCCCGGATCGCTCACAGTTACTGGCAGATACGATGTCAATCCGTGTGCTTGTGGTGTGAGTCCACGTTGGTAACTCACTGCGCACGGCGTGGTTGTAGCAGGTCCACACAAAGGTGAGACACCTGTAGCTCTGGTTAGCTCCCCGCCGACAGCAGGTCCTGGGTTTGCGTGGATGTCCCCGCACAACAGCAGAAAGGTGCAAATCAAAGCTGGTACTGGTGATCTTTGGCAGCGCTTTCCCCAATGGGAGTTTGCAGTTCCATGAAAAACTGCGCGCCCTTGTTGTTTAAGCACGGATGCGTAAATAGCGTGCTTACTCCATGAGTTGACAAGAGGTGGTATGAGCGCTTGGATGCTACCTGTTGTTTGGCGGCGACAGCATGCGCTTTGCCAGTCACTCCACATTGACAGCAGCACAACCGCGAACACACAGATGGTTGTGCATCCATACTTTTTAGTGCTTTGTTGCCCAGTAAACGCCATAGTTCGGCGTTTAATCATAGTTCGGGACGATCGGACGGTCTCAGCCCGGGAAAGGCAGAAGTGTCCAGCCTCTTCACCGCTGTACTTCCCCGGGAGCGTGTGGGGAGTTCTTTCCACAGATTCTCGATTGGATTCAGGTCTGGACTTTGACTTGGCCACGTCATTTAGGTCAACATTGGATCATTCAGAGATCCTCACTGAACTTCTGGAGTGAGTTTGCTGCACTGAAAGTAAAGGGGCTGAATACTTTTGCACGCCCAATTTTTCAGTTTATTTGTTAAAAATGTTTGAAATATCCAATGCAGTTCGTTTCACTTCATTTTTTGTGTCCCACTTGTTGTTGGTTCTTCACAAAAAATTACAGTTTTATATCTTTATGTTTGAAGCCTGAAATGTGGCAAAAGGTCGAAAAGTTCAAGGGGGCCGAATACTTTCGCAAGGCCCTGTAAAAGTTGGTCGCCAATGTTATAGATTCACTCTCGCCGCATTATAATTAATTTAACAATGATTACTGTCTGATGGCATTGTCCCAAATCTGCCGAGCGAAAGCAAACTGGAAGGACACAAACAGAACAATATTCCTGATATAGAGCGTTTATCTAGTTAAAAATGTTCTAACACGCTTCTGGCGCTATAAATAGTACATGTAATACCCTCCACACGATCAACAATACATAGTTATAGTTCCTTTACTTTGATGTGAAAAGTTGCATTTTAGATTCACTCTCGCCGCATTATAATTAATTTAACAATGATTACTGTCTGATGGCATTCTCCCAAATCTGCAGAGCGAAAGCAAACTGGAAGGACACAAACAGAACATTTTAAACTAGATAAACCCTCTATATCAGGAATATTGTTCTAATACGCTTCTGGCGCTATAAATAGTACAATAACCTCCAAATGATCAACAATTCATAGTTATAGTTCCTTTACTTTGATGTGAAAAGTTGCATTTTTGAAACGGCTTTGTCTGGATTTTTTAAATATAACAAACACTGTTACACTTTTTTGAAACTACTTCAGTTTGTGATACGGTAATACAGCGATAATAGCGGAAAACGTGATAATTTTGTTCACAATAACCGTGAGGTGAAATTTTCATACGTTTCTAACGATCTGCTCACCTCAGTATCGGTCAGTCCTGTCCTATTCATAGATGATGGTAAATGGTCTCAACTTATACAGCGCTTTTCCACCTACATTAGGCACTCAAAGCGCTTTACAGCAAGGAACCTCTCACCCATTCCTACACCAATGTACGCAGACACTGGAGGCAAGGTGGGTGAAGAAGTGTCTTGCCCAAGGACACAACGACAGCGTGCACCTTCAGGAGGCGGGATTCGAACCCCCGACCTTCCGATCACGAGACGACCCGCTCTACCATCTGCGCCACCTTGTTCTTTTGTTGGCTGAGGTCCCGTCTCCTTGGACTGGCCGTGCCCTGTCGGCTGTCCCTGAAGGAGATTGAACTAAAGTGAAGAAAGATTGAATCTGAGCCCCCCGTTCCGGTTCATGGGGGGATTTTCTTACTTGACAAAAATAGCTCCTTTTACTCCTCATTTTAATCCTGAAAAACCTCTGGCAGTCAATGAGGTAATTTTGTGTAACTAGACGTGGATCGTGTAACTGCTCATACGTGTTTAAATGGGGGAAACATGGAAGAGCTCGGTCGCTTCTAACTTCACCCCTGTTTGGCCCCATAGAGGCGCTGAGGAGAGCCTAAATCCTAACAACATCTTTGGTCTTTTTGCGTGACTGTAAAGACCAGACCGGTACGCATCGCCTCGTCTAAGCTCAGGTAAGAACATATCTCAGTGTGGAAAACGGTGGCCTGTTCCTTTAATCCTGTCCCGGGACCACCAGCGTCGAAACTCTCTCTCTAAAGACTTTTTTCTAAGTACCAGCAGTTTTGTGGATGTCAAATAGTTTCTCGCTGATGTAAAAAGTGCCTGTAGCTCGACGTCTGTCTGTTTGCCAAAGCTAGAGGCGTCGACAGGGAACAATGATGGAAAAGACTGAGTGTGCAGCCGCCAAGTGATATTTTAAGGGTCAAATTCAGTCTGGATCGGCACTATATCCACATTCCATTATTGTACGATAATGAAACCCACGGGTTTCCGTTCGGCGAGAGAGAAAAGGGAAATGAGAGCGGAGAAAACGCCGTTGAAAGCAAAAAATAAGAGAACGAGAGTGAAAGGTGTCGCTGAACGGCGTCAGAGAGGATTTACTGAGGCCCGGGGAGGAGACACCGGGGCGTGTATTCAAACCCCCCATGACAAAACGTGTTCACGGGCCATATTATTAAACTGCTGTTTCCCCCGTTTGAGTCATTCTGCTTGTTCAAAGTTTCTACTTTTTCTCAAAAACACTCGCCCCCAACTGATGATGTCATGAGGTGATGCTTTTTTTGTGTGTGTGGTCAAACCTACTTTTTTTTTTAGAGAAGTGTGGCGCTTGTTTTTGCTGCTGAGTTAGCTGCAGTTTTCAATCATCTTTGTAATTTAAAGCAGAACTAAGTAACTTGTTTACCTTAATAAATCCTTCCCGTCGGCCCTCTGGGGGTAATACAAGTGTTATTGGGATGAGTGGGGGGTCTTTCATCTCCCCCTGGTGTCTCTGGCCAGAAAACCACAATTGCCCTGCCACCGGGTCAGAGTCACCAATACACACTAATGGAATCTCGAAGAAGAAGCTAACAGGCTAACGGAAAAAGCTAACTGCGGGCTAGCGCCACTTAAACAGTATTTACAGCCAAGTTTGAGTGAAGAAAATGAGTATTTAGTATTTACTCTCTGGGGGCATGGGTTACTTAGTACTGCTTTGTAGTTCTATGTCCTAACGACCTAAATCACACCTAAGTTTCAGTCTGAACGACCCCGATCTTAGCTGATCACTGCTAATTCCCTGCGTATTGATCTGTCCTGGGCTGAGTTTTAGCCTCATTAACATGACAGAGCCCCCGAGATCTGGGCCGTGAGAGATTTCTGTGCACTGGGGAAAGATGAAATCAAAATCCTCCATTCCTGTTCATGGAGGGGTTCTTCTTCTTTGCAAAAATTGCTTCTTTGACTCCTCGTTCAGACCAACCTGTTTCTTTAGCTAACATTTTGACCTCTCTGTGGAGTGGTTGGTGGCTTTGAGGTGGAGGTGAACAGCAGACTGAGGGCCGATGGTGCTTTCTAGGGATTTGCCGATCCGCTTTTTTGAGCTCCCGATACGATATTTTGACAGCTTCAGTAGTTTCACCATTTTTTTTATAAACATGCAAGAAGTTTTGACTTTAGCTTTGACTTTTAAATTAGAAAGTTTTTAAGAAGCGGGTGTTGGTGTAACCACTGTGCAGCGGTAAACCTGCAGGCTGGAGCCGCTGCAGATTCACGACCGTCTTTTGTATCGGACCTGATCCAGTCATCAAATCTGATCCGATCCTCTCAAAATGCTCGGATCGGCTACCGATACTGAATATCGGCTCGGTACATTTCCAGTGCTTTCCCTGCGGTGTTGAGAAAGCCTCCCCCGTAAAACGTGTTCTCCAATTTAATATTCTTTGCATTTCTCTTCTTTGCAACGAATAGAATCGGTTTAAGCAACGTGGTTTGAGAATTTCATGAACTGCGCTGGATTACTGAGTTTGTTTGGACCTTGAAAACGTATCATTGAGCCTCCACTCTGCCGGCATACAATAAAAGACACAATACATCAAATCAATCAAAACACTCATAAAAATATACTAAATAATAATAAAAAATATATATGAAAAGCCTGGACTTAAACATAGTACGAGTCGTGGCCTGTCTCACGTCCTCGCACACGTTTGCTGCTTGAAACTGAAGACCTGCCCGACCATGAAGAGAGTGCACGTCTGAATGGGAAGAAATAAATAACTTATATAATCCCACCGCTTTTTAAAACACTTTTCCTATGTCAGGAATCCACGGCAGAAGTTGCAAATAATTATCTGTGAATTCATTGTGTTCCCTGTTCGCATCGAAAAGTCAATTGTAACGACGGCCCCGGTGTCTGTTTATTTATGTATTTATGCCATTCCAACATAAACAATTATTTAATTTGCTGGGGGCCGTACGTTCCCTTCAGAATGAATGCCACAGCGCGACGCATTAAACCCATTTGTGCTTTTCAGAAAACGCACTCAGGCGTAAATAGCCATTAAGGACTCGCGCACCGTAATTACCAAATGCACCGAGAGGCCGCCTGACTTCCATAACAGTCGATGGCAATAACATGCAAATCACTGTAACGCCGCCGCCCCGTTCAGGCGAATGGAGGCCCGTGTCCCGAACAAAGGCCGGCCCGGTATTAGCGCTCGCAGCTGACTGTGAGAAGCGCTGCCCGGTGAGTAACGGCGTTCATGTGACGTTAGGACAGGAGAGCGCTAAAACATCAGATCTCTCAGTAATGACCGCACTGTGACAATGAGGGGGGACGGGGAGAGAAATATGGACAGTACTGAGTAATACACAGGGCTGTAGACGTTGTATTACATGTATTAAAGTAGAGTTCGACCGATATATTGGGCTGATATTGGGGTGTTTTACAATATCGGCCGATATCGTGCTGATGAAAGGCCGATATCACCAGAACCGAAAGTGACAGCGACTTTAATGGGAAAGTCACAGCCTTTAAATGAGCCTCCCACACCTTCAGGGCCCTAGGCAAGATTGAACTTTTTTTTCCTTCTTTAATCTTTATTTCTGCGTATTTCTCGATCCAAATAGCATCCTATAGTTGTTTGTCTTTTGTTATCTCAGAAAATCGGCGATGTTGTAGATGGCGGTAGTATGGGGTTAAAAAATTCAGGCGTAATTCGGCGCAGCAGATGGCGGATGGCGCCCTAGGCGGCCGCCTGGGTCGCCTATGCCTAGGGCCGGCCCTGCATACCTTCCTCGGCCTCAGGAGCTGAGAAGCACTGAGGTGAAAAATCGGTCACAAGTTTGTCCACCTTGAATCGTAGTCGATATCGGCTACCGTAAGTTCTGGACTAAAACGCACCTGAATATAAGCCGCACCAACAAAACTGATAAAGAAATGTGTTTTTGTACATATAGTATATAGGCCACACTGGTCTATAAGCCGCACCAACAAAACTGATAAAGAAATGTGTTTTTGTACATATAGTATATAGGCCACACTGGTCTATAAGCCGCACCAACAAAACTGATAAAGAAATGTGTTTTTGTACATATAGTATATAGGCCACACTGGTCTATAAGCCGCAGCCCATTAGAAGCACCGTCAGCGCTGGAAATACTGAACTGTTCTCTTGGTGGGCAGTCACATTTACCACGAGAACAGTGGCCTACAGTTACATTTACTTCTATTAAAGTGTGTTGCGATCTTCGATTACACTATTCTTTAAACGCGTGTGTTCAGTGAAGCCAAAGCACTGCCCTCACAGCGACTCGTCCTCAGGAGCGTGGCCGTGTTTAGAGCCGCCCTCTTCGGGGTGTTGTCCCACACCGCCCCCGGAGCTCGGGAGTTTCCCGGTGTTGGAAGCTGCTCTGAGCTGGGTCCGTGGTGACCGCTCGAGGCTTTTGATACCCGCGCATCACTGGACCCCCCCATAATATTTCAGCGGCGTTAGCTACAGCGCGGGAGGGCATCCTGCTTAGAGCCCGAGGCCCGAGGGGCCCGACGCCCCGAAGGCCCGCGGGCCGGGCTTCATTACCGCGTCATTGCGTCGGACACGGGCCGGGCTCGGTTTTTCCCGCTAATGCGTTTGTGCTGCTAGTTTTTAACCAGCTTAAATGTCGACATTAAATGCAGCACCCGCCCTCCTCACTCCCTCTCTCCCTGCCCACCTGCTCCCACGCCCCGTCTTGACCCAACTTAACACAAACATGGACCTGCCGTCCCCGTGGGCCGTGGCGTGGGGGGTCTTCCTCGCCGTGGCTACAGCTCTGCAAAGCGATATGAAGAGAGAGGACCGGGCGGTTTGCGTGCGGATGTGTTTTTATCGACGCTCTGTTTCCACAGTGCTTCCAGGAAACAAGTGCAGTGTTTATTTATTCATACGTTTAATCGCGCATTTGAAAAATATTTTGGGGAAAAAAGAGGGCGAGAGAGTGAGAGAGAAGAGCCGCGGGACGGCCAATTATGAAAATCTGTCGGGCCGGGCTCGGGCCCGTGCAGGGCTCTGATCCTGCTCCGGTGTGCAGATGAACGACAGAGCGACACATGACACAATATTCGGTGAACATACAAATCTATAATTTAAGCGACTGTTGTATAAACCGCTTCAAAGCGGTGAAATAAGTCGTGGCTTATACGGTACTTTATGTTAAGACTTATTATTTCAGAACCATAAGAGACCATTTTTGTTTTGAAATCGGTAGATTTTTGTCCGAAGTGCTCCTTCTGAAGCACCTGCTGAACATGCACGTTCAACCAGCCCTTTGCAACCAAATAAAGCGCCCCCTGCTGTCACAGTTCAACTCTGACACATTTTACAGGATTTTCACAAATCTGCCAAAAATATACGTCCATAAACCTCTGGTCTTACCGTGCACGTTCACGAGAAAAGGTTGGCTAGCCAAAGTATTTTGACCGAAGGACTTAAGCGAGATTAGAGGAGCTCCGCCGGACAACACGAGCTTCAACTAGACGTAAACAAAACCTCACGGATGATGAGGCGTAAGGCGTGGAGCCCCAACACATGACTCTGAAACTGAGAGTATTTCATCTTGCCTTTTACCGTCATTAATTAATGTTATGTTGATGTTTTATTGATTGATTTTTTCTGTTTTCTTGTTGTTTTATGCAACTGTGAAGCACTTGCCTTGTGTATGAATTGTGCTCTACAGATAAACTAAAGATAGAATAAACGTCTGCACCGACTAAAATACCTTGAAAGTAAGAACACTATGAATATTTTACTCCAAGGCCGGGAATAAGAGAGACATTGTTTCTTTTCTCATACGCTCACAGTGAACTCGCTGTGCTTTGTGAATGATGTTTTCTCTTTATGTTTAATTCATTATCTTATTATGGCCTTGTTGGCTGTGGGTCAACTCCTAATGAAATAAAAGCCCTGTCCAGAACTTTAGACCGCAGAGGTGGAGGAAGAAGTTAAAATAGTTTGAGACTTAGACGTGGTACAATGTCCAGCGGAACAGATTTGCCGAACTCTCATTGTATTATTTTGAGAAAATAAGAGAGACTTTGTTTTAAAGGCGACAAAGTATCGTGGCAGAGTGTCTCACAAAACAGAGATATTTTCCTATGATTTTGGCCGATCATCCACTAAACTGCAGATGTCTGTCCTTAAGAACGAAGGTTTCTGAAACCTCTGGCCAAAGTGAAGACTTGGGGATACTCCGGTGATGAGTGTGGACACAAATAACCGTTTTTAGGTTATAGGTCGACTAAATCTGCTGAGACATGTGTGGCCTGTGTTTTGAAATGATCAAATAATTATCCTACGTGCAAGGCATGTTCTTCGAAGACGGCAACAGCGGTTTTGGGTCCTCCCGGAGGAAACAGTGAACGTCACGGTCCTCTTTGTCGCCGTTGTCGGAGTTATTACGTGTCTTCTGTCACGTGATCAGTCTGGTCACTGTAGGTTTGTCAGGGTAGGTTGTCTCAAACCTTTTAGGCTGGGGTAGACGCAGTTAAACTAAAAATGTATTCCAAGTGATCAAAGTTAAAATTTCCCACCCTTTCTTCTAGTCCTTGAATCCACCAAGTCACATGACTAATCACCTGTCCCAGCCAGTCCCAGGTGTTAGGGGAAATAAACTGCTTCCTCCACTTCCTCCTAGTCCGTTGTGTGGGAGAGAAGCTGGGGACAGCAGCTGCACAGGTTGGTTCTCCTTATTTAAACAATCCATTGTAACTAAACAGAGTTCAACATTGACCTCTGGATAATAACCTTTAGAGTCCGTCGACCTGTGGGACCTGTGGGTTTGGGGAATCTGACACGTCATCTGGGAGACTTTGAGAATACGTGGAATTGTTGAGTTGGTTTGTTCAATGTGTTTTGGTTGTGTGCCATAATGTTTAGCATTAGCATTAGCTGCTAATATGCTAACCATATGGTTTAGGCCTCAACCATGGCCACTGGTTTTTGCCCATTCATTTATTTGAAATGCTAACGTTAGCTTTAGCTTTTGTATTTTCTTTTTTTGTTTGTTTCCTGATTGGATTCTGAATTGTTTGATGTTTGAATATCCATCCATCTTCTTCCACTTGTCCGTTGCCCGGTCGTGGGGGCAGCTGTTGGAGCTGCACCAGCCCCTATGGCTCCTCCTGCAGGTGGTGGGTCCACAGAAGGACCGGGCCTGTTGGTCTCTCATAAAGGGCTTCTTATGGGCACGAAGCCCCCAACAACAGAGCTCCAAACCCCTCCACCACAGTAAGGTGGCGGTTCCAGGAGGGGATGTTTGATTATGCTTAATGAAATTTAATCATGGTTATTTTTTATTTGATATTATTAATATTGTGATTTATTATTATTTTGAATTATGTACACTGGAATTATTTGATTTGCCTAATCTAGGATAGGTCCTAGAAGTTCTTATGGGCCCTGTTTGTTTAACACAGGCCAGGTTCCCTTGATGAGCTAAGGCCCAGAACCACTACAGAAATAGGAGCCTACAGGTTCCCTAGTTCTTGTTAGATCTTCCTTGGAACCGTCCGGTAGGAGGCTGCTCTCTCCCACACCACCACTACCCACTCCGACTCCACCGTGCAATATATTCTCACAACTCTGGACATTTGGCGCTTTATTCTTTCTGAACTTGCAATAAGTTATCAGGATATTTCGCGGTGTGAGTTAGATTATGCGACTTTAAAACACTGGACTGGTTCAGAAATATCTTGGACATCCGAATGTATTTATTTAATTGTTTTGTTCAATCACTGTAAATAATTTGGATTTTGGTTGTTACTAATTATTTACCCTTATAAATACCCCGTTACATGTGGACAAGGCCTAAAATAGGGGTTGAAGCAGGGGGGCCGCATATGAAGTTGAGGGCCACAAACCAGTGGTCAATGAAGTGAAACATTCAACTTGATTCATTTAAGAGCGGTTTTGCCTCAACAATTTACACTCGCTGTAAAAAAATAAAAATAAAAATTAAGACAAGTAAAAACCCTGGGTTAAAGCCACACCGCGTAGAATTTTACCCAATAAATAAAATCCAAGCATTTTATTTTATGACAGATTTTTCCATAACAGCTGCCCCAGGACCTGGCAACGGACAAGATGGATGGAAAAATACCTCATAAATGTACAAACAAACATGTGCCTTTGCACGACACATGACCGTAACTTTTACCGGGAGTGGGTACGTCTCCAGCTCGTCGCCATGGAGACGTGACTAAAGTCCGCAGAATTTGAGATTTTAACAGATTCTCATCCAAATCCTTCCTTTGATTTCCCACTGCAGTAACAGCGTTGTCTGTGGCGAGCCGGTCATTGGGAGCATGTTTTGAACTGATGGCGACAGTTTAGTCCAAAATGTTCCGCAGTGTGCCTTTAAAGTAAGCCTCATTTCTATGCAAGGCAAGTTTATTTGTAGAGCACAATTCATACACAAGGCAATTCAAAGTGCTTTCACAGTCGCATAAAATTACAAGAAAACAGATCAAATCAATCATTAAAACATCAACATAAAAATTAATCAATTACAGTAAAAGGCAAGAGTGCAGATAAAATACTTTCAGTTTTCATCTGCTCGGGTAAAAAGAGCTGTTTTCAGCCTGGATTTGAACATTGTCAGAGTTGAGGCCTGTCTCACATCCTCATGAAGACTGTTCCAGATTTTAGCTTTAGCCTCAGCGTGTTTAGTCCTGACTCTGGGAACCACCAGGAGACCCCTCCCTGAAGTTCTCAGGGCCCGAGATGGTTCATACGGCTCTAACATGTCAGAGATGGACTTTGGTGCTAAACCATGAAAAGACTTGTACACAAGCAGAGCTGTTTTAAATTCTATTCTCTGAGTGACAGGAAGCCAGTGCAGGGACCGGAGCACTGGACTAATATGGTGGTATTTCCTGGTTCTTGTCAGGACTCGAGCAGCAGCGTTCTGGATGTTCTGCAGCTCTAACAGCTGGTTTAGAAAGGCCAGTGAGCAGCCGTTACAGTCGTCTAACCTGCTGGAGACAAATGCATGGATGAGTGTCTCCAAGTCTGGTTCTGACACTATTCCTCTGATCTTAATGTTTTTCAGATGGTAAAAAGCTGATGATGTCATTGCTTTGATGTGGCTGTTTAAGTTCAGGTCTGAGTCCATGATTACTCCGAGATTTCTAACCTGATTTTTTGGTTTTAGAGAGAGAGACTCAAGGCGACTGAGAACACTTTGTCTTTGTGTCTGTATCAGAGACATAGATCTGAGTTTCATGAAGGTCTGTTAAAAGTAGCAGTTCAAGGAAAGGTCTGAAGGGGATGATCCTGTACTTCATGAGGAGCACATGTAGAAAATAGATGATATTTCCACAGTCTTGGTGCAGAGCTGTGAGTAAAGTGTGTTTATGGGTTCAGGAGGTAACCCTTCTTTCAATGACAATGAAATCTGATATTGACGTCCCAAACTATTTCCATTACTTCACTTCCACAACTCTGCTATCGCCGCTACTGTTCTTTTCCCCGCCCGGGGCACCTCTTCTGACTCGATAATTAATCTCCTTTTACTGCAGTCTGCCCTGCCGCGGCCGACTATAACGGTATTGAATCTGAATTAAGTGCTGTTTTGAATTGATTTGGCTGAAGGCAGTTTTTATTCCGTTTTTAAAGCCGCTGCAAGAGTGATTTACTCCGCGCCCGTTCCTGGACGAGGCTCTGGGCTTGACTCCCGTAATGGATCGCCGGGGCATAAAACAGACGAGGGCTGTAGTATTTTATTTATTCAACCTCGCGATAAATTAGCATTTTAGCCCCGTGCGCTAGTAAATCTTTTTTTTTCTTTTCTTTATGGATTCATAGTGTACAGTGTGGCAGGATTGTCTGTAGACACGATTGATATTTACCGAGAACAGCGATACGTTTTGATTGATTCACAATGACTCAATGGATCCAAAGTTGTTTATGTGTTTTTATTTCGTTTCCTGATCCCAGCCGGTGGACATTAGGCTCCGATCTGAAAGCCAACAGAGCTCTATATACTCAGAATTTACGATGAATATAAACCAGATGGAAACAACCTTGGCTTTATTAGTGAAACAGAGAATGTCCACACAACACACTAATGATAATCTAGCGCCGGAAACGACTGTGTGATTCCAACTCTGCAGGTCTGTGGACTTTAAGACCGTAACGGAGTTTAAAAGGTTTATTTCTTGGCTGCCCATAAACCTTTTGATAACTGTCTCTAGTTATTTCCTGCCCTCTGTCTCCTCTGAAACGGTGCAGCGCCTCCTGGGTTTGTCCCCGTTTCAGAGCGTGGTGTCCTGCACTGGTCAGCTCTTCCTCCTTTGCAGCTCCCTCCGCTCCACAACAGACTTTCACCATCTTCTGCGAGGAGTTTAGCAAATAATCAGTTTTTTTTTCTCCAGTGAACGTCCATTAGTCAGAACAATAGCGGGACAGAAGGCATGTGTGGCTTAGCTGTGAGTCTCGCTTGGATACCTCCTTGTTTGTCCCTTCCTTCCTTCTTGGTGCCTCTTCAGTGTCTCAAGAAGAAGAAATGTGTGGGTCTCCAATGGGTTTGGCTGATTAGCTGCTGCTTCTTCTGGACCATTCTGGACTCTCTGCAGCACCGATCCCCACAAAAACAAGTATCCAGTAAAACAATGTGGAACACAGAAACCACAAATGCAGTTCGCAAGAAAAAGGCAAAAAATACAGCTGTACCGAGAGAGAGGGAGGTTGCTGTATATTTTTAAACCCCAAATGCATAAAATTTCCATTTTAACACAACTATTTTCATTTAAGAAGTGGCCTATAGTATATTAAATGCAGCGTCAGCGTTATCCGCCGACCACAGCCCCCCAGAGCCTCCGCGCCGCACTTTGGGAACCACAGGGATCAACAAAGTTAAAATATTACCGATACTGCTCCACTTTAGCCCAGAGAAACTGTTCAGCTCTTGTAATATTTGACAGAAGTGCAACAGAAAGCACCTACGGACGTTCTACATGACCTTCCCCAACGGCAAACTCCAAACTCGGCACTGTGTTTCAGAATGTACAGCGTCTGGGCTCCGCAGACTGAGCCCGACAGGTCCACAAACACTCTCTGCCGTGGACAGTAAGTACATTCCAGAGCGATGGGAGACACAGACACTATTGTTCCGAGAGCAGGCGAGTATTGAACGGTACATTGGTCGGAAACGCTTGTCAGTGATTTGTTGCTCATTGTCAAATATTGGATTTGCCTGGGACGAAAAATATGAAACGCCAAAGAGATTCATCTGCTTTGTGCACGGGATTCTGGGGAAGTCGAACTGCAATGTTTTCCCCTGTAATTCAAAGAGAATATTCTACATTTATATAGAGGGTGTCCTTGCCTGTGTTGGCGTGTGCTATTTACCATTGAGACATCCCCAGTGTGTCAGAATTAGGCGGGTGCATATATGGTTTGACCCCCAAAAATTGCTACAAAAGGTTTTTCAATGGTTTTCTGTAGTGTCAGGTGTGCTTATTAACATACTAAAAGTCTACCAAAATCTGACCACTGGAAAGGTGTCATTTCCAAGATGGCGTCCAAGAGGGGCGCCAAATCCTTAAAATGCCCATTACCCCTTTATTATTCATCCTAGACCAGTCATTTCTGTGTCTAACCCCATGTTTTGGGTTTCTAGGAATCCAATAGGCTTGTTCAAATTGTAGTGACATGATTACATAATTGTGAAATAGAAATGGTGGACAAATACTCTATGCATTAATATTAGCGAGGTTGTCACGGCAACGGCACACATTTTCCCAGAGGCTTAGAGGGACATGGATGGGCTCATTTTAAAGCCCCGACCCTGTTCTTCCCAACGCAATAAAAAATAAGTCTCTGACATTTACTCCCAGAGTTTTTCACTAAAGTCTGCGAGGTTAGCGACCATGTCAGCCCTGACATGGTAGACCTAGATGGGTTTTAACCTCTCAGCATATTAGCAATTTGCTATTGCAATCATTTCACTATAATGTAAACAGGCTAAGTGATTACAAATCTCTTATTTTTGAAAAGAATGCCTTTGATCTGCACTAGATTTATAAATAGTCATTGTCACACTTCCTCCCGTAAAGGTTGATTATGTGGATTGTCACAATTTTCCACTTGACATGGTCCACAAGCAGGTGTGCATGGAGGTCCATATCCTCTGCAACTACACTGTGGTGTTCAGCAGGCAGTTGTGCTATTACAGTGGAACATCTGCAGGAGACTTTTTGGGGCGGCAGTTTTATCGGTCAGAACTAGCCTGAACTAGCCTGGCCTTAGTTGTATAAAACTGTACTTTTCTCTCATGAGATCTCATGAAACACATATAAACTGCAAATAATAATAGTTACTTTATTTTAGTTTTTGGTAGTCTATACATTTGCATATGATTCTATCTATGCAAATAACATGCTACATTAAAACAAATGTTAACTGCGGCAAACGCATAATTTTAGTAGAATTGCAGCAATATAGTACAAAATGTAAACAACAAAAACGACACCTGATCTACAGCACCTACAGTGACTTTCCCTCATTCGTTAACTCAAAGAAAATGCCATATGAGATCATTTTGAAAGTCTCAGTTCAGCATCAGTTCTTTTTAACACGTACCTTTGTTGACGTCAACGGCCTTTGCAAGTTGGAAAACTGGGAAAGTTGATGCTACGACGCTCTGTCTAAACACCAAGACACAACAGTGTTTCCTTAACTTTGCGAAAGGAGTGAAACAGCGCCCCCAATTTGACGCTGGTGGCCAAAATAGTGTACTGCGTCCATATTTACCATTGAGAATGAATGGGAGAGAGTTAGTATGCGGCGCAAAAGTAGGTCACTCGGGCCTCACTTTGGCCACCCCTGATCTAAACTATAAATACACAACAATATTTTACATAGACTCACATTCTCATGGACGCATGAAGAAGAACTGAAGAGTAAAGATCATTTCCGTACGGAGCGAGTGTCCCCGACGAAAGTCACCTGCACACTGACCCAGGCCAGAGTTGCACTGGTGGAGAATGACTCCTGATTGGTGGAGGAAAAGGGGGAGGTGAATGCTGATTGGCCGAACTGTTGCTGGGCCGTCGCTGGGGCTCTTGAATGAGAATGCAAAGTGAAACTACGGTAGAACTAGATAATAACTTATTCCATAATCCGAACAATGTTTTGAATGCCTGATCTCCAATACATTTTTTATGGCGTCACAGTCATTTGTTTAATCGCTGTTACTCATCTTCTATGTGATATTGTTTTCATTACATGTTGTACGGGTAGGATTGGCCCCGTGTTGCACCCTGCTGAAGGTACATACTGCATTTCTCAATAAAATAGTTGTTTTAATCGCCGAGTTTCCTGTTTCGTCCGACACATCGATGACGAGGCACTGTTATCCGATGGGAGGCTCTTACACGTTACTCCTGTTTCCCGCTTCTTTTTGTTATTTGTTCCCAACATAAAACCTGAAATTAAAATCCTTTTGTAGTCGTTTTTTTTTTCCTTTCAATTCTCGACAATAGACACGGCAGGTTTCTTCTCCGTGACTCTTTTTTTCCCCCTCTCCTCGCCGCTCATAACTGCTGCACCCTGGAGGCGCCGGCTTTTGAGTGAGTTTATCTTATTTCACACAGCGGCGGCAGCAGCACATTGTTGAAGTCGACCAACTGGAAACTGAAAGAGTGAGCGGCTTTAGAAACTAACGTTAAATACTAAAAGAGTACATACAAAATAGAGAAGTATTATTAGTCGGCCTACTCCAGGACGTGTGAAGTGTGATCTTTGCGAGTTTGTGCGGAAGTGATTAGCACACGAGTGTTGGAGAGTCTTTGGAATAAGAAAAATGTGGCATAAAGAAGAGCTAGAGTCCCAGCCTCTGTTATGTGCAACATCTACAGAGGGACTATAGAGAGCGTCCTGACCAGCTCCATCACTGTGTGGTTCTTCTACAGAGGGACTATGGAGAGCATCCTGACCAGCTCCATCACTGTGTGGTTCTTCTACAGAGGGACTATGGAGAGCATCCTGACCAGCTCCATCACTGTGTGGTTCTTCTACAGAGGGACTATAGAGAGCATCCTGACCAGCTCCATCACTGTGTGGTTCTTCTACAGAGGGACTATAGAGAGCATCCTGACCAGCTCCATCACTGTGTGGTCCTTCTACAGAGGGACTATGGAGAGCATCCTGACCAGCTCCATCACTGTGTGGTTCTTCTACAGAGGGGCTATAGAGAGCATCCTGACCAGCTCCATCACTGTGTGGTTCTTCTACAGAGGGACTATAGAGAGCATCCTGACCAGCTCCATCACTGTGTGGTTCTTCTACAGAGGGGCTATAGAGAGCATCCTGACCAGCTCCATCACTGTGTGGTTCTTCTACAGAGGGACTATAGAGAGCATCCTGACCAGCTCCATCACTGTGTGGCACGGCGCCAGCACTGCCTCCTGCCGAAGGAGCCTCCAGCGCATCGTGAGAGCAGCGGAGAAGATCTGTGGAGCTCCTCTCCCCTCCATTAAGGACATGTACTCCACCCGTCTCACCCGCAAAGCCCTCAGAATCACCAGGGACCCTACGCACCCATCACACAGTCTCTTCAGAGTAATGCCTTCAGGAAGGAGACTGCGGAATCTACGGGCCAGGTCCAGTCGCCTTAAGAACGGTTTCGTACACAGGGCCATCGGGAAGCTGAACTCCCTGCCCTCCCTCCCACCCCTCTTCCCCCACCCCCCGCTCCACAGTCAAGGATGAGAGAAATATAATTTGAAATCAGTCACATGGTTTGACAAATAAAACAAATCTTGAATCTTCAGGTCAGTAAATCTACTAAAGAACTTCTACATTTGAAAGATTAATCTT
Source organism: Proterorhinus semilunaris (assembly GCA_021464625.1). Classification (NCBI taxonomy): domain Eukaryota; kingdom Metazoa; phylum Chordata; class Actinopteri; order Gobiiformes; family Gobiidae; genus Proterorhinus; species Proterorhinus semilunaris. The sequence goes on from CM038351.1 coordinate 2,717,287, forward strand.
AATACTTTTCTGGAGTTGCTGCAGTTGGTCCGGCTTCGGTTCACCACGAGCTCAAAGAATGAGATCATCCTGAATGACCAGGTTATTCCGTCTTCTTATTCCAAGATGACAATGCCAGGATTCAAGGGTGGTTCAGGGAGCATGAGACGGGTCGGTTCCTCAGAGTCCAGATCTTAGCCCAATTGAGAATCTTCGGGATGTGCTGGAGGATGGCTTTGCACAGTGGTCACACTCTCGCATCATCGTAATACTGTAATGAATGACTTTTTATTTTTTTTTCTGGTCAGGCTCCACAGAAAAAACATACATTAGTCTGTGTGGTTTGGTGGCGCTGTGCAAACGTAGAGCCTCGCCCATTGAAAAAACACAGAAAGGAAATGTTCATTTATTGCATAAAATGTACGTATTTGGCTATTTTATCCCATTAGATGTTGGTTTTCATTAGTAAAATACACTCAACAAAAATATAAACGCAACACCTTTGTTTCTGCTCCATTTTTCATGAGATGGACTTAAAGATCTAAAATTCATTCCAGATACACAATATTACCATTTCTCTCAAACATTGTTCACAAATCAGTCCAAATGTGTGATAGTGAGCACTTCTGCTCTGCTGAGATAATCCATCCCACCTCACAGGTGCGCCACATCAAGATGCTGATCCGACATCATGACTAGTGCACAGGTGTACCTTATACTGCCCACAATAAAAGGCCACCCTGAAATGTGCAGTTTTTTGCTTTATTGGGGGTCTGGGGACTCAGAACCCGTCAGTGTCTGGTGTGAATTTGATTGTTTACTTGCAAATTTCACTCTCTGTCCTCACGGTGCAAACTTACAGACCGTCACTAACAATTTGGCTGAGCAACTTTTACTCAAAAAAACCACCTCTAGTTACAATGTTCCCTCGTTGGAAAAGTAACTTTGAGTCGTTCGAGCGTTTTCGACTTCCGAGTTCCACGAGCAGCACAGACCGAAGTCACTGGGAATGAATGTTGCATGTGTTGTTGCGTTCCAGTCCCGGAATCCCATTTCCATACATCTGCCTCTGATGGGCTTTGATTGCACATATATTTAAATACATTACACCGCTCCACATTCATTAAAGCTAAAGTCATTATTCGCCACGGCCTTTGCAGCGGGCCCGGGCGACAGAGAGCTCATCTGAATATGCAGTTCGACAAATTACCCCAACTTTATTTACGCCATTAATTATTTATGGCCAAAGTTGTTTGTGCCGCGGGTTTTGTGATATGAGCGCCATACGTGGTCTGAGAGATTCTTAAAGCTTTACATTTGAACAGTACGGCACGAAATCTCAAATGGCCTAAAACAAGAAACTTCAAAATGTTTACAGTGAAAACATGACGGTTATAAAGTATCATAATTGTTTTCTTTCACGCAGACCTATTTTATTATCAGGATCATGTGAGGTTTGTCTCTTTGGCTCTGCATTAATAATGTAATACACTTTTAGGCACAGAGCTTGATACAAGGCTAACCACGGCCCATTGTTTGAGTACATGAAACCATAATAAAGTATTTATTTATTTTTAAACGTCAATTATTTCCGATAAAATCTGGGTTGTGCAGACTAGTATTCAAAAACATGTTTGCACGCTTGGTAGTCTGTTTAATAAAATGATATTTTTAAGCTCACCATTCAGTCAATCACTAAAAATTCCCGCATTAAATAAGTGTGTAAAGGATAAGTTTGTCTTTTTTGTATACTTTAAAACTAAGACGCTAAAGCAGAACTAAGTAACTCGTGCCCCTAGAGGCCAAAAGGTGTCGTAGCATGTTTTATTTTACACATTGTCTGTGAGAGTAAATACTACGCAATATACCCAATTACACAATGGAGATATTTTTTTTCACTCAAACTTTGCTGTAAATACTGTTTAAGTGGCGCTAGCCCGTTAGCCTGTTAGCTTCTTCTTCGTGATTCCATTAGTGTGTATTGCGCCTCTGGGCCGGTGCAGGGAAAGTTGCAAACATGGTTTTCTGGCGAGAGACACCAGGGGGAGATGAAAGACCCCCCCCCCCCCCCCAATCATCCCATTAACACTTGTATTACCCCCAGAGGGACGACGGGAAGGATTTATTAAGGTCAACAACTTACTCGGTTCCCCTTTAACGGAGAAAAACTGGCAAAATATCTCAACGTGGACCGTTTTCACCCGCAGCGTCTCTCGCCTTAATCTAGTTTTTCGGCGCGAGCTCGATGACTTCATGATACTTTAATAAACTCTCCTTTCATCCTGGCCTATTGTACATGTTTTTAGTGGTGAGAGAATACCGGAGACATGGGGAGAACATGCAAACTCCGCACAGAAAGGCCCCGTCCAGGTGGGAATCGAACCAGGGACCGTATCGCTGTGAAGCGAGAGTGCTAAACCATCAAAAATCCAAAATTATATATCTATCAAAACCACTTAAGGCATCGTGATATTTTATCCTTACTCTTTGAAATGGCATTATTATTTCCTTTGCAAAAGAAACACATTTTAGTATATTATATCCATCCCATTTTGCAAAGTATGTTATATGTAAAAAAATATATATATATAGTTGTTTTTTAATATTTTTTGATTTTTCATGATACACTATTCCTGATGTCGCGCCCTATGACATGACGTCGTGCCATATGACAAATCCCTATTACTTCTGGTTCGTCACTATAGCAAAATGTTAAACAATAGTTCATATTTTATTTTCATGCATTTATTTATTTATTCGTTTATTTGGTTGGGACAGTCTTGGTTTAATCCGATAAAACAACAAACCGATCAATGAATCAACCACTTTCTTTTTCAGGAGAAAGCACAGTAACGTAAATGCCCAGTACATGGTTCTGCTTTACGAACATCCCCCTGGTGGTGATTAGAGGTATTGGCTTTACTGATGATTTATTACGCCACAGCGAACCGCCCACCCCCGCTCTGTGCGAGACGTGGCAAATCAAAGGCGAGTTTAGTGTAGATTAAGCGTGAGCCGTGTTTATCCTCCTCGGCGGCGGCGTGCGGCTGTCGAGGCGTAATTGTGTACGAGCGTCTGACACGTATTCTTTGATGTGCCTTGTTTTTCCCGCGCGGGAACAGACAGCGGGACGAGAGCGTTTCACGGGTCACCTCTGAAATGTAAATTCAAGCTGGAAATACTGATACTGTGTTTTTTATTCATGTATCTGTCAGCGGTGTTGGGATTAGGTTTAGTTTTGTTATTTTGGTAATAAACATACAGATATTTATACATACAAGAGGAAACCCGGTAAAACATTTCACACGGTGGGCAATGTAGACATTTTTTTGCTACGTTTTTTTGGCTTTCAGAGTAAAACAAAAAGGACCAAATCCACCCCTTGAGATAGGCAGTGACCGAGATGATGCTGTAATTCAAACGTGGTCATTTCCGTTCTTTTGGAAGGTTTTTTTCCAGAAAAAAATGTGTATCTTGTTCCTTCAAAGCTCAATAAATAATAATAATGCATTGGTTTTATACAGTGGGGGGAAATCCAATAGAAAGTCTATGGGGAACTGACCAAATACTTTTCCCCACTTTTCTGGACACGCTTTACAATGCATGATTCATTCACTCAATACTTGTGTAGCCACAGCTGCCCTGACAAAAGCAAGGCTGTCAGTCTGCGCCATCGGCCGCTCCGACCACCAACCACCCACTCACTGACTCCACTCACTCAGGCTTCCCGGTGTTTCCCAAACGGTCTCCATCCAAGTGCCGACCAGGCCCTTCCTGCTTAGGGATTGGGCAGAGCAAAGACGGGATGACCCAATCAGGCTGGGAATGAGATATTTAAACATCCATCTGAGAAAACCTTAAACATATCGGAATAAATGGGAATGTTTGCAGTCTGTATGAGCTACTGAAGTGGAGAGTTCGTCGCATGAGTGGATTACAGCGTCATCTCGGGCACCTTTCACCTCCACCGTGGGAAACCGGCCGCTGAGGGCGCGATGTTGTAGACAAAACGTCATTAAATAAGCATGTAAAGGATAAGTTTGTCTTTTTTGTATACTTTAAGATGTTAGAGCAGAACTAAGTAACTCATGCCCCTAGAGGCCATAAGCGCCACTGCAGGTGTCGTAGCATGTTGCGTTGTATTTTACGTGAGAGTAAATACTACGCTGACAGAAAAGACAAAGGAGAGAGGGATGTTGTTCATCCAATTACACAGAGGAGATCATTTTTTTCACTCAAACTTGGCTGTAAATACTGTTTACGTGGCGCTAGCCCGCAGTTAGCTTTGCCCGTTAGCTAACCCATTTACATTCCCTCCACACTCGGTTACGTTTGCAGCTTCAGTTTCCCCTGGGGGAGACTGACAGAAGCGTCTGCGCCAATGGTCCCTCATTAAATAAGTATGTAAAGGATAGGTTTGTCTCTTTTGTATACTTTAAAACTAAGACGCTAAAGTTAACTAAGTAACTCGTGCCCCTAGAGGCCATAAGCGCCACTGCAGGTGTCGTAGCATGTTTTAGTTTACACATTGTCTGTGAGAGTAAATACTACGCAATATACCCAGTTACACAAGGGAGATAATTTTTTTCACTCAAACTTGGCGGTAAATACTGTTTAAGTGGCGCTAGCCCGCAGTTAGCTTTGCCCGTTAGCCTGTTAGCTTCTTCTTCGTATTGTATTGTATTGTATTTATTTATTTTTGAACAGGGACAGTGTACAATATACATTAGCCTCAGAAAGGAGAGATGCATTGTACCAGGTTATAGCCCTTGTGCTAATTTCCACCTGCAGTCCCTGGGCCTATTGTACATGTTTTTAGTGGTAGGGGAAACCGGAGTACCCGGAGGAAACCTACGCAGACATGGGGAGAACATGCAAACTCCACACAGAAAGGCCCCGTCCAGGAGGGAATCGAACCCGGACCTTCTAGCTGTGAAGCACGAGCGCTAACCGCTGTACTACCGTGCCGTCGTGATTCCATTAGTGTGTATTGTGCCTCCGGGTCGGAGCAGGGAAAGTTGCAAACATGGTTTTCAGGCCAGAGACACCAGGGGGAGATGAAAGACCCCCCCCAATCATCCCATTAACACTTGTATTACCCCCAGAGGGACGACGGGAAGGATTTATTAAGTTACTTAGTCCTGCTTTAACGGAGAAAAATAGCCAAAATATCTCAACGTTGACCATTTGATAGTTGATACTTTTACAAACTCTACGTGAATGCTGAAGTCGCATCACTCCGGTTAGCTTCTCTGTAGTCCTTTGATGTGTTTTACCCCCCCCCCCCCCCCCCCCCCCCCACACACACAGTAGTGTTCCTTATTGTGAGAACAGACAGCCAGATGAGAGCATTATCATTTCACAGGCTCGCCGTCGCCCCTGGAAGCGTCGGAGCTGGCGGCGCCGGCGTCGACAGTCGTAGCGCGGGAGATAACTGGGCTAATTAGGGCCAGAGAAGCTCGTTAGTCAGCAGCGGAGTTTAGCGCCGCGCTTCCTGGTTCAGACTTTTGAGGACGGTTCTGGGCCACGCTCCGAGACACGGCGGGCCTTTTCCTGTTGAAGAAAAGGGATGTTTTAATCATGAGCGACCGGCGTTGGCGTTTGTAGCGGGCGCCGGCGCGAGCGATGACAAAAGCCTTTGATCATTATTTATCGCGTGAGCGCTTTGATCAATATTTGAAACGTGCGCAGATGTTTTTGTCCGTTTAGGCCGATCGAGAGTGGATTTCGTGACATAACTGACACGCGGGGGTCAGTAACGGGTCCCCAGGGAAAAGTAGTTTGTGTGTTTGTCGTTTTAAAAGCCGTGTGCGGTTAGCAGCTGGTGAGGTTCAATAGACTCTAATATAAAGTCAACAGCTGGAAGGTGCAACTTGCCGTCTCTGGACTGAAATAATAGTATTCAATAACAGGTTCCATGTGCAGGTACAGGTAACAAGAAAGTAATAATATCTAAAGTTACAGAACTCTTAAATGAAAAAAACGTATATATTTTATACTGTTCCCTGGTTCTCCCGTACATGACCCCTGGCCTAGACGTTTGGGGAAACACTTACAAAACCAATCTTAATCCAATAAGTACCATTCAAAAAAGAGCGATCCGCATTGTGAATAAAATGGCTCACAGGGCAAATACAAATGAGCTTTTCCTTAAACTAAAAGCGCTAAAACTGAAGGATTTGGTTGAGTTTAAAACAGCACAATGTATGTATAACATAAGCTATAACAAGTTACCTGTGCATATCCAGGGATTGTTCCAAAAACGAGACTGCGTTTATAATTTTCCGAAAGGAAGAAATGTTTCAAAAAACTTATGTGAGAACGAGTGCAAAGCAGCTTTGTGTTTCTTTTGTTGGGCTTAATGTGTGGAGTGAGTCGGACCGAGAGCTAAAAGACTGTAAAACACTAATTCAATTTAAAATTCTTTTGAAGAAATCAATTATAAAAAAATACCATGAGAACGGACGCTAAGGATGCAAAATTAAGATGATAGATTTTTTTCTTTGTGACGATCTAAACACACACATTTTTTATAACTGTATGCCTAAGACATTGGCAGCTTTTACTGTTATGTAAATACACTGGGAGGCGCAATAAGCTTTAGCTTCTGCCTATTCCATTTCAGACTTTATGTTTATTTATGTCGTTATCTGTTAAATGTTTAAATGTCTGAATAAAAATAATCTGAATCTAATTACACATGTAGGTACAGGTAATTACATTTTTCACAGGGGTGGCAACAGCTAGAGTGGCAACTTGAGGCGCCGGGAGGACGGTGTTCTCATTGTTCTTGACCACTTTTATAACCCCCTCATACATTACTCCTGTTAGACGCATTTATTTTCTATTTAATGCAACCAGCGGTTCTTTAAATAAGCCAAACCAAATGTTAAAATAACTGTCAACTACATGTTTTGGGCTCGGTCCTCTGTTTGGGAAGCACAGCTCTAGTCCTGGCCTACATCTCTACACTGCAAGTCTGAACTTCCCATATAGTCTTGTTAGCATATTGTAGCTGTGCTATACAGCAAAAGAAAACTGCACCTACATCAAGGCCGTGGGAACCCAGGGGGCTGAGGGCGCTGCAGCACCCCCTGGTGGATAGTTTGTGAACTGCAGGCAATATTAATAAATGGTAAATATGCACAGAAAAAGCATTTTTTGGGTAAATTTTGTCCCTCAGCGCCCCCTAACTAAACTGTCTTCCCACGGCTCTGACCTACATCGTCCTCTAGACGAGATTTGCCAAATCAGGTGACACAAGTAGACCAGCCCAGCGTCGGGCCTGTCCATAGAATCAGAATCAGAATCAGAATTCGTTTTATTGCCAAGGTTTGTGAACAAGGTTTACAAACTAGGAATTTTACTTGGTTCAAACGTGCGACATAAAACATATAACACAGAATTAAGATAAAAAATAAGCTAAGAACGTTAAACTATAAGGCTATAAGGGCATGCATAAAATAAAAAATATTAAATAAATAAGATAAAATAAAGTGACATATGTTAAGACAACAACAATTTGACAATGAACAACAGCGGGATTGTATATACAGATGTTTTGGCATTTAAAGTGGTATTAAGTGTTTAAAGTGATAAAGTGATAGCAGCGGGTCTAAGTGTGGACACACCGCACACTGCAAGTGCAGATACATCCATGACTCTGTAACTGAGCTACAGAGACTTGTATTTGTTCATGAGTCTGATGGCGGAGGGGAAAAAACTGTTCAAGTGGCGGGAGGTGTGGGTCTGGATAGACCGTAGCCTCCTGCCTGAGGGGAGAGGGGTGAATAGTCCGTGACCAGGGTGAGAAGGGTCAGCTGTGATCCGACCCACACGCCTCCGGGTCCTGGAGGTGAACAGGTCCTGGAGAGATGGAGCTCACAGCCAATCACCTTCTCTGCAGCACGCACAATGCGCTGCAGACGGTGCTTGTCCCGTTCTGTAGCGCCGGGGAACCACACGGTGATGGAGGAGGTGAGGATGGACTCGATGATGGCCGTGTAGAACTGCGCCAACATCTTGGTTGGCAGCTTGAGTTTCTTCAGCTGCCGCAGGAAGAACATCCTCTGCTGGGCCTTCTTGATGAGGGAGCTGATGGTTGGCTCCCATTTGAGGTCCTGGGTGATGGTGGTGCCCAGGAAACGGAAGGAGTCCACGATGGAAATGGGGGTGGAAGAGTCTGTCAGGGCAAGGGGGGACGGTGGGGCTGTGTCTTTCCTAAAGTCCACGATCATCTCCACTGTCTTCTGGGCGTTCAGCTCCAGGTTGTTGTGGCTGCACCAGGACGCCAGCCGTTCCACCTCTCTCCTGTAGGCGGACTCATCGCCGTCCGAGATGAGCCCGATGAGGGTGGTGTCGTCCGCAAACTTGATCAGTTTAACGGTCTGGTGGCTGGAGGTGCAGCAGTTTGTATACAGGGAGAAGAGCCAGGGGGAAAGTACACAGCCCTGAGGAGTTACAGTATTTGTAGTCCGAGTGTCCGAGACGATCTTCCCCAGCCGCACGTGCTGGCTCCGGTCCGTCAGGAAGTCGGTGATCCACCTGCAGAGGGAGTCGGGCACGCTGAGCTGGTAGAGCTTGTCTCGTAGCAGTTCAGGGAGGATGGTGTTGAAGGCAGAGCTGAAGTCCACAAACAGGATCCTGGCGTAGGTTCCTGGGGAGTCCAGATGCTCCAGGGTGAAGTGGAGGGCCAGATTGACTGCGTCGTCCACAGACCTGTTGGCTCTGTAGGCGAACTGCAGCGGGTCTAGGAGGGGGGCGGTGATGTCCTTGAGGTGAGGCAGGACCAAGCGCTCAAAAGTCTTCATGACCACAGACGTCAGTGCCACCGGCCTGTAGTCATTAAGTCCTGTGATCCGTGGTTTTTTAGGGACAGGGACGATGGTGGACGATTTGAAGCAGGACGGCACGCGGCATGACTCCAGGGAGGTGTTGAAAATGTCCGTGAAGACGGGAGCCAGCTGATCCGCGCAGTGTCTCAGGGTGGAGGGGGAGACACCATCCGGCCCAGGGGCCTTCCGCAGTTTCAGTTTCAGGAACTGCCGACGCACTTCCTCTTCTTGGATGGAGAGAGCAGGGGGGGTGGGAGGGTTTGTGGAGACCTTTGATGAAGTGCTGGGGTCGTTGATGGTAGAGGTGATGATGGGGGGAGCAGGGGCAGCTGGAGTGTCTAGAGAGGTGTCAAAGGCTGATGGGCGTTCGTGGCGGCAGTAATGTGTGTTCAGACTCTGGGCGAGGCACAGGTCGTTCAGAGCCCGGGGGGTTGGGCTTGTAATTGGTGATCGCCCTAAGACCCCGCCACACTGCTCCAGAGTCATTGGAGGAGAACTGATGTTGGAGACGGGCAGAGTATGCAGCTTTAGCTTTCTCCACCTCCCTGCTAAAGCTGTACCTTGCCTCCCTGTAATGGTCTCTGTCGCCATTTTTGTGGGCCGTCTCTTTCTCCTTTCGTAGGTGTCGGAGTTTGGGGGTGAACCAGGGTTTATCATTATTAAAACAAACCCTAGTGCGCGTTGGTATGATGCGCTCCTCATTGAACTGGATGTATGAGGTCACAGTGTCCGTATATTCATCTAGGTTGTTGCCAGCCTTTAACGCTTCCCAGTCTGTAGTCTCCAAACATGAGCGCAGCTCCTCCACAGCCTCAGTGGTGAACGTCTTTATTGTGCTCACTACAGGTTTAGCGAGTTTCAGTCTTTGTCTGTATGAGGGGATTAAGTGGACCATCACGTGATCTGAGAGTCCGAGTGCAGCGCGGGGGACAGCGTGGTATGCGTTGCGTATTGTAGTGTAACAGTGATCCAGCGTGTTCTCCTCTCTGGTGGGGCATTTAATAAACTGTCTGTATTTGGGTAATTCCTGGCTCAGGTTCCCCTTGTTAAAGTCACCAAGCACAATAACAAGAGAGTCCGAGAAGGTCCGCTCCGTGTGTAGTATCTGCTCCGCGAGCGCGCGCTGAGCTTCGAGAATGTCCGTGCCCGGCGGTAGATACGCAGCCACCAGAATGAATGAAACTATTTCCCGCGGTGAATAAAAAGGTTTACAGTTAATGAAGAGATATTCCAGAGCAGGAGAGCAGTGTTGGGAGATCGCTGTAGTATCAGTACACCAGCTGCTGTTGATGTAGAAACAAACTCCACCGCCTTTTGTTTTCCCGGAGAGCGTCGGGTCCCGATCCGCGCGGAGAAGCTGAAAGCCCTCCAGGTGAACCGCGCTGTCCGGGACCTTCGCGCTCAGCCATGTCTCCGTGAAACAGAGAACGCAGGACGAGGAGAGGTCCTTGTTTCTTCTCATCAGCAGCGCTAGTTCGTCCATCTTGTTGGGAAGTGAGCGAGCGTTCGTGAGGAATACGCCAGGTAAAGGCGTGCGTGCACCGCGCCTGCGAAGGCGAACAAGGGCCCCCGCACGCTTTCCCCTCCGGCGGCGTCTCACTCGTTTGGTCAAAAAGTGGACCAAATCCGCGGCTGTTGCCAAAAAAACTGGCAGTAGGTCCGTAGAGGTGATTGACCTGATGTTCAGAAGCTCTTCACGGGTGTAAGAGCACGCGGACACACAGTAAACGCACAATAACAGACACAACAGAGCGCACGAAAGCACCGTGGCTGCCTTCCTCGGCGCCATCTTGGGCCGAGTCTGTCACCCCACAGACTGGGGTGACAGTCTGTGGGACTGTCACCCCAGTTCAACCCCAAACTAAGTAATATGCTCTTGTCAGTGTGCAAACGCAGACTGAATCGATAAAGAGAAACACAATATCAACACACACGCGCTAAAGGAGGCACTTTCACCGCCCGACTTTACTCCACAGAATAAGCATACACTCATTGTGTACTCGATCTGCTCAGTCACGGCAGCTCAGGACTAACACTTGAACACAATTTTGTTTTACGGTTGTACAATGCCAAATAAAGCACTTATTAGTTATATCGCCATTTTCCCCAATTTATGAAACTGTAGCAAGCTGGCACTTCTTACATGACGGCCAAAACATCTGCAACTACACGTACACCTTAACCCTGGCACTTACATGTGTAATTACTTTCTTATTCCCTGTACCGAGACACGGTCACTCACAGGCTCTAAAGTGTTATTTTAGTATAATATTTTTTTAGTGGCCCCCATGGGATTGGGGGGGGGGGGTGCTCTCTCTGGACTTTGGGAATGACTGGCCTATCGCCGGTCTAGTCAATGAAGTTTTGTTTAGCGGTTGACCCATATATCGGCCGATAAATCGGGACGATATTTGTGAATTTACAATATCTGCTATCGTCCGATATTATCCCAATTAAAAGCCGATATTTCGGAAAACCAAAAGTGATTGAGACTCAGCGTAATCAAAGGAGTTATGTCAACTTGAGAATCCAAGAGAACCCCAATTGTCTGAGGTTAAACTGTCATATTGTGATTATTATAGCTGTAAATGGTAAATTACATTTACAGCTATAAATGTAACAACATTTATAGCTGTGACTTTAATGAATCAGCAACTTGAAATCGACACAAAAAATGGAAACTTGTAATTGATTTAACATAAGATTTCTCTGCAGCCCTTGGGATTATTTTTGAGTTGAAATAATAGTTTACATTTGTCCTCCTGAGCGGTTTGAGTGTCTGTCATGCTGGTTCTCGACCCTTTGAGTGGTTTAACAAAGCCGTGGTCTTGACTGTGTTCCACACCTCAGCGCCGCGTCCTTTAGCCGCCGCTCCTTTGTGGAGGATGAACAGCTGTCGGTCTGCGGCCGTTGTTCACGCTGCGGTGAGTTTTATCAGATTAGTTTTGTGGAAGTCTCCTCAGACTCACCCTGCGGTTTCTCAGAGTCTCGGCGCACTCTGTTATTTCGACAACATGGAGCTCTGAACGAGAAGGGGCAGGATTCTGTCAGTTCACCGATAACGTAGTCCATGTTATTTTATTATTTTACCCTCCACCTCTCTTTTAATTATCTGTTTATTTTAAGTCTATCGGAAAAAGGAAACTGGACAATTACATGACATATTTAAAGTGGACGCTCGCTGCTTAGGGATGCACCGTATCCGATACTGGTATTGGAGCTGATATTGTAAAAATACAATATCAGGTATTGATTCCAAATATCCGATACTGAACTGACACCTGTTTTGGCTCTCACTGTTTTAAAAACACAACTTTCACCAACTAAATCTCAGTGAATACGGGCTGCATAGAGGCTGTATGTCATTCCAAAGCAAATGTATTTTTGATCGCCGCGGCTAGCAACAGTATGCTAATGCTAGCGGCAGTATGCTAATGCTAGCAACAGTGTGCTAATGCTAGCATTATCTGTCCTATTCATGGCTGATCACTGCTAATTACCTGCCTATTGTTCTTTTGTTGGCTGAGGTGCCGTCTCCCTGGACTGGCCCCGCCCTTTCGATTTCTCCTGAAGGAGATTGGAGTAAAGAGAAGGAAGATTAAATCTGAGCCCATCATTCAAGTTCATGGAGGTATTTTCTTTCTTGACAAAAATGGCTTCTTTTACTCCTCGTTTAAACCAACGTTCTGGGCAGTGATCATCTATGAATAGGACAGGACTGACCGATACTGAGGTGAGCAGATCGTTAGAAAGGTGTTTACCCACAGGTGAGAGTAGCTGTGATTAGAGGGGAGGAGCCGGGCAAACCCTAACTCCTCCCCGTTGGTCTATATTTTCAGCTGCGAGCTGAGTGGGACCTTTGTCACTGACGAAGCCTTTTGGATGAGAGGCGAAACGTTCGAAGACTTCAACTACTGAGTACAGAAGATGAATCAAGTACCTTCATTGAAGATGGACAACTCCTGTACGACTGAGAATTTACACAGACATCTTCATTGAAGATGTTTTTACATTAGTTCATTAATAGATGTAATTGATAATTGATCTGTAACATCTCGTTTCACAACAGAGAAAAGAGGACCATTCACTTTTTCATTCAGAGGAAGCCACGTTTGAGGAAGTCTCTTGGTATCGGTTAATATCGGATATTAGATACTCTTAACTCCTGGTATGAGAAGCTAAAACCCTGGATTGTTGTTGTTGCTCTGCTCCTTCTGCCAGTAGCTAGACTTTGCTTTCCCAGATATCAAAAGACGGGGTTGCACGTTGCCAGGACCCGCTCCTCCGTCCAGCTCTGGCACCGTCCCGCGGCTGGGCAGATGTTGTTTTTTTGTTTGCTGACCATCGCGGAGTTGGCGCGGGACCAGAGCCCAGCAGATGTTGTGTTTGCGCGGATAAACACGGAGTCGACTTTAAGACAGATTACGTGAGGGAGCGCCGCGTGTCTCCGGCTCATTGTGCGCCGCGAATAAAGACACGGGCGAGTGCGCGGGACCCGCGGCGTCTCCGGAGGGAACACGGCTTCCTGGCGCTGACAAGGAAGTTCGCAGATGTAGAGTTGTTGACTGCAGCGTTTTGTTCGTTATCGTTGTAAATAAGACCCTGTTCGGTTTCTTTATGTCTTTTTCCACAATATTTCATACTTTTTAAATAAAAGTAACTAAAACGATCGTCATTGTCCACAAACAAAGCCCGGCTCGACACTAGGCTGAGCTGGATTGTGATATCTGCACGTTATACTTTGTCCTTCATACTATGGCAGTGGTTCTCAACCTCGAAGCCCCTCCCCCTGCACATGCTGTAGTCGGGCCGCGGCCCCCCAGTCCTGTGGGGGCCCCCCACAAATGAAACACAACATGACACAAATAAACTGAAACTGGAGCGTTTAATGCACCTGTAGTTTAGTCATATTTGATGATTTTTAACCATGTCATTTGCTCAAATGAATATAGAACAACTATATATAGAAAGAAAACTTTGAAACAAACAATATCCTGACTCTTGCCTTTTACTATAACTGATTAATTTTTATGTTGATGTTTTATTGATTTCATCTGTTCTCTTGTAATTTTATGCAACTGTGAAGCACTTTGAATTGCCTTGTGTATGAATTGTGCTCTACAAATAAATAATAACTATTATTGTTACCTTGCACTCTAATGTGCCTGAAATAGATAAATGAATAAAAATTAAGAATTAAATGAATGTTTTCATATAAAAATAAGCTCATGCATAAATTATATTCCAGTGATTAAATCTAGCTTTGAATTAATGCGTTTATTTTGTTCTATTAGTTCCAAAGATTTGTTCAGAGGGGATTTTGGATCTTGGATGTTTTCTGGGGTTCAAAATCAGGTTAGGAATTGAGTCCTCATCTGTACTCTGTAGTTGAAGTGTAGGACGTTTCTCCTCTCATCCAAAAGGCTTCGTCAGCAACACTAAAGTTTTAGCTCAGACACTTTAGCCAAGCTAAACCCCTCCCAGTGTCTGAGCTTAAACTTTAGTGTTGCTGACGAAGCCTTTTGGATGAGAGGAGAAACGTCCTACACTAGAAAACAGAAGAACCTTCTAGGCGGCTACATTTATGGGGAAAAAAAACACCTGTAGTGTCAGGTGTGCTTATTAACATACTAAAAGTCTACCAAAATCTGACCACTGGAAAGGTGTAATTTCCAAGATGGCGTCCAAGAGGGGCGCCAAATCCTTAAAATGCCCATTACCCCTTTATTATTCATCCTAGACCAGTCATTTCTGTGTCTAACCCCATGTTTTGGGTTTCTAGGAATCCAATAGGCTTGTTAAAATTGTAGTGACATGATTACATAATTGTGAAATAGAAATGGTGGACAAATACTCTTTGCATTAATATTAGCGAGGTTGTCACGGCAACAGCACAAATTTTCCCAGAGGCTTAGAGGGACATGGATGGGCTCATTTTAAAGCCCCGACCCTGTTCTTCCCAACACAATAAAGAATAAGTCTGTACGACATTTACTCCCAGAGATATTCACTAAAGTCTGCGAGGTGAGCGACCATGTCGGCCCTGACATGGTAGACCTGGAAGGGTTTTAACCTCTCTGTTATCTCAGCATATTAGCAATTAGCATATTTACATTATAGTGAAATGATTGCAATTAGAAAATGATTACAAATCTCTTAAAAATTTATTTTTGAAAAATACATTTCATCTGCACTAGATTTACAAATAGTCATTGTCACTCTCTTCCTCCTGTAAAGGTTGTTAATGCATAGAGTATTTGTCCACCATTTCTATTTAACAACTATGCAATCATGTGACTACAATTTGAACAGGCCTATTGGATTCCTAGAAACCCAAAACATGGGGTTAGACACAGAAATCACGTGTCTAGGATGAATAATAAAGGAGTAATGGGCATTTTAAGGATTTGGTGACCTTCTTGGACGCCATCTTGAAAATTACACCTTTCCAGTGGTCAGATTTTGGTAGACTTTTAGTATGTTAATAAGCACGCCTGATACTGCAGAAAACCATTGAAAAACCTTTTTTGGGGGTCAAACCATATTTTCCGCCGACTATTCACTGAAGATGGACAACTCCTGTATGACTGAGAGTCTACACAGACATACAAGACTGGGAAGTTTGGAGTCTGTCGGAGCGACTAAATTAGAGATGTTGTTGCACAGAAAATCTAATTTGGAGAAAACAGGCTTAAAGTTTATCACTGGCGCTGCGGTCTCCTGGAAAGGAAATGACCATATTTGGATTACAGCTGCGTCTCGGTCGCTTTTCCTGCTACACGTGGATACCAAGCATGCCAATAATTAAGAATAAATACGTGGGAAAGACGAGGGACCGCTGCAACGTGGTAGTGATTTCCAAAAACGTACTCGTGGACATCATTTAATACACTTCGCAAAAGGGGATTTTTTTTTTAACTATTATTAAAACTAAGATGTTGTGGGAGAAAACTAGCAACGTCTCAACATTGACCGCTGTGTGTTCACACCTCCGTGTCTTAATAGCTTTCTATGGTTCCTTCTTTTTATCCAACACTTTACCTAATATTCCTTTCTCGTATCATCTCAGAGCTTGTGACGGCACGTATTGTAAGTTATCTTATCTCCTATCTGCACATTGCCAGGTACCACAGGCGGGCGGTCAGTCCAACATGGCCGCCCCCGCTCTGCGCCTCGCCTCCCGTTGAAGTCCAAGCCCGAGCAGATGTTTACTGACCCCGGGGTGTGTTTTCGCAGATAAACACTGGTGAAATTTGACGACAGATTAGTTTTGGGAGCCTCCGAACCCTCTCGCTCATTGTTTTCTTCCAAAAAAACCCAAAAAAACAAAAAAAAGACTGGCCCCGGTTCAAATCCGCAGTCTCGTATCTCGGAGGAGGACAAGGGATTCTGGCACGGGCGAGACGGATACAAGAAGCTGTTTGTTGTGAATCTTGGCAAATCTTTATCGCTGCGAGGGAATGATATGACCGACGGCGCTGCATCGTCGTTTCCATTCAGCCGTGGTAAAAGTGTCCATCGATACGGGTGCGTTTTATTAAATAGGCTGTGTCCGAAAGTCCGCACTACGCCCCATACAGTGACTATAAAGTGGTCACGCCATTTTGTAGGGGCGTCCGAATGTCCAGAGAGAAAAAAGTCAGCTGTTTCAATCGCGTGCTGCGTATTTCTGATGAATAAACGACTTGAATATGAACAGTAATGATGAAAAAATGCTAACGTTAGCTGCTAACCTTTAGCTCGAGCTGTTAAATGACCGATAGCTTCCTCTCTCGGACAAAAAGGCGTCATTGATGTAAAAGCCAAAATATAACGTATCTGACTCGTATTTATCCATAAATATTCCACTGTCTCCTGAGTTTGGTTGATCTTTATCGCACAAATACATTATTATACTCTGACCTACTTTCTGCCTTTGAGCTAACGCTGGATTTTTTCTTTTTCTTTTTTTTTCTCTGATGACAGTTTTAATTTTGAAAGTAACATAAAACGCCTGTAAAAGTGCCAACACTGTCGTTCTGTTACACAAAATAAAGGTTTGTAACAATAAATAAATTCTGATAATCTAAATAATAATAATCTGCACGCCGCATGACGTCACGCAGCTCGGAGAGAAAGTAGTACGGCTAGTGCTAACGTCCACATCGGCTCATGAATACACTCCCTGAGGTGGGTCTGCACCTTTGCTGTGCCTTTAGAGCAGACTCTGGCAGAATCGAGGTCCACAGCTGTAATCGGGAGCTGATCTACGTCCTTTTGCTTTTCGCATATTAAGTAGCCACGCTTTCAAATGAATACAATCGAACTGGGACGGCCCTTTGTCGCCGATCGGACTGAAATGGCGTCTGTGAGGGTTGTAATACTGCATCTGCTGCCGCTGGAAAATACTCCAGGTTTACATTTCGTAAGGGAGGGATTAGGATGAGACTGAAGGACGAGCCCGGGAATTTGCTCAGGAAAGAAAATGCACATGAACATTTCAAGAATGTAATGTCTTGGGTTTGAGCGAGGGACTGTGTGCGAGTCTTTGTCTTGTGGGAAAAGGATCAGATTAGTGAGTGCTGCGTTTGTGTTGCGATGGAACCGTCCCAGTTTTAGACCAGCTTCACAAGACGACGGCGGCCTCGTTGATCCACTCTGTCCAGTCCTTGTGACACTGGTCAACTAAACTATTCGGGAAAAGCTAATTGTGTGGAATCCACTGCATCAGACGAGGATGTGGCTTCGATAACAGGTTAGTTTAGCCTCTGGGAATGTGTCTCTTTATGACAACCCAGCCTCCTTCACATTCAGTCCCCCACCCCCCCAAGCTCTGCAGGTATAAAATAGTCTCTCTATGTCTTAAACGCTGCATTACTTCTGCAGAGCACTTTGGATCCTGGCACTTGGACAAAAGCCGCGTGACACGCCGCGGTGCACAGTCGGAACGCGCCGCTCCGGAGCCAAACCGATGATATTTCACTCATTACCGCTCTGAATGATCGGGACAAAAACACATTAGGTTCTCTAAGCCGCGACACACGTTGGAGATTTAGTCAAAGCAGCAATTTGGGGGGAATTCAGCTTCGCGGAACGGCTCTTATTCTCAAATTATATCTTGATAATAAGCAGAAAAGTGATTGCTTCCCCCCGATGTTGTGCCGGAGTTTTCCCGAAGGCGGAGCGCTGTGGATGAAACGGAGGCTACGCGGCTTTGAGACGCCGGGGGAACAGATGGACAGCGCTCGGCTATTTTTCTGCAAGTCGCTTTAGTTGAAAGACGTGAATTTACAAAGATTCAAGCAACTGCAAGGCAAGTTTATTTAAATTCATGCACAAGGCAATTCAAAGTGCTTTACAGTTGCATAACATTAGAAAAAAAGAAAACAGATCAAATCAATCATTAAAACATCAACATTAAATTAATCAATCACAGTAAAAGGCAAGAGTGCAGATAAAATACTTTCAGTTTTCATCTGCTCGGGTAAAAAGAGCTGTTTTCAGCCTGGATTTGAACATTGTCAGAGTTGAGGCCTGTCTCACATCCTCATGAAGACTGTTCCAGATTTTAGCTTTAGCCTCAGCGTGTTTAGTCCTGACTCTGGGAACCACCAGGGGACCCCTCCCTGAAGTTCTCAGGGCCCGAGATGGTTCATACGGCTCTAACATGTCAGAGATGGACTTTGGTGCTAAACCATGAAAAGACTTGTACACAAGCAGAGCTGTTTTAAATTCTATTCTCTGAGTGACAGGAAGCCAGTGCAGAGACCGGAGCACTGGACTAATGTGGTGGTATTTCCTGGTTCTTGTCAGGACGTTCTGCAGCTCTAACAGCTCGTTTAGAAAGGCCAAATGAGCTTTCCAAACTGTAGTAGTAGAAGTAATAGTTAAGTATTAGTTAAAAAATAAGTAAAAAGTTACAGCTAACTTTCTGAATACTGACACACACGTTTTCACATTAACCTCTAACCTAGCTTCTTACAGCCTATAGGCCAGTGCCTCATTTGAAAGCTAAGACCTGCAAAACTGATCTAAACGGATCCTTTTACTTTTTTGTAGCTTTCTTTGTTGTGTTTTCATACTATTTTTTCTTCTGGTATTTGCCGCTTTTTTATTGCGTTTGTTTTCATCTTTTTGTTGCTATTTTGACACTTTTTCCAAGAAGCTTTTATTTGGGTAATGCTAAAGTAGAGAACATCTGCTCTGTTAAGGTGGGGGCCACTTTTATGCAACAAAAACATCGGAAAACAACTTTATTTGTCCGACGCCCTTTATCCCCCTCCGTTGGCGCTTTCTTGAGTCATGGTTCCCAGATAATCTCGTATGTAATGAGCGATGGGCCTCTCTCACGGATATAACATTACTCATGCCTCGCACATCATATTTGCCCATGTAAGTGAAAAGAGTTTATTGTAACAGTATCCACAGAACCTCTATGTTTATACAAGAGGTGCATGCTGGGAGTGGTCAGGTGACTCGCCCTCCTGCCCCTCGTCTCAGTTTGGAAAAAGCTTCTGGTTTCCGTTGAAGGGATTTACAATATTTTTGCCTTTTTATGACATCTATTCTCACTCCACACCTCCCCAACGCCGGGGTGAGTTTTACCGTTCCATTACGTGAATCTACAGCGGGATCACGTGGTTGGTTTTGTGAAGTTTTTTTGTGTCACAGTCGTGAGAGGAACCTCCTTAACGGAACGTGGTTTTTAAAGATTGTTTAGTCATTTTACAAATGTTCCAGCAAGTTTTAAAGCCGTACTAAGTAACTCCTAGAGGCCATAAGCGCCACTGCAGGTGTCGTAGCATGTTGCGTTTTTTTACTTTAATTGTCCGTGAGAGTAAATACTACGCTGACAGAAAAGACAGAGGGATATTGTTCATCCAGTTACACAATGGAAATAATTTTAAGTGGTGCTAGCCCGCAGTTAGCTTTGCCCGTTAGCCTCTTAGCTTCTTCTTCGTGATACCATTAGTGTGTATTGTTGCTCCGACCCGGAGGCAGGAAAGTTGCAAATGTGGTTTTCTGGCCAGAGACACCAGGGGGAGATGAAATACCCCCAATCATCCCATTAACACTTGTATTACCCCCAGAGGGACGACGGAAAGGATTTATTAAGGTAAACAAGTTACTTAGTGCTGCTTTAAACGACCAGATTAAAGTGGTGAGTGCTACGTTACCTTGAAGTTGGAAGAAACAACATGTGGCTCTTGTCCTACTCCAGTTTTGTAGCTTATACTGTTTTAGTTCAAGGGCTCATTGTTTTGCTAATGGCCACGACTATTGCACTGAATACGACTGATTTTTGTGCGTGTCCCGGGACAATTTGTTTCTGCCAGTCCAGCCCTGGTCGGGACAATGCATGATAATAAACATACATGTAAACACGCCACGCCAGATTGTAATTTCCATCGCACTCTCAAACACTCACACAACATTTTTACATAACGGCACATTATCGGCGTGTTGTTCACTCTGCGGTCAGTCAACCGGAGCGATCAATGCAGTTTTTTTAAATCTGAAAAGTTTATTTTGCAACACTCGTCACGCGGATGGAGCGAGAGGCAATGGGTTCCACTGACTTGTTTGTCTTTCTAAAAGGATTTGCAGATGAGACGGTTCTGAGTTGCTCTAAATGGGAGGGACAAAAAAAATCAAATCACAGACCACTTTGTCACGACGGGAACCAAATGAAAACATGTTCTTAAAAGCACTTCAAGGAACCGTTTTTCCCCCCTGAGATCTGTTCTTACCTGAGCTTAGAGTTGATACGCTCCGGTCTGGTCTTTGTGCCCGTGGAAGAGCGCGGTCGGCGGGTAGTTTCGGCTGTGTGAGCACGAGGCTGGATGACGTCAGTTATCGCGGCAGAGCCAACTGACGTAACATTCAAGGTGTATTTAACACAAGAGGGCGCCACACAGACGGTTTTAATCTGGAATGTCTAATACTATTAAACACCCATGTATGCCGTTTATAGCCCAAAAGGTTGATCTGGGGCTTAGTTGTTCTTTAATAAGAATGTACCTCTGTAGATGCCTCATCTTCTCTAAGAGGATTTCGTCTACCAAAGGTTTTCTCGTCCTGCTCCAAACGTACACTGACATCACAGAACCACAGGGTCCAGATCTAAACTCTGAAACCGGGACAAACCCAGGAGGCGCAGCACCGTTTCAGAGGATCAGAGGAGACAGAGGGCAGCCAGGTTTCTTCCGAGTGCTACAGTTTCCTCGACCTCCAAGGTCATGCGGGTCAGGTCGACACACAGTGGCGGCTCGGCTCAGGACTAACACCTGAACACTGTTTCATTGTGCCCTTGTACAATGACAATAAAGCACTTACTTACTTACTTAAAACCACATTGAGAATTCAAGATCTTGGTGAAAAATGAAAGCAACGCTGGATCTTGCGACATTGCTGAAGCTTCTTGAAACAAGGCCACAGCGAATGTGCTATAATCAAAGCTTGTGAAGTTCCAACCAAATATTTGAGCGTGTGACCTTTCTTTTATATGCACACTTTTTTTTTGTTCACATAAAAACTACAATGGGCCGTCTTCAAGGTTCTGCAAAGAGAGTCATGTTTTTGAGAAATAAGTTCAGTCACTCCATTTAGTGTCTTATTATTTCTAAAATAATAATCAATGTGGGCCAAGGTCTAGTAGAGATTTAGGCAGGAGTTTGGTCCGGTCATCCTCTGGTCCTACTGACCCAGCGCTGCCTCTGTGTGCCATCTTTATTTCTGCTTTAGGTCAAAGCAAACAGCAAAATCCCGTGTCTTGTCAGCGACTCCCACACACGTCTCCGGCCCGGCGCAGTCGATATTGTGTTTTGTGCCCGAATATCTCTCTTTGGAGGGAACGAGCGGTGATGTGGCTTTGTCTCCGCTCAGGCCTTTCTCTCGAAAACGAAGGGGAGCCTTTTAACCCTACAGCTCGGCCGTTTAGATATTAAACGTTAGC
Source organism: Proterorhinus semilunaris (assembly GCA_021464625.1). Lineage (NCBI taxonomy): Eukaryota > Metazoa > Chordata > Actinopteri > Gobiiformes > Gobiidae > Proterorhinus > Proterorhinus semilunaris. The sequence continues at coordinate 2,739,034 of CM038351.1, forward strand.
AGCTACTTCGGTCACTGCCGCGGATCTACGGAAAGAAAAGTGCAATATAGTGTTAAACTGAGACGCTGTGAATGGGGAAATCAATTTAGGGATATCTATTTGAAACCTTTGCTGAGGGGGGTGTGTATGAAGCTTATGTTTGGCAGGTACTTCAGAGGGAGCTCGTTTTAAAGGCAAAAATTAGAGGCTTTTTTGGGGGGAATCTGCTTATGGTTCTAAAATTCTAAGCAAATTTCTGCAACATAAAACATATAAAACAGCATCTGAAGTGGACAAATGTGTGGCCGGTTTTCACTGCGACGTTTCTCTGCTCCATGAGGCCTAGGAAGGCGTGGCAGGAAGCCACTAACATACCCATATATCAGCCGCAGGGGCATAGCTCGTCATTAGGCAGGGCAGGCTGCTGCTTAGGGCCCCCCAGCTGTCATGGGCCCCCCTGAACTGGCTCATTATGTTCAGCTTTACAATGAATACTCGCTTGGTAAGTTCTCCTGATGATTATGGCGGTGCAGTTACGTTATCTCAGCACTGACGCTCTCTGGTGCTGTTTATCTCCCTTTGGCAGACATTTAGTGAGTGATGACGTCTTATTGCCTTAGAAAGAGAAGGACATACTTTCACACACGGCTCCACCACATTATGTTTGCCATTTTGGGCCAGGACACGAATGCCACAGAAGCAGCAGTCCTCGTTTCAATCCCAATGACTTAAACCCGCGGAGGCGCTAGCGCAGCCTACAGGCAAACATCACCAGTACAATGGATTTAACTGATCAGACAATCACTTTGGGGGCGACGGTGACGCAGATGGTAGAGCGGGTCGTCTCATGATCGGATGCTCGGGGGTTCGAATCCCGCCTCCTGAAGGTGCACGTTGTCGTTGTGTCCTTGGGCAAGACACTTCACCCTCCTTGCCTCCAGTGTCTGCGCACACTGGTGTATGAATGAGAGTGTGAATGGGTGAAGCCCCTTATGAGAGACCAACAGGCCCGTTTAGAACCATGAGGCCGTCCTTCTGTGGACCCACCACCTGCAGGGGGCGCTATAGGGGCTGGTGCAGCTCCAACAGCTGCCCCCACGACCCGGCAACGGACAAGTGGAAGAAAATGGATGGATGGAGAAAATCACTTTAGTTGCGCATAAGTTAAGGAATAGTTGTGAAGGAAATTGCGGATTATTGGGAAGGTTTCGTGGCGTTTGCTTGATTTTGCCTGGAGGGACTGTTTGAGTGTCCAGAAAAGGTTGTGGCCAAACCGCCCTTTGCTCTGCCTGATCCCGTCAGACCTTGGAAGCTAAGCAGGAAGGGCCTGGTCGGTACTTAATTGGATGGGAGACCGTTTGGTAACACCAGGAAGTCTGTCTAAAACGAATAGATTATTATTATTAATACTATTAATGGTTTCTATTATGCATCTAGCAGCCAACATAAAATATAACATAAGGCCCCCCGTGAACTTTTGCTTGGGGCCTCAGGGCACCCTTGCTACGCCAAGCCTGGCACGAGCCAGACTGAGCCTCCATGTTCGGAGGTACATGGGGGTACCGTCTGGAATTTGAATCTCAGGAAACTCCAAGACGAGCCAATCATAGCACGGGAGGCGGGACTTAACAGTGCGTCATCGTCTGCACTAGGATTTCCCATCAAACACCTGTGCTCCTCCGGGCCGTAACCTAAACAGGACTTTCACCGGAACATTTACTCGACTGCAGGTTCGGACGACAAACAAACATGGCGGAGGACGTAAACGCAAAGCTTTGATCGAGTCTCGATTTGGGAACCGTGTCCTATTACCACAACTCCAGCCGGTCTTGATATGTATTTATAAATACATCAAGTCAGTCTGGCTTCGTGCCGTCCCTCTGAATGAGCGTCCTCCATCGGTTCAGGTTTTCACAAGAGCTTTGTGCGCCGGCTGCTTTCGTCTGAAGATATATGTGTTAAATAATGTGCAGCGTTTAGGGAAAAGTGTCCGGATCAGCGTCCCATCGATATGCGGGTAAATAAAGCGTGGCTGTGTTTTACCCGGGACTGTCCGTCCGTCACTCGGGGCAACAATAACTCGACCTTGCGGGAGAGGAACGGGCCGCGTCGCTCTTGTTTTCTCGTCATAAAAACACTTAAAGACTCGTTTGTTATTTTCCCCATGAACGATGGCGTGTCATGTTTTGGAGGCCGCCGTCGAGACTCACGCTGACTTCCAATCCCGCCGCCGCCGCTCGGGGCCGGCGCGGCAGATGTTTTCGTGGTGGGGGGGGAAAAAAAGAGAGAGGAATAAAAACGCAGAGGAAAAGTCACACAGGGTTTAATTTAGCCCTTCGATTATCGTCATCGAGACGAAGCCGGAGGCGCCGAGCGAGGAGGCGTGTCCACACGGAGACGAGGCGCAAATGTGAAGACGCTGATGAAAATGTATCAGTTGGGGGGGGGGGGGGGGGGGGGGGCTTTTTAAGCATTATCGAAATCAACAGTGTCCCGCAGAGGGTCATCAGCTTTGGACAGGTGAGTGTGAGGCCAGACAACAACAGGAAACAAGAAACAAACAAGACCACACGCAAGGAAGATGCTTCTGCTTTGCTTTTATTTTGATTTTATTAGTTATCTATTTGATTTAAAAGACCGGCATGCCACATATTTTATGAATGAATAGGAGCAGAAAGAAAAGATTATAATATCTGCTCCCCGTCGACACAACCATGTCCCGTTCCAGGTCATTTAAAGTGCTTACGACGGGTTTAATGCTTTTGAAAAAATGCCTGGATTTTATTTTAGATGGTAAGAAATCATTATTAGGGCTTGGACAATCCACTTTTGTCACGAGCCGATACAACTCACGATACTCAGAGGCCGATCCGATTTGTATCACGATACTCAGAAGCCGATCCGATTTGTATCACGATACTCAGAAGCCGATCCGATTTGTATCACGATACTCAGAAGCCGATCCGATTTGTATCACGATGCTCAGTGGCAGATCCGATTTGTATCACGATACTCAGTGGCAGATTCGATTTGTATCACGATACTCAGTGGTAGATCCGATTTGTATCACGATACTCAGAAACCGATCCGATTTGTATCACGATACTCAGTGGCAGATCCGATTTGTATCACGGTACTCGGAGGCAGATCCGATTTGTATCACGGTACTCAGTGGCAGATCCGATTTGTATCACGGTACTCGGAGGCAGATCCGATTTGTATCACGATGCTCAGTGGCAGATTCGATACGTATCGCGATAAAGTAAATAATTATGAGAAGTAGAGATGGTCAAAAAATCTATTTGAATTCATAATCGAGTTAAGTCAAATCAATTCATATTTTCAGAAAATTTAATTTTGTAGATTTTAATTTTAGACTTACAGTTATTGCCCTTTGGGGTTTGTTGACGCACTTTAACTAAAAACAATACATATATTTGAATTGAATCGTAAATTAGCTCTATTGACATGTTTACCTGAAAGTGAGTAAAAAGAACGTGTCCAAAGTTTATAAACCAAGATTGAAAAGTGCATTAAACACAAAATGTAATAGTAGAGTAGGTTAAAAAATGAAATGAAAGTATTGTGATACTTATTTTTGTCCCAGCCCTAGTAATTAGGCCCGAGCCAGGACTTTGTCCTGGTAAGGGACTTTTGTTCTCCCCCGGTTTCTTGTTATTATTATTATTATAGTTACGCCTCTAAGATCCTGTTTTTCAGTGCCTTCCCGTGCAAAAGTACACGCAGAAACTGGCACAGTGATCAGAGTCGGCAAAAATTGCGTGTTAGTGGGCGACATGCACACGGCCAAAACAAAATGGCTCCACAGCGCCCCCTCAAAGTTGACCCCCATTCTTTTGGGGACATGCATTTTTGGCGTAGGCCAATCCCCTTTGGCCCAGCGATAGAGCGCATGGAGAGAGTCACAAAACATCATTATAGCTCCGCCCTCTGACCAACAGGAAGTCGGCCATCTTGGATTGAAATCCTGGAGAAGAAATCTCTCACCAGATGTTTCAATGTACTACTCCTTGGTTTCTCTGCAGAATAAGCTCAAACATGGCTCAATAGAATCTAGAGAAATTGAGCTACAACTTCAAGCCAGCTTTTTTTGATAACGTTTACAGTTTTCACATAGCGCCCCCACAAAAAACATGCTTTTTTCCCGTACCTTGGACAACCCCTCGCAGGCATGCGCTCTATACAATCTGGATCATATTTGGCTGACATAAGGCCTCTTATGGTATGAATCCATAGAGCTCAATAACTTCACGGTGCTCACCAGTATAGCGCCACCTATCTATACCTTGAAACATTTAGTTTGTACAATTTATATGAAACTTTGCAGGTATATTCTACACATTAAATCGAACACAAAAATATATTACATGTGTTTGATATTTTCGAAGGTGTGGGCGTGGCAATGGCGCACAGGAAGTCGGCCATTTTCACTTTTAACCTCTTAACTCCCACCTGAACCAAGTACATTTCTTTGTGTGCTGTGTTTTCATCTGCACTTACGTCTCATTTCTGTAACTGTGTTTTTGACGCTTTTTTTCAAGAAGCTTTAAGACATGGGTCAAGACGAACTGGAGAAAATGTGCTCGGTTAAAGGGGGGGTTAAGAGATTACAATGGCACCCCCCCCAAAAAAAAGGCCTTTTTGGAGTACATTTCACAAAATCTCGCAGGCATGCGCTCTATCCAATCTGGATCATATTTGGCTGGCATAAGGCCTCTTATGGTATGAATCCATAGAGGTCAATAACTGCACGGTGCTCACCAGTATAGCGCCACCTATCTATACCTTGAAAATTTTAGTTTGTACGATTTATATTAAACTTTGCAGGTACATTCTACACATTGAAACAAACACAAAATTCTATTACAACATGCCTCTATCTTGCTTTGTTCCCTTTATAATTAGGCCCGAGCCAGGACTTTGTCCTGGTAAGGGACTTTTGTTCTCCCCCGGTTTCTTGTTATTATTATTATTATTATTAGGCCCGAGCGGACCTGGCAGGTCTCGGGCCTCTTGTAATTGTACAAGCAGTGCGCGGAGCGCACTGAAGAAAGACGTGCGCGTAGCGCACGTCCCACGGGAAAAGAGCGCGGAGCGCTCAAAACCCATGTAAAAGACAGTAATCAGGGGGCTCCCGGCACCAACACCTGTCCGATGATATAGGCGTGTGCCGCGAAAGCGGCACATTTGTTGCTGCTTTTAAAAAAAAAAAGGTGAAAACCACAGTGAAGGCGCAACATGGACAAGAAAGTGGTCGATGACGAGCGAAGCTCGTCATCGACCATGGCCACTCACCAAAACACTGATACAGTGACTCAGGGCATCGAGCCCTTTCCGGTGATATAAGTATTTGCCGCGAAAGCGGCAAATTTGTTCTTGTACTCACAAAAATACGGAAAAAAAAACGGGTAGAGAAACATTGAGAAAGAAGAGGTAAAAGACGAGCGCAACGCGCTCGTATTGGATAATAAACCCCATAGGTGGATTACTGGACGTGAGACCTTTCCGAATATATAAGGTTTGCCGCCGGAGGCGGCCCCATATTGTTATTGTATGGGTTTTTCTTATTAGGCCCGAGCGGACCTGGCAGGTCTCGGGCCTCTTGTAATTGTACAAGCAGTGCGCGGAGCGCACTGAAGAAAGACGTGCGCGTAGCGCACGTCCCACGAGAAAAGAGCGCGGAGCGCTCAAAACCCATGTATGAGACAGTAATCAGGGGGCTCCCGGCACCAACACCTGTCCGATGATATAGGCGTGTGCCGCGAAAGCGGCACATTTGTTGCTGCTTTTAAAAAAAAAGAAGTGAAAACCACAGTGAAGGCGCAACATGGACAAGAAAGTGGTCGATGACGAGCGAAGCTCGTCATCGACCATGGCCACTCACTAAAACACTGATACAGTGACTCAGGGCATCGAGCCCTATCCGGTGATATAAGTATTTGCCGCGAAAGCGGCAAATTTGTTCTTGTACTCACAAAAATACGGAAAAAAAAACGGGTAGAGAAACATTGAGAAAGAGGAGGTAAAAGACGAGCGCAACGCGCTCGTCTTGGATAATAAACCCCATAGGTGAATTACTGGACGTGAGACCTTTCCGAATATATAAGGTTTGCCGCCGGAGGCGGCCCCATATTGTTATTGTATGAGTTTTTCTTATTATTATTATTTTTCATCTATCCGTGTTTTTTTTGAATAAATCGCCTAAACTTCGACGAAAACTCCCCAATTTTTGCCCAAAATTTAAAAACCCGGCGACACACAGTGTCAAAAAGTTTCGTGAAGAAAATCACAAAAACGGCGCGTCAGCGCCCCCTGGAAAATCAAGATTACATTGCGCCTATGGAGAGACACCGGAAAATCTGAAAATTTTAGTTCGTCGTAGACGCAAAAAATTCGGCACAGTGATTGGTCACGTGAAGCCCAACAAAAAGACACATTACGCGGTTGCTAGGCAACCAACAGTATGGCGGCCATATTGGCCCGAAGAGGGACTTGGCGCCGAAGGCGCCATTTCATGCCCTCGCATATGAACGAACTCGTCCTAGGCCGTTAAACGCAGCGACTCCCCGTTCGCTCCAGATCATCTCCACATGTGGGAGATTAAAAGTTATTAAAAACTTTTTAATAGCATTTTTGGTTTTGCCGTGGCAACGCCACAAATTTGGCGTCCGTTTTCGCCGCTCGCCGCCGTGTTCAAACAGTCATAACTCACACATACTTTGGCCGATTTGCGCGTAATTTTAATCGTTGGTCGAGTCGTTGACCCCGGATGTTTTGATATAGGAAATTTGAAAATGGCCACAATAGCGCCCCCTGCAGAGCACAAAATAAAAATGAATGGAGCCAAAAATTAAACTTTGTCGTAGATGCATGAAATTTGGTAGAGATATCCGTCACGTGATCCCGAACAAAAAATATATTGATGCCCCGCCCCTTTTCCCACCGTGTTGCCATGGCAACGACCCAATGTCAACTTTGCCGCAGCCAAACCAAAATTGGTACACGCGTGCGTCATGACTGTCCGAACAAAAAAGTACATTACATGGTTGCTAGGTGACCAACAGGAGGTCGGCCATTTTGGGAAAAATAAGCGCCGAAGGCGCCATTTCTTTTGCCAGCTCTTTTATAAACTCCACCGAGGGTGGCAGCGACATTATGAGCTGGTAGGGCGCGGCAGCGCCCCCCGGTTATTGTAAATTACATGGTTGCTAGGTTACCAACAGGAGGTCGGCCATTTTGGGACAATCGGCGCCGAAGGCGCCATTTCTTGCCTGTGCTCTTTTATAAACTCCACCGAGGGTGGCAGCGACATTATACGCAGGTAGGGCGCGGCAGCGCCTCCCGGTTATTGCGGCGGCGTGCGGGAACCGGCGTCAATCGGCCACCGCGGCCCGCGAGGGCCTCCCAATGCCGCTTGCGGCTTTAATTAGGCCCGAGCGGACCTGGCAGGTCTCGGGCCTCTTGTAATTGTACAAGCAGTGCGCGGAGCGCACTAAAGAAAGACGTGCGCGTAGCGCACGTCCCACGGGAAAAGAGCGCGGAGCGCTCAAAACCCATGTATGAGACAGTAATCAGGGGGCTCCCGGCACCAACACCTGTCCGATGATATAGGCGTGTGCCGCGAAAGCGGCACATTTGTTGCTGCTCGTAAAAAAAAAGAGGTGAAAACCACAGTGAAGGCGCAACATGGACAAGAAAGTGGTCGATGACGAGCGAAGCTCGTCATCGACCATGGCCACTCACCAAAGCCCAAAACACTGATACAGTGACTCAGGGCATCGAGCCCTATCCGGTGATATAAGTATTTGCCGCGAAAGCGGCAAATTTGTTCTTGTACTCACAAAAATACGAAAAAAAAACCGGATAGAGAAACATTGAGAAAGAGGAGGTAAAAGACGAGCGCAACGCGCTCGTATTGGATAATAAACCTTACGGTTGGATTACTGGACGTGAGACCTTTCCGAATATATAAGGTTTGCCGCCGGAGGCGGCCCCATATTGTTATTGTATGAGTTTTTCTTTTTATTATTATTATTATTAGGCCCGAGCGGCCTGCCGTAGCAAGGGCCTATTGTAATCGCAACGCAGTGCGCGCAGCGCACTGTACTGAGGTGCGCGGAGCGCACGAAAACAGCGCGAAGCGCTGTCCCCATGTCAAACGTAAACTCACCGTGTAAAACAGTGACTGCCCACACCTCTGGTGTGGGCCCTTATACTTATAATTGCAGCAAAATGAATGGGGGTATATGGCCAACTGTCATACGGAGGTGGATGACGAGCGCGAAGCGCTCGTCATTCACCTCCGAGCCCCACCGGTGCGTCGGGGAAGTCGAAAGCTTTAAAAAAATGCATAATATGTTGTAGTCGCGAAAGCGACTATATTGTTTTTGCAAGAAATATTATTATTCTTCTTTATTCTTCTTCTTCTTCTTCTTTCTTCTTCTGCTCTTTGAGCAGGAATTTGACCCCCTGAACGTAGTCAAAAACTCACCAAACTTTGCCCAAAATTCAGATCCGGCGAAAAATTTATTAAAATGTGTGTTTCGTTTTGGGGAAATAAAAAATGGCGCGACAGCGCCACCTACAAAAGTGAAAATACATTGCGCCTATGGGGAGGGGGCCAACATAAACTTTGTCGCAGAGCGACGGGATTCGGTACAGACCTTCGTCCTGTGAGGACAAACAAAATATATTATTGTGGCCACGCCCCCAGACAAACCGGAAGTCCGCCATTTTGACAGGAAGTCGGGAAAATGGTGAGTCAGCGTTTTCGCTGACGTCGCATTTTAACGAACTCCTCCTAGGGCGTTTCACCAAATGAGCTCCAAATCGCTCCAGCTCATCTCGAGATATGGGGCATCAAAAGTTATCCAAATTTTTTGGCTAAGTTTTACGGTTTGTTTGCGGCGAAGCCGCAATCTTTACGAACAATTTTGCGACTTATCAAAAACAACAAAATGCTCCCATTCGCACAAACGAAGTCCGATAAAAAATCGGAAATATACATTTTATTGACCTTTCACCCCCGGACACAACAAATGTGAAAAAGTGAGATTTGGCGCGATAGCGCCCCCTCTAGGCCGAGAAGAAAAAATGCATTATGGGAAAAAAATTAGTTTATCGGAAATAGATAAAATTCGGCACAAAAATAGCTGATGGCATCCCGATCCAAAAAGCCAATGAGACCCATACCGTATTTTGTACGGTGTTGCCATGGTGACGCCCGAGGCCCACCATGTTAATCTAATGGGACTGACACACAAATCTCACATTATACACAATTACAGCGCGTTAGCGCCCCCTGTAAGGAGCTTGTGGACAGTAGTGATTGATGTACGGCCCGTCAAGGACGTCCGATGCTGCTTGTTAAATTTAAAAAGATTTGGGGCGCGCTAGCGCCCTCTGCAGGTTGGAGCCATCATTCACATGGAGACGCTAAAAATCTCGTTTTGATGTTTACTCACAAAGATTAATGGCACATCAGGGCAATAAAATGTAGTGTGGCCATGTTGGCGCCCTCGGTAGGGTTATGGCGCGGCAATGGAGGCACTAAGGGAGGCCTCCATTACATCGTTGCTAGGCGACCAACAGGTGGTCGGCCATTTTGGGAAAAATCGAGTAATCAGCGCCGAAGGCGCCATTTCTTGCCTTTGCCTCTTTTATAATCTCGACCTAGGGTGGCAGCGACATTATAATCACGTAGGGCGCGGCAGCGCCTCCCGGTTATTGCGGCGGCGTGCGGGAACCGGCGTCAACCGGCCAACGAACCCCCGCGAGGGCCTCTCGATGCCGCTTGCGGCTTTAATTATTTTTCTTCTCCGAAAAAAGTCCACTTTCCCACTGACGAAAAGTCCTGAATTTTTGCACAAAATTCAAGCACATGAAAAAAACATTTTTCACATTTAGAACAAAAAAAAAATCTCAAAGATGGCGCGTCAGCGCCCCCTGGAAAATCAAGTTTACATTGCGCCCTATGACAAGACCCGAAAACCCCGAAAATTTTAGTTTGTCGTAGACGAAAAAAATTCGGCACAGTTATTGGTCACGTGAAGCCAAACAAAAAAACACATTACGCGGTTGCTAGGCAACCAACAGTATGGCGGCCATATTGGCCAGAAGAGGGAATTGGCGCCGAAGGCGCCATTTCATGCCCTCGCATTTGAACGAACTCGTCCTAGGCCGTTGAACGCAGCGACTCCCCGTTCGCTCCAGATCATCTCCACATGTGGGACATCAAAAGTTATTAAAAACTTTTTAATAGGATTTTTGGTTTTGCCGTGGCAACGCCATGAATTTGGCGTCCGTTTTCGCCGCTCGCCGCCGCGTTCAAACAGTCATAACTCGCACATACTTTGGCCGATTTGAGCGAAACTTGAATCGTTGGTCGAGTCGTTGACCCCGGATGTTTTGATATAGGAATTTTGAAAATTGCCGCAATAGCGCCCCCTGCAGAGCACAAAATATAAATGAATGGAGCCAAAAATTAAACTTTGCCGTAGATGCATGAAATTTGGTACAGACATCCGTCACGTGATCCCGAACAAAAAATATATTGATGCCCCGCCCCTTTTTCCATCGTGTTGCCATGGCAACGGCCCAATGTCAACTTTGCCGCAGCCAAACCAAAATTGGTACACGCGTGCGTCATGACTGTCCGAACAAAAAAGTACATTATGTGGTTGCTAGGCGACCAACAGGAGGTCGGCCATTTTGGGAAAATCAGCGCCGAAGGCGCCATTTCTTTTGCCAGCTCTTTTATAAACTCCACCGAGGGTGGCAGCGACATTATAAGCAGGTAGGGCGCGGCAGCGCCTCCCGGTTATTGCGGCGGCGTGCGCGAACCGGTGTCAATCAGCCACCGCGGCCCGCGAGGGCCTCCCAATGCCGCTTGCGGCTTTAATTATTATTATTTTTCCTCTCCCCACCTTAACTCCTTTATCTTGTGATGAAAAGTCCTGAATTTTGGCACATAATTCTAAAATGTTAACCGCTCGAATCGTGCAATTTCGAAATTTTACATTTCAAAAAAATGGCGCGTCAGCGCCCCCTGGAAAACTAGATTACATTGCACGTATGGCGAGACCCGAAAAACGTACTTCGTCGTAGACGAAAAAAATTCGGCACAGTGATTGGTCACGTGAAGCCCAACAAAAAAACACATTACGCGGTTGCTAGGCAACCAACAGTATGGCGGCCATATTGGCCCGAAGAGGGAATTGGCGCCGAAGGCGCCATTTCATGCCCACGCATTTGAACGAACTCGTCCTAGGCCGTTGAACGCAGCGACTCCCCGTTCGCTCCAGATCATCTCCACATGTGGGAGATTAAAAGTTATTAAAAACTTTTTAATAGGTTTAACGGTGTTGCCGTGGCAACGCCATGAATTTGGCGTCCGTTTTCGCTGCTCGCCGCCGTGTTCAAACAGCCGTAACTCACACATACTTTGGCCGATTTGAAAAAAAATTGAATCGTTGGTCGAGTCGTTTACCCCGGATGTTTTGATATAGGAATTTTGAAAATTGCCGCAATAGCGCCCCCTGCAGAGCACAAAATAAAAATGAATGGAGCCAAAAATTACACTTTGTCGTAGATGCATGAAATTTGGTACAGACATCCGTCACGTGATCCCGAACAAAAAATATATTGATGCCCCGCCCCTTTTTCCACCGTGTTGCCATGGCAACGACCCAATGTCAACTTTGTCCTAGCCAAACCAAAATTGGTACACACGTGCGTCATGACTGTCCGAACAAAAAAGTACATTACATGGTTGCTAGGCGACCAACAGGAGGTCGGCCATTTTGGGAAAATCAGCGCCGAAGGCGCTATTTCTTTTGCCTGCTCTTTTATAAACTCCACCGAGGGTGGCAGCGACATTATAAGCAGGTAGGGCGCTGCAGCGCCTCCCGGTTATTGTACATTACATGGTTGCTAGGTGACCGACAGGAGGTCGGCCATTTTGGGACAATCGGCGCCGAAGGCGCCATTTCTTGCCTTTGCTCTTTTATAAACTCCATCGAGGGTGGCAGCGACATTATACGCAGGTAGGGCGCGGCAGCGCCTCCCGGTTATTGCGGCGGCGTGCGCGAACCGGCGTCAATCGGCCACCACGGCCCGCGAGGGCCTCCCAATGCCGCTTGCGGCTTTAATTCTTATTAGGCCCGAGCGGACCTGGCAGGTCTCGGGCCTCTTGTAATTGTACAAGCAGTGCGCGGAGCGCACTAAAGAAAGACGTGCGCGTAGCGCACGTCCCACGGGAAAAGAGCGCGGAGCGCTCAAAACCCATGTATGAGACAGTAATCAGGGGGCTCCCGGCACCAACACCTGTCCGATGATATAGGCGTGTGCCGCGAAAGCGGCACATTTGTTGCTGCTCGTAAAAAAAAAGAGGTGAAAACCACAGTGAAGGCGCAACATGGACAAGAAAGTGGTCGATGACGAGCGAAGCTCGTCATCGACCATGGCCACTCACCAAAGCTCAAAACACTGATACAGTGACTCAGAGCATCGAGCCCTATCCGGTGATATAAGTATTTGCCGCGAAAGCTGCACATTTGTTCTTGTACTCACAAAAATTTGAAAAAAAAATCCCATAGAGAAACATTGACAAAGAAGAGGTAAAAGACGAGCGCAACGCGCTCGTATTGGACTATAAACCCCACGGTTGGATTACTGGACGTGAGACCTTTCCGAATATATAAGGTTAGCCGCCGGAGGCGGCCCCATATTGTTTTTGTATGAGTTTTTCTTATTAGGCCCGAGCGGACCTGGCAGGTCTCGGGCCTCTTGTAATTGTACAAGCAGTGCGCGGAGCGCACTGAAGAAAGACGTGCGCGTAGCGCACGTCCCACGGGAAAAGAGCGCGGAGCGCTCAAAACCCATGTATGAGACAGTAATCAGGGGACTCCCGGCACCAACACCTGTCCGGTGATATAGGCGTGTGCCGCGAAAGCGGCACATTTGTTGCTGCTTTTAAAAAAAAAAAAGGTGAAAACCACAGTGAAGTCGCAACATGGACAAGAAAGTGGTCGATGACGAGCGAAGCTCGTCATCGACCATGGCCACTCACCAAAACACTGATACAGTGAATCAGGGCATCGAGCCCTATCCGGTGATATAAGTATTTGCCGCGAAAGCGGCAAATTTGTTCTTGTACTCACAAAAATACGGAAAAAAAAACGGGTAGAGAAACATTGAGAAAGAAGAGGTAAAAGACGAGCGCAACGCGCTCGTATTGGATAATAAACCCCATAGGTGGATTACTGGACGTGAGACCTTTCCGAATATATAAGGTTTGCCGCCGGAGGCGGCCCCATATTGTTATTGTATGGGTTTTTCTTATTCTTATTAGGCCCGAGCGGACCTGGCAGGTCTCGGGCCTCTTGTAATTGTACAAGCAGTGCGCGGAGCGCACTAAAGAAAGACGTGCGCGTAGCGCACGTCCCACGGGAAAAGAGCGCGGAGCGCTCAAAACCCATGTATGAGACAGTAATCAGGGGGCTCCCGGCACCAACACCTGTCCGATGATATAGGCGTGTGCCGCGAAAGCGGCACATTTGTTGCTGCTTTTAAAAAAAAAGAGGTGAAAACCACAGTCAAGGCGCAACATGGACAAGAAAGTGGTCGATGACGAGCGAAGCTCGTCATCGACCATGGCCACTCACCAAAGCCCAAAACACTGATACAGTGAATCAGGGCATCGAGCCCTATCCGGTGATATAAGTATTTGCCGCGAAAGCGGCAAAATTGTTCTTGTACTCACAAAAATACAAAAAAATAAAACGGATAGAGAAACATTGAGAAAGAGGAGGTAAAAGACGAGCGCAACGCGCTCGTATTGGATAATAAACCTTACGGTTGGATTACTGGACGTGAGACCTTTCCGAATATATAAGGTTTGCCGCCGGAGGCGGCCCCATATTGTTATTGTATGGGTTTTTCTTATTATTATTATTATTTTTCTTCTCCCCCCCTAAATCCACTTTCCCACTGACGAAAAGTCCTGAATTTTTGCTCAAAATTCAAGCACGTGATTCTAAGAACTTTCACATTTAGAAAATTGAAAAATTCAAAAAAATGGCGCGTCAGCGCCCCCTGGAAAAACCACGTTAACATTGCGCCCTATGTAAAACACCCCCAAAATACCGCAAAACCTGAAAAACGTACTTTGTCGTAGACGAAAAAAATTCGGCACAGTGATTGGTCACGTGAAGCCAAACAAAAAAACACATTACGCGGTTGCTAGGCAACCAACAGTATGGCGGCCATATTGGCCCGAAGAGGGACTTGGCGCCGAAGGCGCCATTTCATGCCCACGCATTTGAACGAACTCGTCCTAGGGCTTTTAACGCAGCGACTCCCCGTTCGCTCCAGATCATCTCCACATGTGGGAGATTAAAAGTTATTAAAAACTTTTTAATAGCATTTTTGGTTTTGCCGTGGCAACGCCATGAATTTGGCGTCCGTTTTCGCCGCTCGCCGCCGTGTTCAAACAGCCGTAACTCACACATACTTTGGCCGATTTGAACAAAACTTGAATCGTTGGTCGAGTCGTCGACCCCGGATGTTTTGATATAGGAATTTTGAAAATTGCCGCAATAGCGCCCCCTGCAGAGCACAAAATAAAAATGAATGGAGCCAAAAATTAAACTTTGTCGTAGATGCATGAAATTTGGTACAGACATCCGTCACGTGATCCCGAATAAAAAATATATTGATGCCCCGCCCCTTTTCCCACCGTGTTGCCATGGCAACGACCCAATGTCAACTTTGCCGCAGCCAAACCAAAATTGGTACACGCGTGCGTCATGACTGTCCGAACAAAAAAGTACATTACATGGTTGCTAGGTGACCAACAGGAGGTCGGCCATTTTGGGAAAAATCAGCGCCGAAGGCGCCATTTCTTTTGCCAGCTCTTTTATAAACTCCACCGAGGGTGGCAGCGACATTATAAGCAGGTAGGGCGCGGCAGCGCCTCCCGGTTATTGCGGCGGCGTGCGGGAACCGGCGTCAATCGGCCACCGCGGCCCGCGAGGGCCTCCCAATGCCGCTTGCGGCTTTAATTATTATTATTATTATTTTTCTTCTCCGAAAAAAGTCCACTTTCCCACTGACGAAAAGTCCTGAATTTTTGCACAAAATTCAAGCACATGAAAAAAACATTTTTCACATTTAGAAAAAAAAAAAAATCTCAAAGATGGCGCGTCAGCGCCCCCTGGAAAATCAAGTTTACATTGCGCCCTATGACAAGACCCGAAAACCCCGAAAATTTTAGTTTGTCGTAGACGAAAAAAATTCGGCACAGTTATTGGTCACGTGAAGCCAAACAAAAAAACACATTACGCGGTTGCTAGGCAACCAACAGTATGGCGGCCATATTGGCCCGAAGAGGGACTTGGCGCCGAAGGCGCCATTTCATGCCCACGCATTTGAACGAACTCGTCCTAGGCTGTTAAACGCAGAGACTCCCCGTTCGCTCCAGATCATCTCCACATGTGGGACATCAAAAGTTATTAAAAACTTTTTAATAGGATTTTTGGTTTTGCCGTGGCAACGCCATGAATTTGGCGTCCGTTTTTGGCGTTCGCCGCCGCGTTCAAACAGCCGTAACTCACACATACTTTGGCCGATTTGAACAAAACTTGAATCGTTGGTCGAGTCGTCGACCCCGGATGTTCTGATATAGGAATTTTGAAAATTGCCGCAATAGCGCCCCCTGCAGAGCACAAAATAAAAATGAATGGAGCCAAAAATTAAACTTTGTCGTAGATGCATGAAATTTGGTACAGATATCCGTCACGTGATCCCGAACAAAAAATATATTGATGCCCCGCCCCTTTTCCCACCGTGTTGCCATGGCAACGACCCAATGTCAACTTTGCCGCAGCCAAACCAAAATTGGTACACGCGTGCGTCATGACTGTCCGAACAAAAAAGTACATTACATGGTTGCTAGGTGACCAACAGGAGGTCGGCCATTTTGGGAAAATCAGCGCCGAAGGCGCCATTTCTTCTGCCAGCTCTTTTATAAACTCCACCGAGGGTGGCGGCGACATTATAAATAGGTAGGGCGCGGCAGCGCCCCCCGGCTATTGTACATTACATGGTTGCTAGGTGACCAACAGGAGGTCGGCCATTTTGGGACTATCGGCGCCGAAGGCGCCAATCCTTGCCTTTGCTCTTTTATAAACTCCACCGAGGGTGGCAGTGACATTATAAGCAGGTAGGGCGCGGTAGCGCCTCCCGGTTATTGCGGCGGCGTGCGGGAACCGGCGTCAATCGGCCACCGCGGCGCGCGAGGGCCTCCCAATGCCGCTTGCGGCTTTAATTATTATTATTTTTCCTCTCCCCACCTTAACTCCTTTATCTTGTGATGAAAAGTCCTGAATTTTGGCACATAATTCTAAAATGTTAACCGCTCGAATCGTGCAATTTCGAAATTTTACATTTCAAAAATATGGCGCGTCAGCGCCCCCTGGAAAACTAGATTACATTGCACGTATGGCGAGACCCGAAAAACGTACTTCGTCGTAGACGAAAAAAATTCGGCACAGTGATTGGTCACGTGAAGCCCAACAAAAAAACACATTACGCGGTTGCTAGGCAACCAACAGTATGGCGGCCATATTGGCCCGAAGAGGGAATTGGCGCCGAAGGCGCCATTTCATGCCCACGCATTTGAACGAACTCGTCCTAGGCCGTTGAACGCAGCGACTCCCCGTTCGCTCCAGATCATCTCCACATGTGGGAGATTAAAAGTTATTAAAAACTTTTTAATAGGTTTAACGGTGTTGCCGTGGCAACGCCATGAATTTGGCGTCCGTTTTCGCTGCTCGCCGCCGTGTTCAAACAGCCGTAACTCACACATACTTTGGCCGATTTGAAAAAAAATTGAATCGTTGGTCGAGTCGTCGACCCCGGATGTTTTGATATAGGAATTTTGAAAATTGCCGCAATAGCGCCCCCTGCAGAGCACAAAATAAAAATGAATGGAGCCAAAAATTAAACTTTGTCGTAGATGCATGAAATTTGGTACAGACATCCGTCACGTGATCCCGAACAAAAAATATATTGATGCCCCGCCCCTTTTTCCACCGTGTTGCCATGGCAACGACCCAATGTCAACTTTGTCCTAGCCAAACCAAAATTGGTACACACGTGCGTCATGACTGTCCGAACAAAAAAGTACATTACATGGTTGCTAGGCGACCAACAGGAGGTCGGCCATTTTGGGAAAATCAGCGCCGAAGGCGCCATTTCTTTTGCCTGCTCTTTTATAAACTCCACCGAGGGTGGCAGCGACATTATAAGCAGGTAGGGCGCGGCAGCGCCTCCCGGTTATTGTACATTACATGGTTGCTAGGTGACCGACAGGAGGTCGGCCATTTTGGGACAATCGGCGCCGAAGGCGCCATTTCTTGCCTTTGCTCTTTTATAAACTCCATCGAGGGTGGCAGCGACATTATACGCAGGTAGGGCGCGGCAGCGCCTCCCGGTTATTGCGGCGGCGTGCGGGAACCGGCGTCAATCGGCCACCGCGGCCCGCGAGGGCCTCCAAATGCCGCTTGCGGCTTTAATTAGGCCCGAGCGGACCTGGCAGGTCTCGGGCCTCTTGTAATTGTACAAGCAGTGCGCGGAGCGCACTAAAGAAAGACGTGCGCGTAGCGCACGTCCCACGGGAAAAGAGCGCGGAGCGCTCAAAACCCATGTATGAGACAGTAATCAGGGGGCTCCCGGCACCAACACCTGTCCGATGATATAGGCGTGTGCCGCGAAAGCGGCACATTTGTTGCTGCTTTTAAAAAAAAAGAGGTGAAAACCACAGTCAAGGCGCAACATGGACAAGAAAGTGGTCGATGACGAGCGAAGCTCGTCATCGACCATGGCCACTCACCAAAGCCCAAAACACTGATACAGTGAATCAGGGCATCGAGCCCTATCCGGTGATATAAGTATTTGCCGCGAAAGCGGCAAATTTGTTCTTGTACTCACAAAAATACAAAAAAAAAAAACGGATAGAGAAACATTGAGAAAGAGGAGGTAAAAGACGAGCGCAACGCGCTCGTATTGGATAATAAACCTTACGGTTGGATTACTGGACGTGAGACCTTTCCGAATATATAAGGTTTGCCGCCGGAGGCGGCCCCATATTGTTATTGTATGGGTTTTTCTTATTATTATTATTATTTTTCTTCTCCCCCCCTAAATCCACTTTCCCACTGACGAAAAGTCCTGAATTTTTGCTCAAAATTCAAGCACGTGATTCTAAGAACTTTCACATTTAGAAAATTGAAAAATTCAAAAAAATGGCGCGTCAGCGCCCCCTGGAAAAACCACGTTAACATTGCGCCCTATGTAAAACACCCCCAAAATACCGCAAAACCTGAAAAACGTACTTTGTCGTAGACGAAAAAAATTCGGCACAGTGATTGGTCACGTGAAGCCAAACAAAAAAACACATTACGCGGTTGCTAGGCAACCAACAGTATGGCGGCCATATTGGCCCGAAGAGGGACTTGGCGCCGAAGGCGCCATTTCATGCCCACGCATTTGAACGAACTCGTCCTAGGGCTTTTAACGCAGCGACTCCCCGTTCGCTCCAGATCATCTCCACATGTGGGAGATTAAAAGTTATTAAAAACTTTTTAATAGCATTTTTGGTTTTGCCGTGGCAACGCCATGAATTTGGCGTCCGTTTTCGCCGCTCGCCGCCGTGTTCAAACAACCGTAACTCACACATACTTTGGCCGATTTGAACAAAACTTGAATCGTTGGTCGAGTCGTCGACCCCGGATGTTTTGATATAGGAATTTTGAAAATTGCCGCAATAGCGCCCCCTGCAGAGCACAAAATAAAAATGAATGGAGCCAAAAATTAAACTTTGTCGTAGATGCATGAAATTTGGTACAGACATCCGTCACGTGATCCCGAATAAAAAATATATTGATGCCCCGCCCCTTTTCCCACCGTGTTGCCATGGCAACGACCCAATGTCAACTTTGCCGCAGCCAAACCAAAATTGGTACACGCGTGCGTCATGACTGTCCGAACAAAAAAGTACATTACATGGTTGCTAGGTGACCAACAGGAGGTCGGCCATTTTGGGAAAAATCAGCGCCGAAGGCGCCATTTCTTTTGCCAGCTCTTTTATAAACTCCACCGAGGGTGGCAGCGACATTATAAGCAGGTAGGGCGCGGCAGCGCCTCCCGGTTATTGCGGCGGCGTGCGGGAACCGGCGTCAATCGGCCACCGCGGCCCGCGAGGGCCTCCCAATGCCGCTTGCGGCTTTAATTATTATTATTATTATTTTTCTTCTCCGAAAAAAGTCCACTTTCCCACTGACGAAAAGTCCTGAATTTTTGCACAAAATTCAAGCACATGAAAAAAACATTTTTCACATTTAGAAAAAAAAAAAAATCTCAAAAATGGCGCGTCAGCGCCCCCTGGAAAATCAAGTTTACATTGCGCCCTATGACAAGACCCGAAAACCCCAAAAATTTGAGTTCGTCGTAGACGAAAAAGATTCGGCACAGTGATTGGTCACGTGAAGCCAAACAAAAAAACACATTACGCGGTTGCTAGGCAACCAACAGTATGGCGGCCATATTGGCCCGAAGAGGGACTTGGCGCCGAAGGCGCCATTTCATGCCCACGCATTTGAACGAACTCGTCCTAGGCCGTTGAACGCAGCGACTCCCCGTTCGCTCCAGATCATCTCCACATGTGGGAGATTAAAAGTTGTTAAAAACTTTTTAATAGGATTTTTGGTTTTGCCGTGGCAACGCCATGAATTTGGCGTCCGTTTTCGCCGCTCGTCGCCGTGTTCAAACAGCTGTAACTCACACATACTTTGGCCGATTTGAACAAAATTTTTAATCGTTGGTCGAGTCGTCGACCCCGGATGTTTTGATATAGGAAATTTGAAAATTGCCGCAATAGCGCCCCCTGCAGAGCACAAAATAAAAATGAATGGAGCCAAAAATTAAACTTTGTCGTAGATGCATGAAATTTGGTACAGACATCCGTCACGTGATCCCGAACAAAAAATATATTGATGCCCCGCCCCTTTTCCCACCGTGTTGCCATGGCAACGACCCAATGTCAACTTTGCCGCAGCCACACCAAAATTGGTACACACGTGCGTCATGACTGTCCGAACAAAAAAGTACATTACATGTTTGCTAGGCGACCAACAGGAGGTCGGCCATTTTGGGAAAATCAGCGCCGAAGGCGCCATTTCTTTTGCCTGCTCTTTTATAAACTCCACCGAGGGTGGCAGCGACATTATAAGCAGGTAGGGCGCGGCAGCGCCTCCCGGTTATTGTACATTACATGGTTGCTAGGTGACCAACAGGAGGTCGGCCATTTTGGGACAATCGGCGCCGAAGGCGCCATTTCTTGCCTTTGCTCTTTTATAAACTCCATCGAGGGTGGCAGCGACATTATACGCAGGTAGGGCGCGGCAGCGCCTCCCGGTTATTGCGGCGGCGTGCGCGAACCGGCGTCAATCGGCCACCGCGGCCCGCGAGGGCCTCCCAATGCCGCTTGCGGCTTTAATTATTATTATTATTATTTTTTTTCCTCTCCCCCAAAACGCCAGTTTCGGCACTTTCCCACCGACGAAAACTCCTGAATTTTTGCCCAAAATTCAATTAGGTGAAAAAAAAAAACTTTACATCTCCAAATTGTAAAAATTAAAAAAAATGGCGCGTCAGCGCCCCCTGGAAAAACGACGTTAACATTGCGCCCTATGACAAGACCCCCCAAAATACCGCAAAACCCGAAAAACGTACTTCGTCGTAGACGAAAAAAATTCGGCACAGTGATTGGTCACGTGAAGCCAAACAAAAAAACACATTACGCGGTTGCTAGGCAACCAACAGTATGGCGGCCATATTGGCCCGAAGAGGGATTTGGCGCCAAAGGCGCCATTTCATGCCCACGCATTTGAACGAACTCGTCCTAGGGCTTTTAACGCAGCGACTCCCCGTTCGCTCCAGATCATCTCCACATGTGGGACATCAAAAGTTATTAAAAACTTTTTAATAGGTTTAACGGTGTTGCCGTGGCAACGCCATGAATTTGGCGTCCGTTTTTGCCGCTCGCCGCCGTGTTCAAACAGTCATAACTCGCACATACTTTGGCCGATTTGAGCGAAACTTGAATCGTTGGTCGAGTCGTCGACCCCGGATGTTCTGATATAGGAAATTTGAAAATTTCCGCAATAGCGCCCCCTGCAGAGCACAAAATAAAAATGAATGAGGACAAAAATTAAACTTTGTCGTAGATTCATGAAATTTGGTACAGACATCCGTCACGTGATCCCGAACAAAAAATATATTGATGCCCCGCCCCTTTTCCCACCGTGTTGCCATGGCAACGACCCAATGTCAACTTTGCCGCAGCAAAACCAAAATCGGTACACACGTGCGTCATGACTGTCCGAACAAAAAAGTACATTACACGGTTGCTAGGTGACCAACAGGAGGTCGGCCATTTTGGGAAAATCGGCGCCGAAGGCGCCATTTCTTTTGCAAGCTCTTTTATAAACTCCACCGAGGGTGGCAGTGAAATTATAAGCAGGTAGGGCGCGGCAGCGCCTCCCGGTTATTGTACATTACATGGTTGCTAGGTGACCAACAGGAGGTCGGCCATTTTGGGACAATCGGCGCCGAAGGCGCCATTACTTGCCTGTGCTCTTTTATAAACTCCACCGAGGGTGGCAGCGACATTATAAGCAGGTAGGGCGCGGCAGCGCCTCCCGGTTATTGCGGCGGCGTGCGGGAACCGGCGTCAATCGGCCACCACGGCCCGCGAGGGCCTCCCAATGCCGCTTGCGGCTTTAATTAGGCCCGAGCGGACCTGGCAGGTCTCGGGCCTCTTGTAATTGTACAAGCAGTGCGCGGAGCGCACTGAAGAAAGACGTTTTTTTTTTCCACGGGAAAAGAGCGCGGAGCGCTCAAAACCCATGTATGAGACAGTAATCAGGGGGCTCCCGGCACCAACACCTGTCCGATGATATAGGCGTGTGCCGCGAAAGCGGCACATTTGTTGCTGCTCACAAAAAAAAAAGGTGAAAACCACAGTGGAGCCCCAAACTTGACCTTTATTTGGGCTAATTTTCAGACATCAAAAATGCCTCCTATTTGCACAAACTAAATCCGATTTCAACCAAAATTGAAACACTTACTGACCCTTCACATCTGAATGGATTAATATAAGAACTTCGGTCGTGCACACTATAGCGCCCCCTCCAGAGTGAAAAGATATTTTTGCATTGAGTCCAAAAAATTAGTTTCTCCAAATTGTGTGCGCTTTGGCAGAGACATGGCTTATGGGATTCTGATTCAAAAAGCCAATGACACCTATGCCCTATTTTGTACAGTGTTGTCATGGCGATGCCCACATGGCCAATGTTATTCCCATTGGAGAGGCACACGAGCCTCCTATTCTTCACGAATTCAATACCGACACGGAAACCTGTGCATTTGACACATTCTTTACGTCTTGCCTATCCAAAAAGTCCATAGGAGCGACACAAAATTCCAAGAACAGCGCCACCTAGCAATACGTTGAAGAATGCAGTTACATTTTTCTTTTTGGAAAACGTTATAAGCACATTCGTATGACTTCACCGAGTAGAAAATTGCATTATGGACATATCCTATTTTGAAAGATGTGGGCGCGGCAGGGGTTAATGGGTCTCCCACACCATTGGCTCCATTATAATCTACATATGCATGTGCAAGTCTCCTATTCTTCACGAATTCAATACCGACACGGAAACCTGTGCATTTGACACATTCTTTACGTCTTGCCTATCCAAAGAGTCCATAGGAGCGACACAAAATTCCCAGAACAGCGCCACCTAGCAATACTTTGAAGAATGCAGTTTAATTTTTCTTTTTGGAAAACATTACAAGCACATTCGTATGACTTCAACGAGTAAAAAATTGCATTATAGACATATCCTATTTTGAAAGATGTGGGCGCGGCAGGGGTTAATGTGTGTCCCACGCCATTGGCGCCATCATAATCTACATATGAATTTAATCCCTTACTCATACTCACTGGATACACCGAAGTGACCAACGAACATGACAGTCACATGCGCCTTGGTCAGAGCTTTCCGAAAATGTATATTTCGTGGCCGTAGGGGCAAGCGTTACCCTTATTAGGCCCGAGCGCCATTTATGGCGTAGGGACTATTGATTCTGCAACGCAGAATGGACCTCAGCGGCACTCCGTCGGCAAATCACGCGCACAACAGATACGACAGCAATCAATGACCCTGACAAACGTATAGGTCTCGGCCAGCGCTTTCCCAAAATGTATAATGTGTGGTGGGCGGACAACGAAATCGGCTATATTGTTTCCGTAAAAATTATTATTATTATTATTATTATTATTATAGCACTTTCCTCCCTCGGAAACAGGCTTTTGACCCCCTGAACATGCACGAAAAGTCAAAGAAAAATCACCGAAAAATCCGGTCCGGTGAAAAATTGATGAAAATATGGGCTTCAAATGTGGCTGATGCAAAATGACACAACAGCGCCCCCTGCAAAATTTCAAAAAATCATTTGATGCGTCTGAGCCTCAACAAACTTTGCCGTACAGGCACGCCGTTCGGCACAGCCATTGTTCAGGTGATGGCCGGCAAAAAACTTGATGGTGGCCCCACCCCCTGACCAACAGGAAGTCCCCTATTTGGAGTGGAAAAATGAGGGCGCGTTTACGCTCATGTCGCATTTGAACGAACTCCTCCTAGGGCGTTTGTCCGAATGAGCTACTGATCACTTCCAACTCATCTACACATGGTGGGGAGCAAAAGTTATTGAAAGAATTGTGCTGCGTTTTGCAGTTTGCGTCCAGTGGAGCCCCAAACTTGACCTTTATTTGGGCTAATTTTCAGACATCAAAAATGCCTCCTATTTGCACAAACTAAATCCGATTTCAACCAAAATTGAAACACTTACTGACCCTTCACATCTGAATGGATTAATATAAGAACTTCGGTCGTGCACACTATAGCGCCCCCTCCAGAGTGAAAAGATATTTTTGCATTGAGTCCAAAAAATTAGTTTCTCCAAATTGTGTGCGCTTTGGCAGAGACATGGCTTATGGGATTCTGATTCAAAAAGCCAATGACACCTATGCCCTATTTTGTACAGTGTTGTCATGGCGATGCCCACATGGCCAATGTTATTCCCATTGGAGAGGCACACGAGCCTCCTATTCTTCACGAATTCAATACCGACACGGAAACCTGTGCATTTGACACATTCTTTACGTCTTGCCTATCCAAAAAGTCCATAGGAGCGACACAAAATTCCAAGAACAGCGCCACCTAGCAATACGTTGAAGAATGCAGTTACATTTTTCTTTTTGGAAAACGTTATAAGCACATTCGTATGACTTCACCGAGTAGAAAATTGCATTATGGACATATCCTATTTTGAAAGATGTGGGCGCGGCAGGGGTTAATGGGTCTCCCACACCATTGGCTCCATTATAATCTACATATGCATGTGCAAGTCTCCTATTCTTCACGAATTCAATACCGACACGGAAACCTGTGCATTTGACACATTCTTTACGTCTTGCCTATCCAAAGAGTCCATAGGAGCGACACAAAATTCCCAGAACAGCGCCACCTAGCAATACTTTGAAGAATGCAGTTTAATTTTTCTTTTTGGAAAACATTACAAGCACATTCGTATGACTTCAACGAGTAAAAAATTGCATTATAGACATATCCTATTTTGAAAGATGTGGGCGCGGCAGGGGTTAATGTGTGTCCCACGCCATTGGCGCCATCATAATCTACATATGAATTTAATCCCTTACTCATACTCACTGGATACACCGAAGTGACCAACGAACATGACAGTCACATGCGCCTTGGTCAGAGCTTTCCGAAAATGTATATTTCGTGGCCGTAGGGGCAAGCGTTACCCTTATTAGGCCCGAGCGCCATTTATGGCGTAGGGACTATTGATTCTGCAACGCAGAATGGACCTCAGCGGCACTCCGTCGGCAAATCACGCGCACAACAGATACGACAGCAATCAATGACCCTGACAAACGTATAGGTCTCGGCCAGCGCTTTCCCAAAATGTATAATGTGTGGTGGGCGGACAACGAAATCGGCTATATTGTTTCCGTAAAAATTATTATTATTATTATTATTATTATTATAGCACTTTCCTCCCTCGGAAACAGGCTTTTGACCCCCTGAACATGCACGAAAAGTCAAAGAAAAATCACCGAAAAATCCGGTCCGGTGAAAAATTGATGAAAATATGGGCTTCAAATGTGGCTGATGCAAAATGACACAACAGCGCCCCCTGCAAAATTTCAAAAAATCATTTGATGCGTCTGAGCCTCAACAAACTTTGCCGTACAGGCACGCCGTTCGGCACAGCCATTGTTCAGGTGATGGCCGGCAAAAAACTTGATGGTGGCCCCACCCCCTGACCAACAGGAAGTCCCCTATTTGGAGTGGAAAAATGAGGGCGCGTTTACGCTCATGTCGCATTTGAACGAACTCCTCCTAGGGCGTTTGTCCGAATGAGCTACTGATCACTTCCAACTCATCTACACATGGTGGGGAGCAAAAGTTATTGAAAGAATTGTGCTGCGTTTTGCAGTTTGCGTCCAGTGGAGCCCCAAACTTGACCTTTATTTGGGCTAATTTTCAGACATCAAAAATGCCTCCTATTTGCACAAACTAAATCCGATTTCAACCAAAATTGAAACACTTACTGACCCTTCACATCTGAATGGATTAATATAAGAACTTCGGTCGTGCACACTATAGCGCCCCCTCCAGAGTGAAAAGATATTTTTGCATTGAGTCCAAAAAATTAGTTTCTCCAAATTGTGTGCGCTTTGGCAGAGACATGGCTTATGGGATTCTGATTCAAAAAGCCAATGACACCTATGCCCTATTTTGTACAGTGTTGTCATGGCGATGCCCACATGGCCAATGTTATTCCCATTGGAGAGGCACACGAGCCTCCTATTCTTCACGAATTCAATACCGACACGGAAACCTGTGCATTTGACACATTCTTTACGTCTTGCCTATCCAAAAAGTCCATAGGAGCGACACAAAATTCCAAGAACAGCGCCACCTAGCAATACGTTGAAGAATGCAGTTACATTTTTCTTTTTGGAAAACGTTATAAGCACATTCGTATGACTTCACCGAGTAGAAAATTGCATTATGGACATATCCTATTTTGAAAGATGTGGGCGCGGCAGGGGTTAATGGGTCTCCCACACCATTGGCTCCATTATAATCTACATATGCATGTGCAAGTCTCCTATTCTTCACGAATTCAATACCGACACGGAAACCTGTGCATTTGACACATTCTTTACGTCTTGCCTATCCAAAGAGTCCATAGGAGCGACACAAAATTCCCAGAACAGCGCCACCTAGCAATACTTTGAAGAATGCAGTTTAATTTTTCTTTTTGGAAAACATTACAAGCACATTCGTATGACTTCAACGAGTAAAAAATTGCATTATAGACATATCCTATTTTGAAAGATGTGGGCGCGGCAGGGGTTAATGTGTGTCCCACGCCATTGGCGCCATCATAATCTACATATGAATTTAATCCCTTACTCATACTCACTGGATACACCGAAGTGACCAACGAACATGACAGTCACATGCGCCTTGGTCAGAGCTTTCCGAAAATGTATATTTCGTGGCCGTAGGGGCAAGCGTTACCCTTATTAGGCCCGAGCGCCATTTATGGCGTAGGGACTATTGATTCTGCAACGCAGAATGGACCTCAGCGGCACTCCGTCGGCAAATCACGCGCACAACAGATACGACAGCAATCAATGACCCTGACAAACGTATAGGTCTCGGCCAGCGCTTTCCC
Organism: Proterorhinus semilunaris; assembly: GCA_021464625.1. Lineage (NCBI taxonomy): Eukaryota > Metazoa > Chordata > Actinopteri > Gobiiformes > Gobiidae > Proterorhinus > Proterorhinus semilunaris. The sequence goes on from CM038351.1 coordinate 2,765,938, forward strand.
AAAATGTATAATGTGTGGTGGGCGGACAACGAAATCGGCTATATTGTTTCCGTAAAAATTATTATTATTATTATTATTATTATTATAGCACTTTCCTCCCTCGGAAACAGGCTTTTGACCCCCTGAACATGCACGAAAAGTCAAAGAAAAATCACCGAAAAATCCGGTCCGGTGAAAAATTGATGAAAATATGGGCTTCAAATGTGGCTGATGCAAAATGACACAACAGCGCCCCCTGCAAAATTTCAAAAAATCATTTGATGCGTCTGAGCCTCAACAAACTTTGCCGTACAGGCACGCCGTTCGGCACAGCCATTGTTCAGGTGATGGCCGGCAAAAAACTTGATGGTGGCCCCACCCCCTGACCAACAGGAAGTCCCCTATTTGGAGTGGAAAAATGAGGGCGCGTTTACGCTCATGTCGCATTTGAACGAACTCCTCCTAGGGCGTTTGTCCGAATGAGCTACTGATCACTTCCAACTCATCTACACATGGTGGGGAGCAAAAGTTATTGAAAGAATTGTGCTGCGTTTTGCAGTTTGCGTCCAGTGGAGCCCCAAACTTGACCTTTATTTGGGCTAATTTTCAGACATCAAAAATGCCTCCTATTTGCACAAACTAAATCCGATTTCAACCAAAATTGAAACACTTACTGACCCTTCACATCTGAATGGATTAATATAAGAACTTCGGTCGTGCACACTATAGCGCCCCCTCCAGAGTGAAAAGATATTTTTGCATTGAGTCCAAAAAATTAGTTTCTCCAAATTGTGTGCGCTTTGGCAGAGACATGGCTTATGGGATTCTGATTCAAAAAGCCAATGACACCTATGCCCTATTTTGTACAGTGTTGTCATGGCGATGCCCACATGGCCAATGTTATTCCCATTGGAGAGGCACACGAGCCTCCTATTCTTCACGAATTCAATACCGACACGGAAACCTGTGCATTTGACACATTCTTTACGTCTTGCCTATCCAAAAAGTCCATAGGAGCGACACAAAATTCCAAGAACAGCGCCACCTAGCAATACGTTGAAGAATGCAGTTACATTTTTCTTTTTGGAAAACGTTATAAGCACATTCGTATGACTTCACCGAGTAGAAAATTGCATTATGGACATATCCTATTTTGAAAGATGTGGGCGCGGCAGGGGTTAATGGGTCTCCCACACCATTGGCTCCATTATAATCTACATATGCATGTGCAAGTCTCCTATTCTTCACGAATTCAATACCGACACGGAAACCTGTGCATTTGACACATTCTTTACGTCTTGCCTATCCAAAGAGTCCATAGGAGCGACACAAAATTCCCAGAACAGCGCCACCTAGCAATACTTTGAAGAATGCAGTTTAATTTTTCTTTTTGGAAAACATTACAAGCACATTCGTATGACTTCAACGAGTAAAAAATTGCATTATAGACATATCCTATTTTGAAAGATGTGGGCGCGGCAGGGGTTAATGTGTGTCCCACGCCATTGGCGCCATCATAATCTACATATGAATTTAATCCCTTACTCATACTCACTGGATACACCGAAGTGACCAACGAACATGACAGTCACATGCGCCTTGGTCAGAGCTTTCCGAAAATGTATATTTCGTGGCCGTAGGGGCAAGCGTTACCCTTATTAGGCCCGAGCGCCATTTATGGCGTAGGGACTATTGATTCTGCAACGCAGAATGGACCTCAGCGGCACTCCGTCGGCAAATCACGCGCACAACAGATACGACAGCAATCAATGACCCTGACAAACGTATAGGTCTCGGCCAGCGCTTTCCCAAAATGTATAATGTGTGGTGGGCGGACAACGAAATCGGCTATATTGTTTCCGTAAAAATTATTATTATTATTATTATTATTATTATAGCACTTTCCTCCCTCGGAAACAGGCTTTTGACCCCCTGAACATGCACGAAAAGTCAAAGAAAAATCACCGAAAAATCCGGTCCGGTGAAAAATTGATGAAAATATGGGCTTCAAATGTGGCTGATGCAAAATGACACAACAGCGCCCCCTGCAAAATTTCAAAAAATCATTTGATGCGTCTGAGCCTCAACAAACTTTGCCGTACAGGCACGCCGTTCGGCACAGCCATTGTTCAGGTGATGGCCGGCAAAAAACTTGATGGTGGCCCCACCCCCTGACCAACAGGAAGTCCCCTATTTGGAGTGGAAAAATGAGGGCGCGTTTACGCTCATGTCGCATTTGAACGAACTCCTCCTAGGGCGTTTGTCCGAATGAGCTACTGATCACTTCCAACTCATCTACACATGGTGGGGAGCAAAAGTTATTGAAAGAATTGTGCTGCGTTTTGCAGTTTGCGTCCAGTGGAGCCCCAAACTTGACCTTTATTTGGGCTAATTTTCAGACATCAAAAATGCCTCCTATTTGCACAAACTAAATCCGATTTCAACCAAAATTGAAACACTTACTGACCCTTCACATCTGAATGGATTAATATAAGAACTTCGGTCGTGCACACTATAGCGCCCCCTCCAGAGTGAAAAGATATTTTTGCATTGAGTCCAAAAAATTAGTTTCTCCAAATTGTGTGCGCTTTGGCAGAGACATGGCTTATGGGATTCTGATTCAAAAAGCCAATGACACCTATGCCCTATTTTGTACAGTGTTGTCATGGCGATGCCCACATGGCCAATGTTATTCCCATTGGAGAGGCACACGAGCCTCCTATTCTTCACGAATTCAATACCGACACGGAAACCTGTGCATTTGACACATTCTTTACGTCTTGCCTATCCAAAAAGTCCATAGGAGCGACACAAAATTCCAAGAACAGCGCCACCTAGCAATACGTTGAAGAATGCAGTTACATTTTTCTTTTTGGAAAACGTTATAAGCACATTCGTATGACTTCACCGAGTAGAAAATTGCATTATGGACATATCCTATTTTGAAAGATGTGGGCGCGGCAGGGGTTAATGGGTCTCCCACACCATTGGCTCCATTATAATCTACATATGCATGTGCAAGTCTCCTATTCTTCACGAATTCAATACCGACACGGAAACCTGTGCATTTGACACATTCTTTACGTCTTGCCTATCCAAAGAGTCCATAGGAGCGACACAAAATTCCCAGAACAGCGCCACCTAGCAATACTTTGAAGAATGCAGTTTAATTTTTCTTTTTGGAAAACATTACAAGCACATTCGTATGACTTCAACGAGTAAAAAATTGCATTATAGACATATCCTATTTTGAAAGATGTGGGCGCGGCAGGGGTTAATGTGTGTCCCACGCCATTGGCGCCATCATAATCTACATATGAATTTAATCCCTTACTCATACTCACTGGATACACCGAAGTGACCAACGAACATGACAGTCACATGCGCCTTGGTCAGAGCTTTCCGAAAATGTATATTTCGTGGCCGTAGGGGCAAGCGTTACCCTTATTAGGCCCGAGCGCCATTTATGGCGTAGGGACTATTGATTCTGCAACGCAGAATGGACCTCAGCGGCACTCCGTCGGCAAATCACGCGCACAACAGATACGACAGCAATCAATGACCCTGACAAACGTATAGGTCTCGGCCAGCGCTTTCCCAAAATGTATAATGTGTGGTGGGCGGACAACGAAATCGGCTATATTGTTTCCGTAAAAATTATTATTATTATTATTATTATTATTATAGCACTTTCCTCCCTCGGAAACAGGCTTTTGACCCCCTGAACATGCACGAAAAGTCAAAGAAAAATCACCGAAAAATCCGGTCCGGTGAAAAATTGATGAAAATATGGGCTTCAAATGTGGCTGATGCAAAATGACACAACAGCGCCCCCTGCAAAATTTCAAAAAATCATTTGATGCGTCTGAGCCTCAACAAACTTTGCCGTACAGGCACGCCGTTCGGCACAGCCATTGTTCAGGTGATGGCCGGCAAAAAACTTGATGGTGGCCCCACCCCCTGACCAACAGGAAGTCCCCTATTTGGAGTGGAAAAATGAGGGCGCGTTTACGCTCATGTCGCATTTGAACGAACTCCTCCTAGGGCGTTTGTCCGAATGAGCTACTGATCACTTCCAACTCATCTACACATGGTGGGGAGCAAAAGTTATTGAAAGAATTGTGCTGCGTTTTGCAGTTTGCGTCCAGTGGAGCCCCAAACTTGACCTTTATTTGGGCTAATTTTCAGACATCAAAAATGCCTCCTATTTGCACAAACTAAATCCGATTTCAACCAAAATTGAAACACTTACTGACCCTTCACATCTGAATGGATTAATATAAGAACTTCGGTCGTGCACACTATAGCGCCCCCTCCAGAGTGAAAAGATATTTTTGCATTGAGTCCAAAAAATTAGTTTCTCCAAATTGTGTGCGCTTTGGCAGAGACATGGCTTATGGGATTCTGATTCAAAAAGCCAATGACACCTATGCCCTATTTTGTACAGTGTTGTCATGGCGATGCCCACATGGCCAATGTTATTCCCATTGGAGAGGCACACGAGCCTCCTATTCTTCACGAATTCAATACCGACACGGAAACCTGTGCATTTGACACATTCTTTACGTCTTGCCTATCCAAAAAGTCCATAGGAGCGACACAAAATTCCAAGAACAGCGCCACCTAGCAATACGTTGAAGAATGCAGTTACATTTTTCTTTTTGGAAAACGTTATAAGCACATTCGTATGACTTCACCGAGTAGAAAATTGCATTATGGACATATCCTATTTTGAAAGATGTGGGCGCGGCAGGGGTTAATGGGTCTCCCACACCATTGGCTCCATTATAATCTACATATGCATGTGCAAGTCTCCTATTCTTCACGAATTCAATACCGACACGGAAACCTGTGCATTTGACACATTCTTTACGTCTTGCCTATCCAAAGAGTCCATAGGAGCGACACAAAATTCCCAGAACAGCGCCACCTAGCAATACTTTGAAGAATGCAGTTTAATTTTTCTTTTTGGAAAACATTACAAGCACATTCGTATGACTTCAACGAGTAAAAAATTGCATTATAGACATATCCTATTTTGAAAGATGTGGGCGCGGCAGGGGTTAATGTGTGTCCCACGCCATTGGCGCCATCATAATCTACATATGAATTTAATCCCTTACTCATACTCACTGGATACACCGAAGTGACCAACGAACATGACAGTCACATGCGCCTTGGTCAGAGCTTTCCGAAAATGTATATTTCGTGGCCGTAGGGGCAAGCGTTACCCTTATTAGGCCCGAGCGCCATTTATGGCGTAGGGACTATTGATTCTGCAACGCAGAATGGACCTCAGCGGCACTCCGTCGGCAAATCACGCGCACAACAGATACGACAGCAATCAATGACCCTGACAAACGTATAGGTCTCGGCCAGCGCTTTCCCAAAATGTATAATGTGTGGTGGGCGGACAACGAAATCGGCTATATTGTTTCCGTAAAAATTATTATTATTATTATTATTATTATTATAGCACTTTCCTCCCTCGGAAACAGGCTTTTGACCCCCTGAACATGCACGAAAAGTCAAAGAAAAATCACCGAAAAATCCGGTCCGGTGAAAAATTGATGAAAATATGGGCTTCAAATGTGGCTGATGCAAAATGACACAACAGCGCCCCCTGCAAAATTTCAAAAAATCATTTGATGCGTCTGAGCCTCAACAAACTTTGCCGTACAGGCACGCCGTTCGGCACAGCCATTGTTCAGGTGATGGCCGGCAAAAAACTTGATGGTGGCCCCACCCCCTGACCAACAGGAAGTCCCCTATTTGGAGTGGAAAAATGAGGGCGCGTTTACGCTCATGTCGCATTTGAACGAACTCCTCCTAGGGCGTTTGTCCGAATGAGCTACTGATCACTTCCAACTCATCTACACATGGTGGGGAGCAAAAGTTATTGAAAGAATTGTGCTGCGTTTTGCAGTTTGCGTCCAGTGGAGCCCCAAACTTGACCTTTATTTGGGCTAATTTTCAGACATCAAAAATGCCTCCTATTTGCACAAACTAAATCCGATTTCAACCAAAATTGAAACACTTACTGACCCTTCACATCTGAATGGATTAATATAAGAACTTCGGTCGTGCACACTATAGCGCCCCCTCCAGAGTGAAAAGATATTTTTGCATTGAGTCCAAAAAATTAGTTTCTCCAAATTGTGTGCGCTTTGGCAGAGACATGGCTTATGGGATTCTGATTCAAAAAGCCAATGACACCTATGCCCTATTTTGTACAGTGTTGTCATGGCGATGCCCACATGGCCAATGTTATTCCCATTGGAGAGGCACACGAGCCTCCTATTCTTCACGAATTCAATACCGACACGGAAACCTGTGTATTTGACACATTCTTTACGTCTTGCCTATCCAAAAAGTCCATAGGAGCGACACAAAATTCCAAGAACAGCGCCACCTAGCAATACGTTGAAGAATGCAGTTACATTTTTCTTTTTGGAAAACGTTATAAGCACATTCGTATGACTTCACCGAGTAGAAAATTGCATTATGGACATATCCTATTTTGAAAGATGTGGGCGCGGCAGGGGTTAATGGGTCTCCCACACCATTGGCTCCATTATAATCTACATATGCATGTGCAAGTCTCCTATTCTTCACGAATTCAATACCGACACGGAAACCTGTGCATTTGACACATTCTTTACGTCTTGCCTATCCAAAGAGTCCATAGGAGCGACACAAAATTCCCAGAACAGCGCCACCTAGCAATACTTTGAAGAATGCAGTTTAATTTTTCTTTTTGGAAAACATTACAAGCACATTCGTATGACTTCAACGAGTAAAAAATTGCATTATAGACATATCCTATTTTGAAAGATGTGGGCGCGGCAGGGGTTAATGTGTGTCCCACGCCATTGGCGCCATCATAATCTACATATGAATTTAATCCCTTACTCATACTCACTGGATACACCGAAGTGACCAACGAACATGACAGTCACATGCGCCTTGGTCAGAGCTTTCCGAAAATGTATATTTCGTGGCCGTAGGGGCAAGCGTTACCCTTATTAGGCCCGAGCGCCATTTATGGCGTAGGGACTATTGATTCTGCAACGCAGAATGGACCTCAGCGGCACTCCGTCGGCAAATCACGCGCACAACAGATACGACAGCAATCAATGACCCTGACAAACGTATAGGTCTCGGCCAGCGCTTTCCCAAAATGTATAATGTGTGGTGGGCGGACAACGAAATCGGCTATATTGTTTCCGTAAAAATTATTATTATTATTATTATTATTATTATAGCACTTTCCTCCCTCGGAAACAGGCTTTTGACCCCCTGAACATGCACGAAAAGTCAAAGAAAAATCACCGAAAAATCCGGTCCGGTGAAAAATTGATGAAAATATGGGCTTCAAATGTGGCTGATGCAAAATGACACAACAGCGCCCCCTGCAAAATTTCAAAAAATCATTTGATGCGTCTGAGCCTCAACAAACTTTGCCGTACAGGCACGCCGTTCGGCACAGCCATTGTTCAGGTGATGGCCGGCAAAAAACTTGATGGTGGCCCCACCCCCTGACCAACAGGAAGTCCCCTATTTGGAGTGGAAAAATGAGGGCGCGTTTACGCTCATGTCGCATTTGAACGAACTCCTCCTAGGGCGTTTGTCCGAATGAGCTACTGATCACTTCCAACTCATCTACACATGGTGGGGAGCAAAAGTTATTGAAAGAATTGTGCTGCGTTTTGCAGTTTGCGTCCAGTGGAGCCCCAAACTTGACCTTTATTTGGGCTAATTTTCAGACATCAAAAATGCCTCCTATTTGCACAAACTAAATCCGATTTCAACCAAAATTGAAACACTTACTGACCCTTCACATCTGAATGGATTAATATAAGAACTTCGGTCGTGCACACTATAGCGCCCCCTCCAGAGTGAAAAGATATTTTTGCATTGAGTCCAAAAAATTAGTTTCTCCAAATTGTGTGCGCTTTGGCAGAGACATGGCTTATGGGATTCTGATTCAAAAAGCCAATGACACCTATGCCCTATTTTGTACAGTGTTGTCATGGCGATGCCCACATGGCCAATGTTATTCCCATTGGAGAGGCACACGAGCCTCCTATTCTTCACGAATTCAATACCGACACGGAAACCTGTGCATTTGACACATTCTTTACGTCTTGCCTATCCAAAAAGTCCATAGGAGCGACACAAAATTCCAAGAACAGCGCCACCTAGCAATACGTTGAAGAATGCAGTTACATTTTTCTTTTTGGAAAACGTTATAAGCACATTCGTATGACTTCACCGAGTAGAAAATTGCATTATGGACATATCCTATTTTGAAAGATGTGGGCGCGGCAGGGGTTAATGGGTCTCCCACACCATTGGCTCCATTATAATCTACATATGCATGTGCAAGTCTCCTATTCTTCACGAATTCAATACCGACACGGAAACCTGTGCATTTGACACATTCTTTACGTCTTGCCTATCCAAAGAGTCCATAGGAGCGACACAAAATTCCCAGAACAGCGCCACCTAGCAATACTTTGAAGAATGCAGTTTAATTTTTCTTTTTGGAAAACATTACAAGCACATTCGTATGACTTCAACGAGTAAAAAATTGCATTATAGACATATCCTATTTTGAAAGATGTGGGCGCGGCAGGGGTTAATGTGTGTCCCACGCCATTGGCGCCATCATAATCTACATATGAATTTAATCCCTTACTCATACTCACTGGATACACCGAAGTGACCAACGAACATGACAGTCACATGCGCCTTGGTCAGAGCTTTCCGAAAATGTATATTTCGTGGCCGTAGGGGCAAGCGTTACCCTTATTAGGCCCGAGCGCCATTTATGGCGTAGGGACTATTGATTCTGCAACGCAGAATGGACCTCAGCGGCACTCCGTCGGCAAATCACGCGCACAACAGATACGACAGCAATCAATGACCCTGACAAACGTATAGGTCTCGGCCAGCGCTTTCCCAAAATGTATAATGTGTGGTGGGCGGACAACGAAATCGGCTATATTGTTTCCGTAAAAATTATTATTATTATTATTATTATTATTATAGCACTTTCCTCCCTCGGAAACAGGCTTTTGACCCCCTGAACATGCACGAAAAGTCAAAGAAAAATCACCGAAAAATCCGGTCCGGTGAAAAATTGATGAAAATATGGGCTTCAAATGTGGCTGATGCAAAATGACACAACAGCGCCCCCTGCAAAATTTCAAAAAATCATTTGATGCGTCTGAGCCTCAACAAACTTTGCCGTACAGGCACGCCGTTCGGCACAGCCATTGTTCAGGTGATGGCCGGCAAAAAACTTGATGGTGGCCCCACCCCCTGACCAACAGGAAGTCCCCTATTTGGAGTGGAAAAATGAGGGCGCGTTTACGCTCATGTCGCATTTGAACGAACTCCTCCTAGGGCGTTTGTCCGAATGAGCTACTGATCACTTCCAACTCATCTACACATGGTGGGGAGCAAAAGTTATTGAAAGAATTGTGCTGCGTTTTGCAGTTTGCGTCCAGTGGAGCCCCAAACTTGACCTTTATTTGGGCTAATTTTCAGACATCAAAAATGCCTCCTATTTGCACAAACTAAATCCGATTTCAACCAAAATTGAAACACTTACTGACCCTTCACATCTGAATGGATTAATATAAGAACTTCGGTCGTGCACACTATAGCGCCCCCTCCAGAGTGAAAAGATATTTTTGCATTGAGTCCAAAAAATTAGTTTCTCCAAATTGTGTGCGCTTTGGCAGAGACATGGCTTATGGGATTCTGATTCAAAAAGCCAATGACACCTATGCCCTATTTTGTACAGTGTTGTCATGGCGATGCCCACATGGCCAATGTTATTCCCATTGGAGAGGCACACGAGCCTCCTATTCTTCACGAATTCAATACCGACACGGAAACCTGTGCATTTGACACATTCTTTACGTCTTGCCTATCCAAAAAGTCCATAGGAGCGACACAAAATTCCAAGAACAGCGCCACCTAGCAATACGTTGAAGAATGCAGTTACATTTTTCTTTTTGGAAAACGTTATAAGCACATTCGTATGACTTCACCGAGTAGAAAATTGCATTATGGACATATCCTATTTTGAAAGATGTGGGCGCGGCAGGGGTTAATGGGTCTCCCACACCATTGGCTCCATTATAATCTACATATGCATGTGCAAGTCTCCTATTCTTCACGAATTCAATACCGACACGGAAACCTGTGCATTTGACACATTCTTTACGTCTTGCCTATCCAAAGAGTCCATAGGAGCGACACAAAATTCCCAGAACAGCGCCACCTAGCAATACTTTGAAGAATGCAGTTTAATTTTTCTTTTTGGAAAACATTACAAGCACATTCGTATGACTTCAACGAGTAAAAAATTGCATTATAGACATATCCTATTTTGAAAGATGTGGGCGCGGCAGGGGTTAATGTGTGTCCCACGCCATTGGCGCCATCATAATCTACATATGAATTTAATCCCTTACTCATACTCACTGGATACACCGAAGTGACCAACGAACATGACAGTCACATGCGCCTTGGTCAGAGCTTTCCGAAAATGTATATTTCGTGGCCGTAGGGGCAAGCGTTACCCTTATTAGGCCCGAGCGCCATTTATGGCGTAGGGACTATTGATTCTGCAACGCAGAATGGACCTCAGCGGCACTCCGTCGGCAAATCACGCGCACAACAGATACGACAGCAATCAATGACCCTGACAAACGTATAGGTCTCGGCCAGCGCTTTCCCAAAATGTATAATGTGTGGTGGGCGGACAACGAAATCGGCTATATTGTTTCCGTAAAAATTATTATTATTATTATTATTATTATTATAGCACTTTCCTCCCTCGGAAACAGGCTTTTGACCCCCTGAACATGCACGAAAAGTCAAAGAAAAATCACCGAAAAATCCGGTCCGGTGAAAAATTGATGAAAATATGGGCTTCAAATGTGGCTGATGCAAAATGACACAACAGCGCCCCCTGCAAAATTTCAAAAAATCATTTGATGCGTCTGAGCCTCAACAAACTTTGCCGTACAGGCACGCCGTTCGGCACAGCCATTGTTCAGGTGATGGCCGGCAAAAAACTTGATGGTGGCCCCACCCCCTGACCAACAGGAAGTCCCCTATTTGGAGTGGAAAAATGAGGGCGCGTTTACGCTCATGTCGCATTTGAACGAACTCCTCCTAGGGCGTTTGTCCGAATGAGCTACTGATCACTTCCAACTCATCTACACATGGTGGGGAGCAAAAGTTATTGAAAGAATTGTGCTGCGTTTTGCAGTTTGCGTCCAGTGGAGCCCCAAACTTGACCTTTATTTGGGCAAATTTTCAGACATCAAAAATGCCTCCTATTTGCACAAACTAAATCCGATTTCAACCAAAATTGAAACACTTACTGACCCTTCACATCTGAATGGATTAATATAAGAACTTCGGTCGTGCACACTATAGCGCCCCCTCCAGAGTGAAAAGATATTTTTGCATTGAGTCCAAAAAATTAGTTTCTCCAAATTGTGTGCGCTTTGGCAGAGACATGGCTTATGGGATTCTGATTCAAAAAGCCAATGACACCTATGCCCTATTTTGTACAGTGTTGTCATGGCGATGCCCACATGGCCAATGTTATTCCCATTGGAGAGGCACACGAGCCTCCTATTCTTCACGAATTCAATACCGACACGGAAACCTGTGCATTTGACACATTCTTTACGTCTTGCCTATCCAAAAAGTCCATAGGAGCGACACAAAATTCCAAGAACAGCGCCACCTAGCAATACGTTGAAGAATGCAGTTACATTTTTCTTTTTGGAAAACGTTATAAGCACATTCGTATGACTTCACCGAGTAGAAAATTGCATTATGGACATATCCTATTTTGAAAGATGTGGGCGCGGCAGGGGTTAATGGGTCTCCCACACCATTGGCTCCATTATAATCTACATATGCATGTGCAAGTCTCCTATTCTTCACGAATTCAATACCGACACGGAAACCTGTGCATTTGACACATTCTTTACGTCTTGCCTATCCAAAGAGTCCATAGGAGCGACACAAAATTCCCAGAACAGCGCCACCTAGCAATACTTTGAAGAATGCAGTTTAATTTTTCTTTTTGGAAAACATTACAAGCACATTCGTATGACTTCAACGAGTAAAAAATTGCATTATAGACATATCCTATTTTGAAAGATGTGGGCGCGGCAGGGGTTAATGTGTGTCCCACGCCATTGGCGCCATCATAATCTACATATGAATTTAATCCCTTACTCATACTCACTGGATACACCGAAGTGACCAACGAACATGACAGTCACATGCGCCTTGGTCAGAGCTTTCCGAAAATGTATATTTCGTGGCCGTAGGGGCAAGCGTTACCCTTATTAGGCCCGAGCGCCATTTATGGCGTAGGGACTATTGATTCTGCAACGCAGAATGGACCTCAGCGGCACTCCGTCGGCAAATCACGCGCACAACAGATACGACAGCAATCAATGACCCTGACAAACGTATAGGTCTCGGCCAGCGCTTTCCCAAAATGTATAATGTGTGGTGGGCGGACAACGAAATCGGCTATATTGTTTCCGTAAAAATTATTATTATTATTATTATTATTATTATAGCACTTTCCTCCCTCGGAAACAGGCTTTTGACCCCCTGAACATGCACGAAAAGTCAAAGAAAAATCACCGAAAAATCCGGTCCGGTGAAAAATTGATGAAAATATGGGCTTCAAATGTGGCTGATGCAAAATGACACAACAGCGCCCCCTGCAAAATTTCAAAAAATCATTTGATGCGTCTGAGCCTCAACAAACTTTGCCGTACAGGCACGCCGTTCGGCACAGCCATTGTTCAGGTGATGGCCGGCAAAAAACTTGATGGTGGCCCCACCCCCTGACCAACAGGAAGTCCCCTATTTGGAGTGGAAAAATGAGGGCGCGTTTACGCTCATGTCGCATTTGAACGAACTCCTCCTAGGGCGTTTGTCCGAATGAGCTACTGATCACTTCCAACTCATCTACACATGGTGGGGAGCAAAAGTTATTGAAAGAATTGTGCTGCGTTTTGCAGTTTGCGTCCAGTGGAGCCCCAAACTTGACCTTTATTTGGGCTAATTTTCAGACATCAAAAATGCCTCCTATTTGCACAAACTAAATCCGATTTCAACCAAAATTGAAACACTTACTGACCCTTCACATCTGAATGGATTAATATAAGAACTTCGGTCGTGCACACTATAGCGCCCCCTCCAGAGTGAAAAGATATTTTTGCATTGAGTCCAAAAAATTAGTTTCTCCAAATTGTGTGCGCTTTGGCAGAGACATGGCTTATGGGATTCTGATTCAAAAAGCCAATGACACCTATGCCCTATTTTGTACAGTGTTGTCATGGCGATGCCCACATGGCCAATGTTATTCCCATTGGAGAGGCACACGAGCCTCCTATTCTTCACGAATTCAATACCGACACGGAAACCTGTGCATTTGACACATTCTTTACGTCTTGCCTATCCAAAAAGTCCATAGGAGCGACACAAAATTCCAAGAACAGCGCCACCTAGCAATACGTTGAAGAATGCAGTTACATTTTTCTTTTTGGAAAACGTTATAAGCACATTCGTATGACTTCACCGAGTAGAAAATTGCATTATGGACATATCCTATTTTGAAAGATGTGGGCGCGGCAGGGGTTAATGGGTCTCCCACACCATTGGCTCCATTATAATCTACATATGCATGTGCAAGTCTCCTATTCTTCACGAATTCAATACCGACACGGAAACCTGTGCATTTGACACATTCTTTACGTCTTGCCTATCCAAAGAGTCCATAGGAGCGACACAAAATTCCCAGAACAGCGCCACCTAGCAATACTTTGAAGAATGCAGTTTAATTTTTCTTTTTGGAAAACATTACAAGCACATTCGTATGACTTCAACGAGTAAAAAATTGCATTATAGACATATCCTATTTTGAAAGATGTGGGCGCGGCAGGGGTTAATGTGTGTCCCACGCCATTGGCGCCATCATAATCTACATATGAATTTAATCCCTTACTCATACTCACTGGATACACCGAAGTGACCAACGAACATGACAGTCACATGCGCCTTGGTCAGAGCTTTCCGAAAATGTATATTTCGTGGCCGTAGGGGCAAGCGTTACCCTTATTAGGCCCGAGCGCCATTTATGGCGTAGGGACTATTGATTCTGCAACGCAGAATGGACCTCAGCGGCACTCCGTCGGCAAATCACGCGCACAACAGATACGACAGCAATCAATGACCCTGACAAACGTATAGGTCTCGGCCAGCGCTTTCCCAAAATGTATAATGTGTGGTGGGCGGACAACGAAATCGGCTATATTGTTTCCGTAAAAATTATTATTATTATTATTATTATTATTATAGCACTTTCCTCCCTCGGAAACAGGCTTTTGACCCCCTGAACATGCACGAAAAGTCAAAGAAAAATCACCGAAAAATCCGGTCCGGTGAAAAATTGATGAAAATATGGGCTTCAAATGTGGCTGATGCAAAATGACACAACAGCGCCCCCCTGCAAAATTTCAAAAAATCATTTGATGCGTCTGAGCCTCAACAAACTTTGCCGTACAGGCACGCCGTTCGGCACAGCCATTGTTCAGGTGATGGCCGGCAAAAAACTTGATGGTGGCCCCACCCCCCTGACCAACAGGAAGTCCCCTATTTGGAGTGGAAAAATGAGGGCGCGTTTACGCTCATGTCGCATTTGAACGAACTCCTCCTAGGGCGTTTGTCCGAATGAGCTACTGATCACTTCCAACTCATCTACACATGGTGGGGAGCAAAAGTTATTGAAAGAATTGTGCTGCGTTTTGCAGTTTGCGTCCAGTGGAGCCCCAAACTTGACCTTTATTTGGGCTAATTTTCAGACATCAAAAATGCCTCCTATTTGCACAAACTAAATCCGATTTCAACCAAAATTGAAACACTTACTGACCCTTCACATCTGAATGGATTAATATAAGAACTTCGGTCGTGCACACTATAGCGCCCCCCTCCAGAGTGAAAAGATATTTTTGCATTGAGTCCAAAAAATTAGTTTCTCCAAATTGTGTGCGCTTTGGCAGAGACATGGCTTATGGGATTCTGATTCAAAAAGCCAATGACACCTATGCCCTATTTTGTACAGTGTTGTCATGGCGATGCCCACATGGCCAATGTTATTCCCATTGGAGAGGCACACGAGCCTCCTATTCTTCACGAATTCAATACCGACACGGAAACCTGTGCATTTGACACATTCTTTACGTCTTGCCTATCCAAAAAAGTCCATAGGAGCGACACAAAATTCCAAGAACAGCGCCACCTAGCAATACGTTGAAGAATGCAGTTACATTTTTCTTTTTGGAAAACGTTATAAGCACATTCGTATGACTTCACCGAGTAGAAAATTGCATTATGGACATATCCTATTTTGAAAGATGTGGGCGCGGCAGGGGTTAATGGGTCTCCCACACCATTGGCTCCATTATAATCTACATATGCATGTGCAAGTCTCCTATTCTTCACGAATTCAATACCGACCACGGAAACCTGTGCATTTGACACATTCTTTACGTCTTGCCTATCCAAAGAGTCCATAGGAGCGACACAAAATTCCCAGAACAGCGCCACCTAGCAATACTTTGAAGAATGCAGTTTAATTTTTCTTTTTGGAAAACATTACAAGCACATTCGTATGACTTCAACGAGTAAAAAATTGCATTATAGACATATCCTATTTTGAAAGATGTGGGCGCGGCAGGGGTTAATGTGTGTCCCACGCCATTGGCGCCATCATAATCTACATATGAATTTAATCCCTTACTCATACTCACTGGATACACCGAAGTGACCAACGAACATGACAGTCACATGCGCCTTGGTCAGAGCTTTCCGAAAATGTATATTTCGTGGCCGTAGGGGCAAGCGTTACCCTTATTAGGCCCGAGCGCCATTTATGGCGTAGGGACTATTGATTCTGCAACGCAGAATGGACCTCAGCGGCACTCCGTCGGCAAATCACGCGCACAACAGATACGACAGCAATCAATGACCCTGACAAACGTATAGGTCTCGGCCAGCGCTTTCCCAAAATGTATAATGTGTGGTGGGCGGACAACGAAATCGGCTATATTGTTTCCGTAAAAATTATTATTATTATTATATTATTATTATTATAGCACTTTCCTCCCTCGGAAAACAGGCTTTTGACCCCCTGAACATGCACGAAAAGTCAAAGAAAAATCACCGAAAAATCCGGTCCGGTGAAAAATTGATGAAAATATGGGCTTCAAATGTGGCTGATGCAAAATGACACAACAGCGCCCCCTGCAAAATTTCAAAAAATCATTTGATGCGTCTGAGCCTCAACAAACTTTGCCGTACAGGCACGCCGTTCGGCACAGCCATTGTTCAGGTGATGGCCGGCAAAAAACTTGATGGTGGCCCCACCCCCTGACCAACAGGAAGTCCCCTATTTGGAGTGGAAAAATGAGGGCGCGTTTACGCTCATGTCGCATTTGAACGAACTCCTCCTAGGGCGTTTTGTCCGAATGAGCTACTGATCACTTCCAACTCATCTACACATGGTGGGGAGCAAAAGTTATTGAAAGAATTGTGCTGCGTTTTGCAGTTTGCGTCCAGTGGAGCCCCAAACTTGACCTTTATTTGGGCTAATTTTCAGACATCAAAAATGCCTCCTATTTGCACAAACTAAATCCGATTTCAACCAAAATTGAAACACTTACTGACCCTTCACATCTGAATGGATTAATATAAGAACTTCGGTCGTGCACACTATAGCGCCCCCCTCCAGAGTGAAAAGATATTTTTGCATTGAGTCCAAAAAATTAGTTTCTCCAAATTGTGTGCGCTTTGGCAGAGACATGGCTTATGGGATTCTGATTCAAAAAGCCAATGACACCTATGCCCTATTTTGTACAGTGTTGTCATGGCGATGCCCACATGGCCAATGTTATTCCCATTGGAGAGGCACACGAGCCTCCTATTCTTCACGAATTCAATACCGACACGGAAACCTGTGCATTTGACACATTCTTTACGTCTTGCCTATCCAAAAAGTCCATAGGAGCGACACAAAATTCCAAGAACAGCGCCACCTAGCAATACGTTGAAGAATGCAGTTACATTTTTCTTTTTGGAAAACGTTATAAGCACATTCGTATGACTTCACCGAGTAGAAAATTGCATTATGGACATATCCTATTTTGAAAGATGTGGGCGCGGCAGGGGTTAATGGGTCTCCCACACCATTGGCTCCATTATAATCTACATATGCATGTGCAAGTCTCCTATTCTTCACGAATTCAATACCGACACGGAAACCTGTGCATTTGACACATTCTTTACGTCTTGCCTATCCAAAGAGTCCATAGGAGCGACACAAAATTCCCAGAACAGCGCCACCTAGCAATACTTTGAAGAATGCAGTTTAATTTTTCTTTTTGGAAAACATTACAAGCACATTCGTATGACTTCAACGAGTAAAAAATTGCATTATAGACATATCCTATTTTGAAAGATGTGGGCGCGGCAGGGGTTAATGTGTGTCCCACGCCATTGGCGCCATCATAATCTACATATGAATTTAATCCCTTACTCATACTCACTGGATACACCGAAGTGACCAACGAACATGACAGTCACATGCGCCTTGGTCAGAGCTTTCCGAAAATGTATATTTCGTGGCCGTAGGGGCAAGCGTTACCCTTATTAGGCCCGAGCGCCATTTATGGCGTAGGGACTATTGATTCTGCAACGCAGAATGGACCTCAGCGGCACTCCGTCGGCAAATCACGCGCACAACAGATACGACAGCAATCAATGACCCTGACAAACGTATAGGTCTCGGCCAGCGCTTTCCCAAAATGTATAATGTGTGGTGGGCGGACAACGAAATCGGCTATATTGTTTCCGTAAAAATTATTATTATTATTATTATTATTATTATAGCACTTTCCTCCCTCGGAAACAGGCTTTTGACCCCCTGAACATGCACGAAAAGTCAAAGAAAAAATCACCGAAAAATCCGGTCCGGTGAAAAAATTGATGAAAATATGGGCTTCAAATGTGGCTGATGCAAAATGACACAACCAGCGCCCCCTGCAAAATTTCAAAAAATCATTTGATGCGTCTGAGCCTCAACAAACTTTGCCGTACAGGCACGCCGTTCGGCACAGCCATTGTTCAGGTGATGGCCGGCAAAAAACTTGATGGTGGCCCCACCCCCTGACCAACAGGAAGTCCCCTATTTGGAGTGGAAAAATGAGGGCGCGTTTACGCTCATGTCGCATTTGAACGAACTCCTCCTAGGGCGTTTGTCCGAATGAGCTACTGATCACTTCCAACTCATCTACACATGGTGGGGGAGCAAAAGTTATTGAAAGAATTGTGCTGCGTTTTGCAGTTTGCGTCCAGTGGAGCCCCAAACTTGACCTTTATTTGGGCTAATTTTCAGACATCAAAAATGCCTCCTATTTGCACAAACTAAATCCGATTTCAACCAAAATTGAAACACTTACTGACCCTTCACATCTGAATGGATTAATATAAGAACTTCGGTCGTGCACACTATAGCGCCCCCCTCCAGAGTGAAAAGATATTTTTGCATTGAGTCCAAAAAATTAGTTTCTCCAAATTGTGTGCGCTTTGGCAGAGACATGGCTTATGGGATTCTGATTCAAAAAGCCAATGACACCTATGCCCTATTTTGTACAGTGTTGTCATGGCGATGCCCACATGGCCCAATGTTATTCCCATTGGAGAGGCACACGAGCCTCCTATTCTTCACGAATTCAATACCGACACGGAAACCTGTGCATTTGACACATTCTTTACGTCTTGCCTATCCAAAAAGTCCATAGGAGCGACACAAAATTCCAAGAAACAGCGCCACCTAGCAATACGTTGAAGAATGCAGTTACATTTTTCTTTTTGGAAAACGTTATAAGCACATTCGTATGACTTCACCGAGTAGAAAATTGCATTATGGACATATCCTATTTTGAAAGATGTGGGCGCGGCAGGGGTTAATGGGTCTCCCACACCATTGGCTCCATTATAATCTACATATGCATGTGCAAGTCTCCTATTCTTCACGAATTCAATACCGACACGGAAACCTGTGCATTTGACACATTCTTTACGTCTTGCCTATCCAAAGAGTCCATAGGAGCGACACAAAATTCCCAGAACAGCGCCACCTAGCAATACTTTGAAGAATGCAGTTTAATTTTTCTTTTTGGAAAACATTACAAGCACATTCGTATGACTTCAACGAGTAAAAAATTGCATTATAGACATATCCTATTTTGAAAGATGTGGGCGCGGCAGGGGTTTAATGTGTGTCCCACGCCATTGGCGCCATCATAATCTACATATGAATTTAATCCCTTACTCATACTCACTGGATACACCGAAGTGACCAACGAACATGACAGTCACATGCGCCTTGGTCAGAGCTTTCCGAAAATGTATATTTCGTGGCCGTAGGGGCAAGCGTTACCCTTATTAGGCCCGAGCGCCATTTATGGCGTAGGGACTATTGATTCTGCAACGCAGAATGGACCTCAGCGGCACTCCGTCGGCAAATCACGCGCACAACAGATACGACAGCAATCAATGACCCTGACAAACGTATAGGTCTCGGCCAGCG